>CM046449.1:22572107-23154992 GCA_025506515.1 Flaveria trinervia | reverse complement strand
AGAGGCTTATTGTCCCGTCTCGAAGGAATTGGCCACGGATTTGATCCTTAATGGCCTTACCAAGAAGTTCGAGACATTGTGTTGAATACAACATGAATGCTTGGACAAGAGCATTGGTGAGCTTCACTCAATGCTTAAAACGGCCGAGGCGGCCATGGGTAAAAGGGTTTTACCCGTTCTCACCATCAATGAAGGTGGGAAGAAGAAAAGGCCTTATCCCGCACCCAAGGCAAAGGTTGCCAGGGTAAAGACCCGTATGGGGAAAAGGGAAAGGGTGGCAAGGGTGCCACCCAAACCACAGAGAAGAAGCAAAAGGTTGCTACTAATGACCCATGCTTCAAGTGTGGGGAGATAGGACATTGGGCAAGGAATTGTCCCGTCCATCTCCAAGAGTTGAAAGCAAAGAGGTGTCGGGCAGACCTCAGGTACACATACATGATTCATATTGATCTTAATGTTACATCTTCAAACACATGGGTATTAGATACCGGATGTGGAACTCATATTTGCAATTTGTTTAGGGGTTCAAAAGAAGTAGGGACTTCAATCAAGGGGATGTTAGCCTTTTCATGGGCAATGGAACCAAACCAAGTTGAAGCTCGTGGGGACTACATCCTAAAACTTCCAAGTGGCTTGGATGTTATTTTGAAGAATATTTTGTATGCTCCTAGTTTGACTAGGAACATTATTTCTGTATCCCAATTAAGACATTATGATTATATATTATCTTTTGTTGAAAATGATATTCATGTTTCTTTAAATGATATGTTCTATTTTAAAGCAATTCCATTAATGGTATTTATGAATTGGTTCATGAAAATACTTTAAATAGTTCACTGTACCAAACTAACACCAAGACTCAAGTTGGACTTGAGTGATACCTATCTTTGGCATTGTCATCTTGGTCATAAAAACAAGAAACGTTTACAAACACTTCAAAGAATGGTCTTTTAAAAACAAATGAATGTGATTCATTTGATGTTTGTGAATCTTGTTTACAAGGAAAGATGACTAAGGCACCCTTTAGTGGTACTATGAAAGGGAAAAAGATTTATTAGGAATCATACATTCGGATGTATGTGGTCCTTTTAAGCCAATGACTAGGAATGGTGAAAGATACTTCATTACCTTTACCGACAATTATAGTCGCTATGGGTATGTGTATTATTAGACACAAAGATGAAGCTTTTGAAATGTTCAAAATCTTCAAGAATGAAGTGGAAAATCAACTCAACAAGTCAATTAAAGTTCTCCGTACCGATAGAGGAGGTGAATACCTAAGTGATGCTTTCAAGATCATCTTAGGAGTTGTGGGATTGTCTCACAACTCACTCCACCTGGAACACCACAACACAATGGTGTGTCTGAGAGGAGCAATCGAACCTTATTGGATATGGTTCGATCTATGATGGCTAGAAGCACATTACCTCTATCATTTGGGGTTTCGCTTTGCTCGCCGCGGCCGTATCTTAAATATGCCCCAACCAAAAGGTGGAAAGGACACCTTTTGAGATATGGCATGGAAGAGTTCCATCCTATCATACTTAAGGGTCTGGGGTTGTGAGGCTTATGTTAAGACTCCCACCCCAAACAAATTAGATGTCCGATCCACCAAGTGTATCTTTATTGGATATCCTAGAGATTCTATGGGATATTATTTCTATGATCCATTGGAACAAAAGGTGTTTGTTGCTAGAAAGGGTGAGTTCTTAGAAGCAAAGTTCCTTATGGAAGGAGCTGGCACTAGAACAGTGGATCTTGAAGAGGATCAAGAACCACAACCCAATGCACGTTTTGAAAAACTAGCACTCAACATGAGTATGTTGAGTATGATCAAGGGTTGATCAATACACACAAGATGTTCGCAGAAGTGGTAGAACTAGTAATCCACCTGAAAGATACGGATTTTCATGGATGGATGCTATGTGGTAGATTCAGATGAACCACCACATACCATGATGCAGTGTCCATTTGGATTGTGACAAATGGCTTGAGGCCATGAACGTTGAGATGCAATCCATGTATGACAATCAAGTTTGGGAACTTGTTGTGCCACCCCTTAATTCCAAGGTAGTTGGAAGTAAGTGGGTTTTCAAGAAGAAAACCGATATGAATGGAAACTTGGATACTTATAAATCTAGACTTGTAGCAAAGGGTTTCACTCAACTCAAGGGGTTGATTATGATGAAACCTTCTCACCTGTTGCGATGCTTAAGTCTATAAGGATATTGTTTGCCATAGCTGCTCATTATGATTATGAGATTTGGCAAATGGATGTCAAAACGGCTTTCCTAAATGGATATCTTGAGGAAGATGTTATATGGTTCAGCCTGAAGGTTTTGTCGATCCAAAACATCCTAATAAAGTATGCAAGTTAAAGAAATCAATCTATGGATTGAAACAAGCATCTAGAAGCTGGAATCATCGTTTTGATGAGGAGTAAAGAAATTTAGCTTCATCAAAAACGCTGATGAGGCTTGTGTGTATAAGAAGGCTAGTGGGAGCACAATAACTTTCCTAGTATTGTATGTTGATGACATACTACTATTTGGAAATGACATTCCAACCTTGGAAGGTGTAAAAACCTGGCTTGGAAGTTGTTTTCCATTAAGGATCTTGGTGAAGCCGCCTATATTCTGGGAATAAAGATCTATAGGGATAGATCAAGGCGGTTGATTGGTTTGAATCAAAGTGCATACATTGATAAAATCTTGAAAGGTTCAAGATGGAAAACTCTAAGAAAGGTACCGTACCTATTCAAAGAGGAACGATATTGAGTACGACTCAATGTCCAAGCTCAAAGGATGAGCAAGATAAAATGAAGGCAATCCCATATGCATCTGCTATTGGATCCATCATGTATGCAATGATATGCACTCGACCGACGTGTCATGCGCCTTGAGCATGACAAGCCGTTACCAGCAAATCCTGGAAACAGTCATTGGATGGCTGTCAAGAACATACTTAAATACCTAAGGAGGACAAGAGATATGTTCCTGATCTATGGATCTGGTGACAAGGAGCTCGTTGTAAAGGTTACACGGATGCGAGTTTCCAAACCGATCGTGACGATTCACGGTCACAATCGGGATACATTTTCATTCTGAATGGAGGAGCTGTCTCTTGGAAGAGCTCCAAGCAGATGTGGTGGCTCTATCAACTACAGAATCAGAATACGTCGCCGCCTCATTGCAGCTCAAGAAGCTGCATGGTTGAAGAAATTCATTGCCGATCTAGGGGTTGTTCCTTCCATTCAGGAACCCCTAGAGATCTTTTGTGACAACGAGGGTGCGATTGCTCAAATCAAGGAACCTCGTGCTCATCAAAAGACTAGGCACATTGAGCGGAGATTCAACTACATACGAGATGAAGTTGAAAAGGAAAGATATGTATTCGCAAAGTTCACACGGATCAAAACATTGCAGATCCTCTCACGAAGCTCCTTGAAAAGGCAAAGCATGAAGGTCATACTTGCGCCATGGGACTTCGATATTCTAGTGATTGGACTTGATCTGTAAATTTTGTATTTGGATATGTGGAACTCTTTATTATTTGAATAAAATTATTTGGTTATAATGTTTCAATTAATGTTCCAATTAGCATGTTTAATCCATGAGTAAATTGTTTACTCTAAATGTCCGTAGTCAATCAGACTTG
Source organism: Flaveria trinervia (assembly GCA_025506515.1). Classification (NCBI taxonomy): domain Eukaryota; kingdom Viridiplantae; phylum Streptophyta; class Magnoliopsida; order Asterales; family Asteraceae; genus Flaveria; species Flaveria trinervia. The sequence continues at coordinate 23,151,335 of CM046449.1, read as the reverse complement.
TGGGAACAAGCTTTGAGGATAAGGCTATTTTGAACTTGGATTGGTTGATATTCATAAGGATGAATGGAGCAATGGGTTGCTACCAAGGTTCATAGATATTTGTGGGATACAAATATTGGACTAACCCGCATCTCAAATTTTACTACATGGAATCTTATTGATTGATCATAAGTAAATTTTGTAAAGGAATATCATTTGGTATCCTCCGACCTGAGATACATATTGGGTTTTGATATTCACCAAGTATTATACCTTGAGCTTATTCTTCACTGTCCTGAAATAGTGGACAGCACATAAGGGTATGTTCATATGACACGAGGTGTTTGTGAGAAACGTATGTAGTCAGATGGAATTTGTTCCTCTTATTCGTTGAGAGTTAGATGTCTAAGGCTGATAAGTTAAATCAACAAGGAATGATCATTCTGTGTTCTTGGATTTAACATGACATCTGTAACAAAAGGATAAATGATTGATTCACCTAAATCATTTCAAGTAGGGTACTTGAAAGGGATGATATTATTGAATGGCTATAAGTCATGCGTATTAAGGGTAGTAAACCGTTGTTAGGCGGTATTTACTGCTTGCATCAATCTTCTATGAATCTTGGGCAAGTGGGAGATTGTAGGATTCTATGTGCCCAAGACACTTAGAATATTGATGTGGTTAGTACGTTATGATCCAAGTCGGGTTATACCCAATGACAAGCTTAGCAAACACCAATTAATATTTAATTGATGATATGATCATGCAATTAAATATCTACACCAAATTAGAAAATGGTTTTCTAAATAAGTTGCATATGAGATGGAACAAATTATAAGGATAATTTGTTAGTGAGTTTATTGTTATTTTTGTCATTTAAAAGGGTTTAAATAACATTAATAACATATGAGTGTACTTTAATTAAATTGTTTAATTAAAGAAGACATATGTCACATTTTAAATAAGTCTAGTAGATGACTTATTGATGTGTGACAAAAGACTAGTTTTAATTGTGTGTGTGTTCAAGTTTTAGTGGAAAACTTGGGTTTTAAATTTATTTTGGCCGCCCCTTTAATGGTGATTGGACCATTTTGGTGTCTTGAAAACACACATAACTTAATTAGTCTTACACTCTTCATTTGACCACTCTCCATACATGCAAGAACAACCAAAATAATCCCTCTCTCTCTCTCACAATAGCTACAGCCAGGAGCAGCAGCATTAGGAGTTTTGAGAGCCATTTTGTGATTTTGGTGTTGAATTTCCTAACAAGAAGGTGCTTTGCAAGGAGGCTTGGGGTATACAAGCTTGAGGGCTCCTTCCTTGGAGTTTTGGCCGAATTTTCAGCGTCTTTTCTACTCTTATTTGGTCGATTTTAGGGCTGCAGAAAGGTAGATATGGCAGCCCCTTTGTGGTTGTCATATTATGTTGTTTTATGTATACATAGCATGTTTATTCACATACAAAAGATCCCTTTTGATTTGGGTTGTTTCTCCATCTTAAAACATCATTGAGAACATGAATTTTCAGATTATAAACATGTTATAATCCTCAACATCCGCTGTGTTTTCTGAAAGTTTAAAAGGTTAAACTATGTTTTGTGTTTTAACAACCCATCAACAACAACAACAACACAACAACAACAACAACAACAACACAACACCACAACAACAACAACACAACAACAACAACAACAACAACAACACAACAACAACAACACACAACAACACACAACAACAACGACAACAACAACGATAACAACACGACGACAACAACAACAACAACAACACACAACAACAACAACAACAACAACAACACAACAACAACAACAAAAACACAACAACAACACAACAACAACAAAAACACAACAACAACAATAACAACAACAATAACAATAACTGTCACACCCTCAAATCCACATGCGGAGTTTTACCGCGAGGCGTGCGAACAAAACAGGATCACAATCAATAGTTACTCAAACGACTCTATATGCCATAATTAAAATAAAATCAACCAAAGTATAAACTTTAAACTGTGCGAAGCGTTTTGTAAAACAACCCAAAGAAATAAATGTATACTATGGCAAAACATGCGCCAACCCAAAAGAGTAAACATTAACCATTAACACAATACAGATGTCTTGAAGACTGAGTCTTAGAATACAAGTGAAACCATGTAGTGCTCCTATGGCAAGCAAGCTAATGACCTGAGAATAGCGTACTAAAATGTCAACACAATGGTTGGTGAGTTCAAGAGTGAAATTCAAACATAAATAGTTTAATAATAGAGAGATAGAAGTAGTGCATTGTAATAGATAGCTAGTCCATTAATAATAAATATTAACTCATAGTGATTTCGCAATTGAAGCTGACTGTGTTACGTTGTTGCCTCCTGTCACGACTTAACAGGTCGTGACAATGTTCAATAGGAAAAATTGCACCCATTGACCTCGAGTCACACAGGTGGGGCTCGTCAGACCCAGTAGTACTACCCAAATTTCCCGGCTATTCAATATTAACAATTCAAAGTGTGAGGACTTTTCCATGATATCAACACTATATTAATATTATACACAACTTGAATATAAAGCGTTTATTGTTTACCAGTATGCTATCTCCCCCAAAAGAGATTAAGTAAAGAGTGGGGCATGAACTCACCTGATATGCGTAATAATACTGAGTTTTACTTGACAGACAGAGTGGACAAACAACCTTCAGAGGTTACCTAGATCATATAAGTACATGAGTACGTGTAAACAAAGAATATGTGAAACCCTAAGTACACTACAACCAAAGACTCAAGGTTTCAGAAAAACAGACACGTTTGACCCAGTTGACCCGTTTGACCCGTTGGTGACTTTATTTGTTGTAAACATTCAAGCAATCATACACATATATCATACATGATTGACATTCAAATGGATCATATATATGCCATATTATCTAGGTGTATCACTTAGATCATCATACAACCAAGTATCATACAAGTCATGCGAATCTAGAACATTAACATGTCCACTAGTTATAACACAACTAACATGCCACACAAGATCAAATCACGCACCACATGCCATGTGAAGCCACTCAGAACTTCACATCCTAAACCCTGCCAATCCTACTAAGTAGGGGCCTCAGATTCGCACGCGTGTATGATGATCACATTCACATTCATTAACCATGTTCCTTGCATTCAACATACACCACAACAATCAATTTCCAGTCCTAAACATGATGTCCTAACTACTAGCCAACGTCAACATCATACATGATCATCAAAGTCCAAACATCACCCATGATTATCCAAGCATCCCATACAACTACTTTAACATGTTCTATCATATTAGAATTTATCCATGAACTTACTAACATGCTCCTAACATCCCAAACATGTTCAAACTATCATCCTTTAAACTTTGTGCAAATAAAGTTTCCCTTTTGGGAAAGTACATTCCAACATCTATCAAACACTCAATGTATTCATGAATTCGTTACAATTACACTATCTCAAGCTCATAACAACATCTAGACATGATTAACAATACCTAGTCATCATAATCTATTAATCAACATGAACAAAAGTTTCAACTTTTGGCAAGATATGAACAACAACATTCATTCTAAGATTTCTAGCATTCATATCAACAATCTAGCATCTAATTATCATCATGAACACATCAACAACATCAATCTATCATTAGATCATCATGTCATGGAAATAAAGTTACTATTATTAGTAACCTATGAACACCTACATCAATTCATCAATTCTTTGCAAGATCAATGCATCCTAGCATTCATACAACCTACTAATCATCATACATTCATCAACAATCATCAATCATCCATAATCTCATCAATTTCGAATTAGGGTTTGCCTAAAATCAAAGTTCATGATCAATCCATTGAAAACATACAATTCATGCATAATCAACGTTAAACAACATGTATACTATCTAACTAACATACTAACATCATCAAACAACATCAAATTCGACCCCATGAAGATCCATAAACGAATTAGGGTTCGCCCACCATGAAAAACCCACAAAAACTTGTAAAAATCTAACCTTCAAACGTGTAATGGTTTGTATTTGATGATTCCAACGTGTTGTATGCCTTGTAATCGAACAAAACCGAGGCTTTGAGGCTTGTTCTTGGTCGAATTCGAAGTGAGGAGGGGTTGAGAGTGATGGTTGCAGTCAATGGGGTGGGGCTAGGGTTTGGAATTGTTTTGTTTAATTTAGTTTGCATATTACCATTTAAACCCTTGTGTTTTGGTATTTTATAAAAACTAGATTTTAAACTCTTTGTAAAGTGTTTTAACTTAATAATATAAGGATATGAACTAATGAAAATCATTATATATTTTATCTTTATAAAAACACAAGACATACGAATAAATAGGCACGTTTCCACGTTACGCGATTAATTTCCTAATTAACATTTAAAACATGCAAACACATAAACATAATACCATAATCACATAATCAATTAGATTATCAATAATGTAACATATTAATTATTATTAGTTCACCAACGTTAAACGACAACTAGTGTGTGCTTACGACACGTGTATGCCAGACTTAACGGAACTAACGGAGTTTGATAACGGAAATTTACCGGATGTCACATTATCCCCATGTTGAAAGAATTTTCGTCCTGAAAATTGCGTTACATGGTGAGAGTGTTCCATCACTGGTCTACTACATTGGCACACAGAAATCGAAATCGAGTGAGTTTTGGATGAGTTGTCACATCATCCCCATGTTGAAAGAAATTTCGTCCCGAAATTTAAATCAATACCTTCATCTGCTGGCATCGTCTTTTCGAATAGATGAGGGTACTTAAGCTTCATTTGATCTTCTCGTTCCCATGTGATTTCCGGTCCACGTCGCGAATTCCAACGGATTTTGACAATGGGTATCTTGCTTTGCTTAAGTGTTTTCACCTCACGGTTCATCACCTTGACTGGTTTTTCGATAAAACGCAATTGTTCATCCACTTGAACTTCTTCTAGTGGTACGACCATTGTTTCATCAGTTATGCACTTCTTTAGGTTTGACACGTGAAATACATCATGGATTCCACTTAGCGAATCAGGTAGGGCTAGACGATAGGCCACTGGACTTATTCTTTCCACTATTTCAAATGGTCCAACGTACCTCGGATTTAATTTCCCTCGCTTACCAAACCGAACTACGCCTTTCCATGGTGAGACTTTCAACAAAACCTTGTCACCAATCTAAAACTCTAAAGGTTTCCATCTCTTATTAGCATAACTCTTTTGTCTGTCCCGCGCTGCAGCCATACGGTTTCGTATCTGCACAATCTTCTTGGTGGTCTCATGAATTAACTCGGGACCTGTTAGCTGACTATTACCAATTTCTGCCCAGCAAACCGGTGATCTACATTTTCTCCCATACAGTGCCTCGAAAGGTGCTGCCTGTATGCTAGTATGATAACTGTTGTTATAAGAAAACTCCACCAATGGCAGGTGAATTTCCCAGTTATTCCGAAGTCAATCACACAAGCACGTAGCATATCCTCCAACGTCTATATGGTATGCTCACTCTGGCCATCCGTCTTTGGGTGATATGCAGTACTCATATCCAATCGTGTACCCAAAGATTTCTGCAATGATTGCCAGAAATGTATGACATGAAACGAGCGTCGCGGTCGGAAATAATTGAGATCGGTACACCGTGTCTCGAAACGATCTTTAAGGTACAGTCGAGTTATTTTTCCATCTTATCCGTTTCCTTATTGCAAGGAAGTGAGCAGACTTTGTCAATCGATCCACAATACCCATATCATGTCACAACCAGTATTAGTCCAGGGTAACTTAGTAATAAAATCCATGGAGATCTGTTCCCATTTCCACATTGGTATCTCAGGTTGTTGTAACAGTCCGGATGGTTTTTGATATTCCACTTTTACTTTCGAGCAGGTCAAACACTTGCTCACATACGTAGCTACATCCGCTTTCATGTTAGGCCACCAGTAGTGCGCCTTTAGGTCATGATACATTTTGTCGGATACAGGATGTATAGAATACTTAGATTTGTGTGCCTCGCTCATAACTAAATCTCTTAGATTTCCATAAACAGCCACCCAAAGTCTATCCATGTAATACCGAATTCCATCCTCTTTCACCACCAGCTGTTTATCCATTCCCCTTAATGACTCAAAACATTTTCTGTTTTTAAAGCTTCTATCTGCACCTCCTTAACTTGTTCGGGCAGTTGGGTACTCATAGTAAGCTGTAAAGCTTGTACCCGTCTGGGTTTAGCTGTTTCCTTCCTGCTTAAGGCATCGGCAACTACGTTCGCCTTTCCCGGATGGTACTTAATAACGCAATAATAGTCGTTTAGTAGTTCCACCCAACGTTGTTACCTCATATTCAACTCTTTTTGCTCAAAGATATGTTGAAGACTCTTGTGATCGGTGTAGATAGTGCACTTGGTACCGTACAAGTAATGTCTCCAGATCTTTAAGGCAAAAACCACTCCGCCCAATTCTAAGTCATGGGTGGTATAGTTCTTCTCATGAACCTTTAGTTTTCTCGAGGCGTAAGCTATCACCTTTTCTCGTTGCATCAAGACACAACCCAATCCTTGAATGGATGCATCGCAATACACCACGAAGTCATCTGTTCCTTCTGGTAGTGCTAATATCGGGCAGTACAGAGTTTTTGTTTTAACAAATGAAAAGCTGATTCTTGGCTCTCACTCCATTTGTATGTCGTTCCTTTGTGAGTCAAGGCCGTGAGAGGTTGTGCGATCTTAGAAAATCCTTCTATGAATCGTCTGTAATATCCTGCTAATCCCAGAAATTGTCTTATCTCACTCGGCGTTTTGGGTGTAGTCCAATTCTTTATCACCTCAATTTTGGCAGGATCAACATGTATCCCTTTCTCATTTACAATATGACCTAGGAATTGCACTTCTCGTATCCAAAAGTCACACTTTGAGAATTTGGCATACAACTGCTCATTTTTCAATAGTTCTAAGATCATTCGTAAGTGCTCTTCATGATCCTCCTTGGTCCTAGAATATATCAGTATATCATCGATAAACACAATGATGAACTGATCAAGATAGGGTTTGCACACGCGGTTCATGAGGTCCATGAACATAGCAGGTGCATTAGTCAACCTAAAAGGCATGACCAAGAACTCATAAGGACCATAACGAGTACGAAACGCAGTCTTGGGAATGTCTTCTTCTTGAACTCTAAGTTGATGATAACCGATCTTAAGTCAATCTTCGAATAATAGCTTGATCCCTGAAGCTGATCAACAAGTCGTCGATACGAGGTAAAGGGTATCGGTTCTTGACTGTTACTTTGTTTAACTCTCTATAATCGATGCACATCCGGAATGTGCCATCCTTCTTTTTAACAAAAAGAACAGGAGCTCCCCAAGGTGATGTGCTAGGTCGAATAAAGCCCTTATCTAAAAGCTCCTGAAGTTGTGATGACAACTCTTGTAGTTCGTTTGTGCTAATCGATAAGGTGCCCTAGCAATCGGGGCTGCGCCAGGAGTCAACTCAATCTGGAATTCCACTTGACGGTGAGGTGGTAATCCAGGAAGATCCTCTGGAAACACCTCTGGAAATCACGCACTATGGGAATATCCTCCATTCTCCTTTCTTCTGCTTGCTTATCGGTTACGAGTGCTAGAATAGCCACACGACCCTTTCGTAATAACTTTTGGGCTTTCATGTATGAGATGATGCCTATCACAGCACCACTCCTATCACCTCTGACGGTAAGGATTTTGTCACCAACAGGGATTCGTATGATCTTCTCATGACATATGACTTTCGCTTGCTTGCTAGAGAGCCAATCCATGCCTATCACACATCAAAACTCCCCAGCGTAACAGGCATAAGATCTATAGCGAAAGTATGACTAGCAAGTTCTATCTTACAGTCTTTATGGATATGCGTTACATGGATCTGTTTACCGTCGGCTAATTCCACAGTGTGTTTAGATTCTAAAGCAGAGGGTATATCACTTAAAAGACTACAGAACTTTAAGGACACGAAACTCCTATCAGCTCTAGTATCGAATAGTACTGTAGCAAAACAACCATTAACAGAGAACCTACCGTAATAGTTGTGGGATCATTTAGAGCCTCACCTGAGCCAATGACGAAGGCTCTCCCCTTGGCTCCATCTTTGTTGCCACCATTACCAGTACCATTGCCATCATTGTTGTTATTATAGTTGTTATTGTTGTTGTGGTTGCCATTACCATTCCTCCTTAGTTGTGGGTAGTTTCGCCTATAATGCCCTTCTTTCCCACATTCAAAACAACCTTTGGGAGTTTCCTGAGGTTGTTGTGGCCTCCTTACCAGCTCACCACGACAATCCTTAGCAGCGTGTCCAATTTTTCCACAGTGTTGACACTTGAAGTTATCACACCTTCCCACATGATGGTAATTACACCGAGTGCACTTCGGATGTCTACCACCATAACCACTGGGTCCTTGATTATTTGCAGCCGTTTGGTTGAAGTTATGGTTATTGTCGAACCTCCGTTGTTGCTGAACTGGCTGTTGTTGCTGTTGAGTTGAGGTTGACCGCTAGAAGATGATGATGCTTTGGTGTTGTTGGCATTATCCCACTTTCTTTTTTGTCGGGCACGCTTGCCACAGCGCCCCGCTTGGGTAGACGTCCTTGCTCCATGGGTTGGTCAGTTAGCTTATGAGCTAACTGGATGGCTTGCTGAATTGTGGTTGGGTTGGAAGCAGTTACCATACTTTGAATTTCGGGTACTAATCCCCGTATGTAATGCTCCACCCTCTTATGCACCTCACTCACCATTCTCGGGCACAAAGTTGCTAGTTCATGGGTTCTGGTGGTGTAGGCCTCGATTTCCGAGCCCTGCATCTTCAGTTGCCAGAACTCCATCTCTAGCTTCTGCACTTCATTGCGAGGACAGTACTCCTCAGTCATCATTGTTTTGAACTCATCCCATGGAAGCCCATTCGCCATCGCTTGTCCTAGCATCTGGACTTGCGCGTTCCACCAAGACAGAGCACACACCCTCTAAAGTCCCGGTGGCATACTTCACTTGATCAGCAGGTGGACAGTTGCATTTGGAGAAGACAGACTCAGTCTTCTCGAACCATCATACAAGCCCTATAGCACCCTCAGTACCGCTGTAGGTGTGTGGTTTACAGTCCATAAAGGACTTGTAGGTACACACCGGTGGTCCTGTTTTAATACAACACACATTAATCAGACATCCCATACAATTATGAAGGATATCAGATTTATCTTTCTATCATTTTTTACCTGCTGGCTGACCCACCTGGGCAGCAGCCATTGCCGCTTGAACATGCTCATTAATTAGAGCAACTAATTCTACGGGGGTCATGTTAATAGCACCACCGCCCTGTTCTCCAGTGCCACATCCTCGTCCGCGTCCACGACCACGTCCACGGGCGTCCATTCTTTCCACTTTACATTCACAATACAATAATGAGAACATCAAACACATTTATCTCATTGAAGTACAGTAAATAGTAAATAAAAGAAATAATGAATCATCATCACAACCACAACATTCATAACAAAAATAACCAAAGTAAATAAATTTAAATGAGTCACAATGTATTTATCAATGTCAAAATTTAAGTTTGTCATTCGTGTGGGGAAACAACCCTTCCCACATAGGTTTCAAAAAGAAAAACACTACGTAGTCTAAGTCATATAAAGAAAGTCAATCGACAACATCTGACCCATCACTGTCATCCTCCATCTCCACCCTTCCTCCTCCTCGGGATCCTCATCCTCAGGGTCTGCTGCAGGAGCAGGAGCTATAGCAATCTGAAGTGCCGCTAGTTGAGCTTCTAAATAGCAATCCTATTATCGGCTATGGCGTCCCGCTGTTCACGAGTAGTCACGCGCCTCGGAGTGCTATGAGACCATCTTGCATATGGTGACACCCGTTTAGGGTCTTCCCGTGTTGCTCCTCGAGTTCATCCATTTGATGTCTCAGTTTGTACACCTCATGCTGCAGTGTACAACATCACCCATGAGCCGCCTGACTCGATGCTGCTCAGTGTCCAGTGCAGCCACCAGTGCAGCCACCAGTGCAGCAATCAGTGCTCGTTGGACTGCACGTCCGTGGGAGTGAAGGCATTGGTTGGTCGGTGTTGTTCCTAGTCCTGGGCGTTGAACAGGTACGTGCTCCCTATACATAATATCATCAACGAATCTGGGATAGAAACTCCAGTCTCGTGGAGGGTCACGCTCCATCAGTGCAAAAGGTTGATCCCAGTCAATCTCCTCTCGAGGATAAGCTAGTCGGGGCCAATCGAATCCATTGTCAAGGACAGGTGCGGGAGGTGGAGATTCAGATCATGAAGGTGGTTCAGGTTGCTTACCTGGAGCTCTCGATGACGATGCCATGCTGCAGAGAGTGTGATGTGTATGCCAATGAGTATACAGTAGATGAGAATAAGGCACAGGTAACTAACTAACTGTGTGCGGTTATAGTCTAGTGTGTATGCAATCTAGTTCCCTATAACCAATGGCTTTGATACCAATCTGTCACACCCTTAAAATCCACGTGCGGAGTTTTACCGCGAGGTGGTGAACAAACCAGGATCACAGTCAATAGTTACTCAAACGACTCTATATGCCATAATTAAAATAAAATCAACCAAAGTATAAACTTTAAACTGTGCAGAAGCGTTTTGTAAAACAACCAAAGAAATAAAAATGTATACTATGGCAAAACATGCGCCAACCCAAAAGTAAACATTAACCATTAACACAATACAGATGTCTTGAAGACTGAGTCTTAGAATGCAAGTGAAACCATGTAGTGCTCCTATGGCAAGCAAGCTAATGACCTGAGAATAGCGTACAAAATGTCAACACAATGGTTGGTGAGTTCAAGATTGATATTCAAACATAAATAGTTTAATAATAGAGATATAGAAGTAGTGCATTGTAATAGATAGCTAGTCCATTAATAATAAATATTAACTCATAGTGATTTCGCAATTGAAGTTGACTGTGTTACGTTTTGCCTCCTGTCACGACTTAACAGGTCGTGACAATGTTCAATAGGACAAATTGCACCCAGTTGACCTCGAGTCACACAGGTGGGGCTCGTCAGACCCAGTAGTACTACCTAAATTTCCTGGCTATTCAATATTAACAATTCAAAAGTGTGAGGACTTTTCCATGATATAAACACTATATTAATATTATACACAACTTGAATATATAAAGCGTTTATTGTTTACCAGTATGCTATCTCCCCCAAAAGAGATTAAGTAAAGAGTGGGGCATGAACTCACCAGATATGCGTAATAAATACTTAGAGTTTTACTTGACAGACAGAGTGGACAGACAACCTTCAGAGGTTACCTAGATCATATAAGTACATGAGTACGTGTAAACAAAATATGTGAAACCCTAAGTACACTACAACCAAAGACTCAAGGTTTCAGAAAAACAGACCCGTTTGACCCAGTTGACCCGTTTGAACCCGTTGGTGACTTTATGTGTTGTAAACATTCAAGCAATCATACACATATATCATACATGATTGACATTCAAATGGATCATATGATCCATATTATAGGTGTATCACTTAGATCATCATACACCAAGTATCATACAAGTCATGCGAATCTAGAACATTAACATGTCCACTAGTTATAACACAACTAACATGCCACACACAGATCAAATCACGCACCACATGCCATGTGAAGCCACTCACGACTTCACATCCTAAACCCTGCCAATCCTACTAAGTAGGGGCCTCAGATTCGCACACGTGTATGATGATCACATTCACATTCATTAACCATGTTCCTTGCACTCAACATACACCACAACAATCAATTTCCAGTCCCAAACATGATGTCCTATTTACTAGCCAACATCAACATCATACATGATCATCAAAGTCCAAACATCACCCATGATTATCCAAGCATCCCATACAACTACTTTAACATGTTCTATCACATTAGAATTTATCCATGAACTTACTAACATGCTCCTAACATCCCAAACATGTTCAAACTATCATCCTTTAAACTTTGTGCAAATAAAGTTTCCTTTTTGGGAAAGTACATTCCAACATCTATCAAACACTCAATGTATTCATGAATTCGTTACAATTACACCTATCTCAAGCTCATAACAACATCTAGACATGATTAACAATACCTAGTCATTATAATCTACTAATCAACATGAACAAAAGTTTCACTTTTGGCAAGATATGAACAACAACATTCATTCTATGATTTCTAGCATTCATATCAACAATCTAGCATCTAATTATCATCATGAACACATCAACAACATCAATCTATCATTAGATCATCATGTCATGGAAATAAAGTTACTATTATTAGTAACCTATGAACACCTACATCAATTCATCAATTCTTTGCAAGATCAATGCATCCTAGCATTCATACAACCTACTAATCATCATACATTCATCAAACAATCATCAATCATCCATAATCTCATCAATTTCGAATTAGGGTTTGCCTAAAATCAAAGTTCATGATCAATCCATTGAAAACATACAATTCATGCATAATCAACATTAAACAACATGTATACTATCTAACTAACATACTAACATCATCAAAAAACATCAAATTCGACCCCATGAAGATCCATAAACGAATTAGGGTTCGGCCACCATGAAAAACCCACAAAACTTGTAAAATCTAACTTCAAACGTGTAATGGTTTGTATTTGATGATTCCAATGTTTGTATGCCTTGTAATCGAACAAACCGAGGCTTTGGGCTTGTTCTTGGTCGAACTCGAAGTGGTGAGGGGTTGAGAGTGATGGTTGCGGCCGAATGGGGTGGGGCTAGGGTTTGGAATTGTTTTGTATAATTTAATTTGCATATTTACCATTTAAACCCTTGTGTTTTGGTATTTTATAAAGCTAGATTTTAAACTCTTTGTAAAGTGTTTTTAACTAATAATATAAGGATATAAACTAATGAAAATCATTATATATTTTATCTTTATAAAAACACAAGACATATGAATAAATAGGCACTTTTCCACGTTACGCGATTAATTTCCTAATTAGCATTTAAAACATGCAAACACATAAACACAATACCATAATCACATAATCAATTAGATTATCAATAATGTAACATTATTAATTATTATTAGGTTCCCAACGTTAAGCGACAACTAGTGTGTGCTTACGACACGTGTATGCAAGACGTAACGGAACTAACGGAGTTTGATAACAGAATTTACCGGATGTCACAATATCCCCATGTTGAAAGAATTATCGTCTCGAAAATTGCATTACATGGTGAGAGTGTTCCATCACTGGTCTACTGCATTGGCACACAGAAATCAAAATCGAGTGAGTTTTGGATGAGTTGTCACATCATCCCCATGTTGAAAGAAATTTCATCCCGAAATTTAAATCAATACCTTCGTCTGCTGGCATCGTCTTTTTGAATAGTTGAGGGTACTTAAGCTTCATTTGATCTTCTCGTTCCCATGTGATTCCGGTCCACGTCGCGAATTCCAGCAGATTTTGACAATGGGTATCTTGCTTTGCTTAAGTGTTTTCACCTCACGGTCCATCACCTCGACTAGTTCTTCGATAAAACGTAATTGTTCATCCACTTGAACTTCTTCTATTGGTACGACTATTGTTTCATCATTTATGCACTTCTTTTGGTTTGACACGTGAAATACATCATGGATTCCACTTAACGAATCAGGTAGGGCTAGACGATAGGCCACTGGACCTATTCTTTCCACTATTTCAAATGGTGCAACGTACCTCGGATTTAGTTTCCCTCGCTTATCAAACCGTCTCACGTACACACACATGGTACACATATACACACACACTGATGCGCACACCCGCACACCACCAAAACAACTCGAATTGAGGAGACGAAACAAAGCACAACGAAACAACATAAACCGGGACGAAAAACGAACACGCACCTGCAATATGCGTTGCGGAGGGGACGGCGATGGACAGAGATGGTTGGATGATGGTTGTTCGACCACGGCAATGGAGCTCGGTAAGGGAGTGAGGTCGCAGGATGGAAAATCAAATGAAATGGAGAAGGGATCGATAGCAGTAGGGTTACGGGGGTGAATGCCAACATATATATGTTTTTAACAATTACACTCTAGCCCCCTCAGTTATCGATTAATTAACCCCTTAAGTTTAGTTAAATTACAATTTAAACCCCGGACTTTAATTTTTATAATAATATAATAATATTATTATATTATACATAATAATAATAATAAAATAAATTTTTTTTATTAATGTTATATAATATTAAGGTTGGCACAATAGGTAGATACGACGAGATTCGGTTCGAAAAAAAATTAATTACGTAAAATAATAAATGCACGAAAAGAGAGTTAACGAGTTCCGAGTCAATTGACAGGGTTGATAGTGATGGATGTCACAATATCACCTAGTTGAGAGAATTTTGTCCCAAAATTCAGTTGGAGTTAGGTCCTGAAGTTGTATCCACGAACAAATGCGAATATTTGGATTTTATCTGGTCTTTCTGTTCCCACATAAACTCAGGCCCTCGCTTGGAGTTCCATCTCACTCTGAAAATTGGAATTTTTCTGCGTTTCAGTTGTTTCACTTCTCGGTCCATAACTTCTAATGGTTCTTCCACAAATGTAGCTTCTCATCAGTCTTGATTTCCTCGATCGGTACATCAAGGGATCCATCAGCTAAACACTTCTTAAGATTTGATACATGAAATGTATCATGTACACCACTAAGTTCTTGAGGTAACTTTAATCGATACGCTACGGAACCAATTCTTTCTATGATCTCGAATGGTACAACATATCTTGGAGTTAATTTCCCTTTCTTTCCAAACCTTGCGATTCCCTTCCACGGAGAATCTTTCAATAAGACACGGTCACCAACGTTGAACTCTAAGGGTTGCGACGGTTATCAGCGTAGCTATTCTGACGATCTTGAGCTGTCTTAAGCCTATCCTTGATTTGAAATATCTTGTCAGTTGTTTCTTGGATAATCTCCGAGCCTGTGAATTGGCTTTCACCTAATTCCTCCCAAGACATCGGATATCTACACTTCCTTCCATACAATGCCTCAAATGGTGCACATCCAATACTCCTATGGTAAATGTTGTTGTAAAAGAATTCAATCAAGGGTAAGTGGGTATCCCAACACCCACCAAAATCAATCACACATGCCCTAAGCATGTCTTATAGAGTTTGTATCGTTCATTCACTTTGACCGTCTGTTTGTGGATGATAGGCGGTACTTAAGTCTAAGCGAGTACCCATCGCCTTTTATAGAGTCTACCAAAACCGAGATGTAAATCTACTGTCTCGATCTAATATAATAGACACAAGCACCCCATGCCTAGCCACAATCTCATTCACCTATAACCTTGCTAACTTCTCCATTTTATAGTCCTCGTGAATAGGCAAAAAATGTGCAGATTTCGTCATTCGATCCACGATGACCCAAATCGAATCATGGCCACTACTTGTTCTAGGCAACTTAGTGATGAAATCCATCATTATATTCTCCCATTTCCATTCCGAAATTTCTTGTTGTTGCAACAGACCTGACGGTTTTTGATGTTCGGCTTTGACTTTGGAACAAGTCAAGCATTCAATCATATACTTTGCAATATCCATTTTCATGCCTAGCCACCGATACAACTCCTTAAGATCTTGATACATCTTGTCTGCAGCAGGATGAACGAATACTTGGACTTGTGTGTTTCGTTCATAACTAGGGTTAAAATATCACCCCACTTTACCCATATACGATCCACAAAATACCATACACCGTCCTCTTTACAGTTAATTTGTTTGTTTAACCCTCGGAACTCTTCACTTGCGACATTCTCCTCCTTCAACGCTTCACCCTGCGCCAACAGTATTTTCTCTTTTAAATTCGATTGAATAGTCATTCCTAACGCTCCGGCACGTAGGGTTTCACACGCTCCTTCCTACTAAAGGCATTAGCTACTACGTTCGCCTTTCCAGGATGATATCGAATCTCACAATCATAATCACTTAGGAGTTCCACCCATCTTCTTTGGCGCATATTCAGTTCCTTTTGATCAAAGATATGTTAAAGGCTTTTATGATCAGTGTAGATAACACACTTAGTCCCATATAGATAATGCCTTCATATCCTTAGGGCGAATATTACTATGCCTAATTCCAGATCATGTGTCGTATAGTTCTTTTCGTGAATCTTAAGTTGACGTGAAGCATAAGCGATCACCTTATCCTTTTGCATAAGCACACAACCTAGGCCTTGATGTGATGCATCAAAAACACCACACAATCATTTGACCCATCAAGGAGGGTTAATATCGGTGCATTGCATAACCTTTCCTTCAACGTCTGAAATGCTTCCTCTTGTTTATGTCCCTAATCAAAATTCTTATCCTTTTGTGTTAACATTGTCAACGGCTGAGCGATCTTTGAGAAGTTTGCAATGAATCGTCGATAATAACCAGCCGACCCCAAAAACTATCATATCTCTGAGGGCGTCTTAGGAGTGTCCCACTTTTTAACTACTTCAATCTTTCCAGGGTCAATGTGGATTCCCTTTTCATTAACCACGTGTCCTGAAAACTTCACTTCCAGCAACCAAAATTCACACTTTGAGAACTAGGAGTAAAGTTTCTCATCCATTAATAGTTTGAGTATCGCTCGAAGGTGCTGTTTATGGTCTTCCTTTGATATAGAACAGATGAGAATATCATCTATAAACATAATTACAAACTTGTCCAGATAGGGTTTGCACACTCAGTTCATAAGATCCATGAACACTGCTGGAGCGTTGGTCAGCCCAAAGGCATGACTATGAACTCGTAATGCCTATATTGAGTTCTAAACATTGTCTTTGGTATATCCTCCTCATGAATCCTTAATTGGTGATAACTTGATTGGAGGTCGATCTTAAAGAAGTACGAAGCTCCCTGCAATTGATCAAATAGATCATCAATCCTAGGAAGTGGATATCGATTTTTCACAGTCAGTTTATTCAACTCTCGATAGTCTATGCACATTCAGATGTTCCATCCTTCTTCTTGACAAATAGTATCGGTGCTCCCCATGGCGAGTGACTTGGTCGTATGAAACCCTTATCTAGCAACTCTTATAGTTGGCTCGATAATTCTTGCATTTCCGATGGTGCTAATCGATATGGCGTCTTTGCTACTGGCATTGCTCCAGATATGAAATCTATATGGAGTTCTACTTGTCGAGGAGGAGGTAAACCGGAAAAATAGTTAGGGAATACTTCCGGAAAGTCTCGCACCACCGGAATGTCTTCCGGTTTCCCTTCCTCGGGTTTCTTCTCCACCACATGTGCTAGGAATGCATAACATTGCTTCTGCAGACAACGGCGAGCTTTCATACATGAGATGATCTTTAGACTCCTTCCTGGTTCATGGATCTTGAGCACATCACCATTAGGCATAGGGATCCACACCACCTTTTCTCGGCAAACAATTTCAGCTCCACACTTCGACAACCAATCCATTCCCACTACCACATCGAAACTTCCCAATTCAAAAGGTATTAAGTGTATATCAAAGGCATGATCTTCTAATGTAATCGTGCACCCTCTAATTATTTCACTAGTTCTCACAAATTTACCATTTGCCATTTCTACAAAGTAGCTAGTCTCTAAACAACTAGGGTTCAAACCAAGTAGGGGTGCAAATTCAGAGGACACAAAGCTATTGTCTGCCCCGGTATCAAATAATACAGATGCAAAATGATTATTGAGAAGGTACGTACCCGTAACAACATTCGGGTCCTGGCGCGCGTCGTTTGCACCAATCACAAACGCACGTCCTCGGGCAACATTTACTTGATTACCTTGCCCTTGATTGCCAGCTATTGCTATCACTTGATTTTGGTTATTCACTTGTTGACCCGATGCCCAATTCAGCCTAGGGCACACATTCCGGTAATGGTCGGGACTCCCACACTCATAGCAAACCCTAATGTTTCCAGTTGGATTGATTGCATTTATCAGTGCAACCAAATCGGGCGCCACTCTACAGTCCCTTGCGAGATGCCCAGGGCACCTACAATTTGCACAAACTCGACACAACGCCGTAGCAGGGTGATGATAGTTACATTTCCCACACTTAGGATGTGGCCCAACTTAGTCCTTTCTCCCTTGGTTCACTGCCACAAAACCTCTGGTCACCTTTGCCTTTTTATCGAATCTTCCCCCTAGTTGTCTGCTCGATTCCCCCACATCTCTTCTTTTCTCACTACCTTTACCTAGCACCCCAGTTCTTACCATCTCATCCGTTAGAGTGCCCGCCTTCAAAATCGCACTCTGTATAGTTGGAGGTGCCGCAACAATGACCAAACCACATATTTGAGGTATTAAACCCCAAATGTAATGCTCAATCCGATTTGATTCAGGTGTCACCAGGTGTGGCACCAGTCTTGCTAGCTCATGAAATTGGTCGATGTAGCAGCATGACCCAACCCTACCATCAAATGATTCTAGAAGTCATGCTCCAGTTTCTGCATTTCATTCATTGACCAATATTCCTCAGTTGCCAAAGCTTTGAATTCTTCCCAAGTCATGGCCATTGCAGCCTCTCTTCCTCGAGCCTGCACTTGGGTATTCAAACATGTTAACGCTTTTCCCACTAGTGAACATGTAGCATACTTCACCTTCTGATTTTCAGCACAGTTGCTGATGTCCATCACAGATTCCATCTTCTCAATCCAACATGTCAAGGCAATGGCTCCACCTTTTCCATCAAACTCCTTTGGTTTACAAGTCATGAACTCCTTGTAAGTATAACCAACCCTTCCTCCATTGCCATTCCCATTCATGTTTCTATTACCGTTCACATTACCCATTCCACCTCCTTCTCCATTGTCATCTCTACCTCCATTTCCATGTTTGTTTTCATTATTCTCTTCATAACCGCCATTTTCATCATTATGTTCATTATCCTCATTACCACCCCCATTATTGTGGTTCATGATGTTGTCACTCATCTGTGACACTATTGTCGGGATGAGTGCTGCTAGTTGTTGAGAAATAATGGCGGCTATATCAGGGTTTCCAGCTCCCTGATTACTACCACCCTACCCATCTTCATTTCTGCCTACAGGGGCTTCACCCCTACGTCTTGTACCTCTTCCTCTACCTCTACGTCTACCTCTTGGGGTAGCACCACCATGACTAACACTGCGAGTAATCCTAACATAAACAATATATAAGTTTCAGCAATATCAAATGTCATCACAACTCAGTCAGTCTCATAAAGCATATCATTGCACACATTTTTTCCATATTGTAATACCATAACCCAAAACATAATAATAATATAAAGTCTCATTCTCATAATCATAATGACTCAACGTGATAATAAGTAGCGTAATATCCCAAATCGTGCGAAAACCCATAGTTTAACAATGTCTGAAAATGAAATACGAAATAGCAAAAAGATAAATCTCCTAATTCTTCAAGTCTTCATCCACGCTCATGCGACTTCAGTCCTGCTCGTCGTCACGGCCTGATGAGCTAGAAGGACTTGGGGGCAGATCAGAGTGGTCGCCTCACAAGCTAGCCTCATCTGCTTGTATATGAAACCTTATGCGAGTGGCCAAAAACACTCTCTTCCTAGTTGTCCTCAGTAACACCCATCCTACGCCATTCTCTTGGTAAGGTCCTTTGGGGTAGCCGGGCACCCAATGTCCCGCCACAGGGGCGTACCTTGCAATAGCCGGCCTAGCAGGTATCATGTGAGCAACTGGGGCGGTAGGAACGTCTGGTGTAGCAGGAACAACAGGTACACTTGGTACAGCTGGGGCTTTAGGTGCTGCAGGACTAGGTGGTGCAGCACGAATGGCAGGCAGACCTAAAACAACATGATCACTTGTATCTTCCTCATCAGATGACTCTCTCGTTGCCTCCTTGGGGTTGGACTCTATGTCAGATGACATAGGCAGCATATAGTCCAAGAGAACCTCTTCTTGTTCCGACTCAGAGTCGGACAAATGAACTCGGGGCACTATGGGAACGGAGGGTCCAGTTGAAGACATCCTATAAGGAAAATGTGCTTTTCCTCAGATGAAGCAAATAAAAAGATAAAGAATAGATAGATAGAATAGGATGAACATACATGCAATATCAGATGCACACAAAACCCTAGTATGCATTCTAAATGAAGGTTCCTAGGTTATAGTCTAGGTCGAGTGATCCACCTAATTCCCTATAACCAAGTGCTCTGATACCAATCTGTCACACCCCCTCTTATAGCGGAAACACGAGGATGTAACGGACGAGATCGTCATAACACACTGTTAATTAATAGAGATACAATAAACAATGAAAGGCAACGTGTCATGACATCACCCGACACAAATGGAGACTTGTGTCGCAGTTAGTCAATTCCATTACAAACATAGTCATACAAACCAAATAAGTATAAGTCCACAACCTGGGAGCAAGTAATCAAAAAGTGAATAACAATTAAAAGTCAAATGAAATTGTCAAAGACATTGATCGGTGTCGAAGGCCCAATAAAAAAATAAAGAGAATCTATTCTTAATCACCTAAACTAGTTAGGGCAAATAAGAGTGTCGAATCCACAAGGAGCTAACGGTTGGTAACAAGTTTATATTGAATTTGAAGCTAAAAGGTAAAAATCATGTATTGAGTCGATAGTTAATTACTATAATTTGATAAACAAATGTAATAAAACGGTTTTCACGTATGCAAAGAGTCGTAATCACTTTGGGATCATGATCTAATCAACTTTGAAGACTTGTAATTTCATAGTTATATTTGACAAATCACATAGACATAACTTGTGCAACTTTATCATCAATAACCTAGTTTAAAGTCAATCTATCACTTAGGCTAACATACAACACAATAGAATCTTTCTATTATGGAATAGCATCTCGGTGACAACATCCAACTAAATCAATTAATAATGATTCAATGACACAGGCACATAGTACAATCCTATAGAGTTTCTCTATAGAAGAATGAACATCTTGGTGAATGCATCATAAACATGTCTTATAGATCGAATCAAAAGTAGCAACACAAACACAATTGCAAACATGTACGTGATTATGAAAGCAATTGCCTAAGGTTCAAACACATACATAAAACATATCAAAGTCTTACAAGTACTGATTCAAACCCCTAACCCATTTGATCACAGATTGATTAGCCGCTCATCTTTGGGTTTGTTGAAACCAACGATTGTAGCATGAAATCCATCTAGAAATGATTGTGAAATGAAAACAAACAATTCTTCAATGATCCTCAAAGCTATTTTTGTCTCCCAGTCGCCCCAAAGCTCTCTTCTTTTCTGAATATCCCCTGGTATCCCGAGAAAACTCCTTAAAACCTCCAAAAACCATCAATTCTTCACACATGGCGTTGACCAACGCCCCTGTGGAGTTGACCAACGCCCTTTGGTTGCAACTTTGGCCTTTTGATCCGTTTCTTCTATTTTAACCTGCAAATTTATAACCCTCTTAAAGTATGATATTTCTTAACATATACGTTTATATTATCATTATAAATAAACTAAAACACTTGCACTTTTATGACTCGATCAACCTTCCTAACTTAAAGCTTTTTCATCTCGAAGAAGTAAGTGAGCATAGAATCAACTTATCATGTTAACAACATTTTGCATGCATAGTTTGATTTTCAAGTTTTTCACTATCAACATTTACCCAATTTGCTAGTTATTCTGTCCACTTAAAACCCACACTCTGGATTCATCAATTACAACTATTATCTCATTCACTATTTATGTAATTAATCTACTACCAATTGTCATTCCACGATGAAAGTCTTCCTAGCCTCAAGATTTATTGAGCCCTCTTTAAATCACAAACAAGTGGTCAATTTTACAACACACTAAGTTCAATGAAGTGGAATCGTTTTATGTAGATTTTCAGGATTTTTTTTAATCCTTAATATAGATACTTTTCCAAGCTCCAATTTAGATGTCGATTTGTGATAAAAAGATTTAACTCTCAACCTATTTTTGCTAGGTCTCGACTTTCTTATGTGGTTGAACTGTTATTGCATAAGCCAAGAGTTCCAACTCTATTATTCTTTTTTTCTTCAGTTCTTTTTTAATAACCAACGAATCCAAGATATGAGGGCACTAGCATAACGAAGTAAATATGATTGCTTATTACTATCATTCAAACTAGCATGCAACATCTACTAACATTATAAAATCCTATCATCTTCCATGTTTACTCCACAACTTCATTTATGCCAATCAAATTGTAATCACAACCAACTTTGCAACTTAACGTCACTAACAATCAAAAGAAAACTAAAACACACAACTACCCATTCAACTATCCTAGAAAAAAGATTTAAAACTAGAACATAAGCACACCAAAATCAGAAGGAAAGATAATAAAAAAACTGATAATAAGAGATGAAACGATTAGACCTGGATGAGAGATCGATATTATTCCTGTGCTTCCGCTTAATTATCTAGAGGATGATAAACGGCAGAGCTCCACTATCTACGAGCTAGCTCAGAAACATCATGTGGGTTCTGCATCTACATTCTCACACCCTTTTTTATCTCTCACTTTGAAATCGAATTCTTGTAACAATAAAATCCAATGAATTAAACGTGGTTTAGTGTCTTTCTTTTCTATTAAATATCAAACCGCGCTATGATCTGAATAGATTATCACCTTGGCCCCCCAAATGTAAGACCGAAACTCGTCCAATGCGTAAACAACTGCTAGTAGCTCTTTTTCTGTTGTTGTGTAATTTAATTGAGCATCTGAAAGAGTTTTACTAGCATTGTAAATTGCAACAGGTTTTTTTATTCACCCGTTGCCCCAACACGGCCCCCACCGCATAGTCACTTGCGTCGCACATAATTTCGAATGGCAAGGACCAATCCGGAGACTATAATATGGGGGACGATATGAGTTGTTGTTTTAATGCATTGAAGGCTTCTAAACAAGCGTCATCAAAGATAAATTGTGCATCTTTTAAAAGTAAATTGCATAATGGTTTTGAAATTGCACTCAATCTTTAATGAATCTCCTATAAAAACCCGCATGTCCTAAGAATGAACGAACACCTTTGACATTAGTTGGTGGAGGTAAGGTGGAGATTATTTTAATTTTAGCGGGATCAACTTCAATCCCTCTTTCAGAAATAACGTGTCCAAGGACAACTCCCTCCTTACCATAAAATGACTTTCTTCCCAACTTAATACCAAATTTGTTTCCATACAACGCTTAAGAAAACCCTCAAGTTGTTTTAAACACAATTCAAATGTAGTACCGAAAATGGAAAAATCATCCATGAAGATTTCCAGAGACTCCCCTACCAAATCAAAGAATATACTCATCATACACCTCTAAAAAGTAGCAGGGGCATTACATAACCCGAATGGCATTCGCCTAAAGGCGAATGTGCCATAAGGGCATGTAAATGTAGTCTTATGTTGGTCCTCTGGATGTATCGCAATCTGATTATAACCCGAGTAACGATCTAATAAGCAATAGAATTTCTGACCAGATAGTTTCTCAACAATTTGATCAATGAATGGAAGAGGGAAGTGGTCCTTTGAAGTTGCCGCATTCAACTTACGGTAGTCTATACACACTCTCCATCCGGTAACAGGTCGAGTTACTACTTGACTTCTATCTTCACTTCTGATCACCTAGGTTCCTAATTTCTTTGGCATAGTTTGAGTTGGACTTGCCTATTCACTATCTGAAATGGGATAAATGATTCCCACATCTAACCATTTCAACACTTCCTTTTTTACCACCTCTCTCATATTTGGGTTCAACCTTCTTTGCGCATCTCTAGCAAGTTTTGATGTTGGCTCGGTGATAATCCTATGCATACAAATAGATGGACTTATCCTTTTAAATCAACAATTGTCCATCTTATGGATGCTTTGTATTTGGACAAGACTTTCAGCAAAGCTTCTTCATGCTTCTTTACAAGACTAGATGCAATGATCACCGGTAATGTTTCACCTTCACCTAAGATTGCATATTTGAGGTGATTTGGAGGTGTCTTCAATTCTGGATTGGGTGGCTTTTCTAATGAAGGTTTGAGTCTTGAATCAATTGTATCCGGTAAACTTTCGATCTTATGAGTCCATGGCGGTCTTCCTCCTTCCGTTGTAACTACAAAGATGTCCTTCCAATTATTTGCATTTATCGTCTCCCATGTGTTACACCTGTCATTCATCAAAAAATGCTCTAGGGTATCGTCCGTAACTACACTAGAAGTGTAATTTTGGACATACCCGTCAACAACGTCCACCATGAAACAATCATTATCAATCAAAGGATTAATCGCATTTTGAAACACATTTAATCTTACCTTCCGATTACCAAATGTTATCACTAACGACCCATCACGGCATCCAATTTGCTCATTGATTGTAGCCAAAAAGGGTCGACCAAGAATCACACTTGGTTGTTTCTCTTTGTTAGCAACAACCGAATCCAACACTAAGAAGTCAACAGGGTAATAAAATTCTTCCACCTTAACAATAACATCAGTTAACACTCCCCTAGGCATTTTCAAAGATAAATCCGCCAACACCATAGTGGTGTCGGTTTTTTGTAAGGGCCCGAAATCATGTTGATCATATAAATTACCCGGGAGAATGTTAACACTTGCCCCAAGATCAAGAAGCGCTCTATTGATTTTAAAATCGCCAATTTG
This sequence comes from Flaveria trinervia, assembly GCA_025506515.1. Lineage (NCBI taxonomy): Eukaryota > Viridiplantae > Streptophyta > Magnoliopsida > Asterales > Asteraceae > Flaveria > Flaveria trinervia. The sequence continues at coordinate 23,126,593 of CM046449.1, read as the reverse complement.
AATTGAAATTAAGGGTGCTTCGGGGTCTTTTTGTTTCGGTGGAAGGGAACAAGACAACACCGAATTCACATTTGATGACAAATCAAGCTTTTTTGGCATTTTTGATTCCTTTTCTGAGTACATAAATCCTTGAGGTATCTTGCATAAACTGGTATTTGTTTTATGGCATCAATTAACGGGATATTAATTTTTACTTGCTTGAAAGTGTCCCACATGTCTTTGGCTTGTGGGCCATTTTTACGATAACGCTTATTTTCAGGTTTCACTAAAGCGGATGGCTAAGGGATGGTATTATTCTCCATATTCTTATCATCAACCTTAATATAATCTTTTTTTTAATAATTTTGAAACTCTTGACTCTTTATTTGTATCAATTTTAGAGCTTTTATTGAATATGATTTCTGATTCATGCTCATCCTCGGAATCAAAATCCTCTACCACACCATCAACTAGGTTTGGTGAAGGATTGGGTGTGCAATCATAAAATTTTCCATTATGAAGAATACGTACCTCATTGATGAAAGCATCATGTGACTTTTGATGATTTAGCCCTTGATGTTAGGGGTTTACTTGGGTGTTACTTAGCAAAGTACCCGGTTGCCTTGTAGACAGTTGTTCCGCTAATTGCCCAAGTTGTTTCCCCATTGATGCAATCATCTTGTCTTGAATCTCTTCCCTTTGATTCTTCTTCTTCAATAACTCCATCATATCTGCCATTTGAGTAGTCAAATTCTGCACTTGACTTGTTAAATTCTCTTGCCCTTGACCTGATTGTGATCCTTGGTTTTGGTTGTATCCTTAAGATGAACTAGATTGCTGATTATAACCTTGGTTGTATACACCGCGAGGATAATTTCCTTGATAATTTTGTTGACAATTTTGATATTGATGTGAGTACCCTCCATGTTGGTTTGTTCCTTGAAAGTTAGGATTCATTTGATTTGCTGCATTACCATACTTGAAATTTGGGTGATTTCTTAAACCTGGATGGTATGTATTTGAATTCATGTCAAATTCCTTCTTGTCACCATAGACTTGGTTTACCTCTTCACATTTTTTCAAGTTCATAGGAAAATTAAAGATGAATGTCCTAAATCACCACAAGTCTCACACATTTCATAAACTTGAGAAACATTAGCCGTGCTCTTTCCCACATTTCTACAAAGCAAATCTAACTTACGCTCCAATGATTCGAATTGATCATTATCCATGTGATCATTCGCCGTCTTGACATTAACAGGCCTAACTTTTCTACTTGCAGATTCTTATGTCTTGGATCCTTTACTCAATGTCTCCAAGAACTCCCACTCATAGTCCTCATGTTGAGTCAAGAATGTACCCCCACTACTAGAAAACACAAATTTAGCATCATCAGGACACAATCCATCATAGAAAATCTTCACAAGTTCCCATCTTGCAATATCATGATGAGGACAAAGTCTCAACATCTCCTTGAAACGCATGAATGCTTCATGTAATGCTTCTATAGTTTGTTGGCTAAAGGACTTGATAGCCATCCTTGCATCACTTGTTTTGCTCATTGGGTAATACTCATCAAGGAAAAGTTGTTGCATCTCATCCCATGTTTGAATACTACCGGCAGGAAGTGAAACAAACCATTGTTTTGCTTTATCCTTTAGTGAGAATTGGAATAGATTAAGCTTGACTTCATCAGAGCTGAATCCTTGACCGTTGATAGTACCACATATGGTTGCAAAATCTTGTAGATGTGTATATGGCTCGTCAGATGCAAAACCCCGAAAAGTAGGAATGATAGTCAAGTGTTGAGGACGGATTTCAAATTGATGCCCATGCCAATCTGGTGGCACAATCAGAGATGGATTTCTGAATATGGTTGGATGATAATGACTATCTACACCCCTCCTTTGGTTATCATTATTCCAATCATTATTGTTATTGTTGTTCCCACCTCCATCACCTCCACCGTTGTTGTTATTATCCTCTTGCTCAGGACCTTCCATTTCAACTAAGTTATTATGTTGAGAATCTGAATCTGCTTCTTCTAAATATGTATCTTCCAATGAATATGAAGTTGAAGTTGATGTTAACCATGCTCTATGAAGTACTCGGTTGCTTCTTGCTGACTTTTCTATCTCCGGATCGTATGCAAGTGGTGATGATCTTCCTGAATAATGATGTGCATGCAAACAACCTATTACCTGCACAAATTAACACACCACGTATAACAACGAATAGAAAGTAACAAAAGCTTGTGATCTTTTTGTTTGTTTTTTAGAAACAAATACAAATTACTACAAACTAGTTAACCAAGCATAATTGCTCCCCGACAACGGCGCCAAAATTTGATCGGTGTCGAAGGCCCGATCAAAAATAAAGAGAATCTATTCTTAGTGACCTAAACTAGTTAGGGCAAATAAGAGTGTCGAATCCACAAGGAGCTAATGGTTGGTAACAAGTTTATATTGAATTTGAAGCTGAAAGGTAAAAATCATTTGTTTAGTCGATAGTTAATTACTATAATTTGATAAACAAATGTAATAAAACGGTTTTCACGTATGCAAAGAGAGGTAATCACTTTGGGATCAGGATCTAATCAACTATGAAGACTTGTAATTTCATAGTTATATTTGACAAATCACATAGACATAACTTGTGCAACTTTATCATCAATAACCTAGTTTAAAGTCAATCAATCACTTAGGCTAACATACAACACAATAGAATCTTTCTATTAGGGAATAGCATCTCGGTGACAACATCCAACTAAATGAATTCATAATGATTCAATCACACAGGCACATAGTACAATCCTATAGAGTTTCTCTATAGAAGAATGAACATCTTGGTGAATGCATCATAGACATGTCTTATAGATCGAATCAAAAGTAGCAACACAAACACAATTGCAAACATGTACGCGATGATGAAAGCAATTGCCTAAGGTTCAACACATACATAAAACATATCAAAGTCTTACAAGTACTGATTCAAACCCCTAACCCATGTGATCACAGATTGATTAGCTGCTCATCTTTGGGTTTGTTGAAACCAACGATTGTAGCATGAAATCCATCTAGAAATGATTGTGAAATGAAAACAAACAATTCTTCACTGATCCTCAAAGCCATTTTTGTCTCCCAGTCGCCTGAAAGCTCTCTTCTTTTCTGAATATCCACTGGTATCCCGAGAAAACTCCTTAGAACCTCCAAAAATCGTCAATTCTTCGCACATGGCGTTGACCAACGCCCCAGTGGAGTTGACCAACGCCCTAATGGAGTTGACCGTGGAGTTGAACAACGCCCTTTGGTTGCAACTTTGGCATTTTGCTCCGTTTCTTCTATTTTAACCTGCAAATATATAACCCTCTTAAAGTATGATACTTCTTACATATATGGTTATATTATCATTATAAATAACTAAAACACTTGAACTTTTATGACTCGATCAGACATCTAACGTTTAAATGATATAAGCCTAAGGGCATCGCTAAGGCAGCATCCCTAGCAATCCTCAATGATTGTTACCTGAAAAGATATGCTCAAAAAGGTCAACATAATGTTGGTGAGTTCGCAGGTTTAAATAATAAACAAACTTGTTGCTGTGTAATAGTTTGGTAGGACATGAGTGCATACAGTTATAAGCAAGTAATATCACATGTAATCATGAGTATCACAACTAAACCTACGACGTACACACAGAATTTGTCAGAACATATTCTTCCTAGGGCCCGTTCCTGGCCACCGTCAGTCCCGAGTAGTATACTAACAAACAAGGGTGGGGGTTTCAGCCCAATGGTACTATCAATACCTGTCCGTCGGCTCCAACACCGGAGTTAAATAGTTGTGAATACAGAACCACAAAGACAACTCATGCATGTACCAGATAAATACTTACAAAATAGTAAACACAACAGTCCCAAAAGAATTAAATAAGTTCACAGCATAAAAAGGGTGAGCATACTTCTCCTCCTGGTTTATAATATTTAAAATGAAAACGGAGCCGTGAAACTCACCTTGAATGAGGCGAATTAAAATGGAAAAAACTTCAAAGGATGATAGCAAACGAAGATCAAACACCTATATTTAATTATAATTATAACTTTAAACACGTTCGATGGGAAAAAGAGTATGTTTGGTTGGTTTCGGGTGGTTCAAGTTGACGCGTGACACACACACATAAATATATAATTCATACAATCCAACACACTATATTAGTAAAATAATAATAATAATAATAATAATAATAATAATAATAATAATAATAATAATAATAATTAATTACACTAATATTAATAAAGTAATGATAAACAGATAAATAAATATATAAATAAATAAATATATATATATATATATGTATATATATGTATATATATATGTATATATATATATATATGTCTCTATATATATATATACACCACACACACACACACATATATATATATATATATATATATACACACACTCACCATATAGATATATATATATGTATATATAAACATACAGCCCCAACTAGACATATCATCAATATATACAATCGGGCATCAACCGGAATGCACACACTCCACACCCAAATAATATATATGAATCAACACACTCAAATCACACACCCAACATCAACACACTAATACACACAAGGCAACACACACTCCACTGCATATAGCTTTACACACACACACACCCTTACATATGTATATACATGCCCGCACACACATAATACATGCATACACAGTGACGCATATATACAATGTACACACACACACAATATATATATACACACACTGTCGCATATATGCACCATATCCACGCACACACACAATACATATATATATGCACACTGCCGCATATATACACAATATACACGGAAGCACACAATATATATATACATACATACGAAATCCATACACATATCCATACATACAAGCAACCACACACACCCATACTAACTCACGCAACACACACACACACACTGCGCACAATATATACATAGATATACACACACGCAACATGCATACATGGGCATACATACATCCTCACGGCATATATGTACCTATATACTTACGAATACACACACCATGGCATATATATACCTATATACATATGAATACACACACTACGCATACATATTGTCCAACACACACACAAACACACTTCTCGTACACACAACACACATAATATGATATGCACACACTATTGACATATATATATGTGTAAGGCCCCATTCCCGGGACGCTTACAGCTGGTCGCTCGTCGCGCATAAAACATATAAATACTTTTAACTTTCTTAAAACCTCGCAGCGGAATTATCAAATTAGACATCTCGTTTCATTATAAAAGCTTTTGCAAAACAATACATCATTAACAAGTTAGAAAATACATGTTGCATTACATCACAAAAGCATTATAAATATGGATGCCATCCAAAAGAGCTGAGTAGCCGTCCCGTGCCATCCTCAGCAACATTACCTGCCAACTAGAAACACATAAAAGTCAGCATTACTGAGTGAGTCCTAGTTTTAAAATAAAACATACTTTATCTTCTTTCAAAATTGTTCTTTCAAAACGTAACAGGTTTAAAAATGTGACCGCACATCGTACGTACACATAGATAATATTTATTATCTTCATCATCATTCGTTTCGTACTTTATCTTCTCGTTTTCATCTAGGTCCTGTCATGTGCTTAACCCCCCTCTAGAGCACCAAGCAATTCATCTAGGGTTAAGCGACAAGGACCATATACGTTTGGTCAATCACCAAGACTAAACTCATGTGTGCATCCTCATGGGGTATATATAACCCGCACACAGTTGAGCTGACAACCCCTCGTTGGGTGTGAACCTCCATACATTTGCTTAATCACACGGATTAAACCACACGGTTGAGCTAACACTCCGTATTGAGTGTGAACTTCCATACATTTGCTTGCAAGCCTTTCTTACATTCGTTCATTCATTAATGCACACATTCTTCATTTCGTTCCTCTTTTTATTATCTTCCACTTTACATTACATAATACTTTAATTTCATTCATTAACATTCAACATAAAGCCAAGAGAAAATAATCATACATAATAATAAGGAACATCAACATACACAGTCAACATCATCATACACGACATCATGATACATACATAACACACATCATACATACCATTATACATAAGCATCAATCATACATCATAACATGCCCATCATACCATCTATGAACTTAAAAAGTCAACTTACATAGCCCCCGAGAACCTCCCAAGTCAAAGCCTACATTTCCACTTTTTCCCCAAAAAGTCAAAAAATATTCTAAGTGTTGATTAGCATTTCCTTTTTGTTCATACGCATTTCTTTTTGTTCATCCGTATTTCTTTTTGTTCATCCGCATTTCTTTTTGTTCACCCGCATTTTTTTTTGTTCATAAGCATTTCTTTTTACACTTAGGCAGTTTTCTAAATTCAGGCGCATGAACTACTGTTTGGGCGCATGAGCAGTCTAGGCACACTTATCATTATAATTCGGTCCCCAAACACCATCTATCATGCTCTAAGCTTAAATCGTATATTCTAAGCCATAGAAACACAACCATAACATGATCAAGCATGAACATAGATCAAAATCACACCATACACAAAACATACACACATTCAACATACAGGTATGAAACCCAAGTTTTATAAAAAGTTCAATCATGCATCTCCAGCCCCAAAATCAGTTAAAACATCTAAAAGAGGGGTTCTAGAACTCACCTTTGCAGCTCTTAAGTATGGCATCTCCCAAACTTGTTTGCAATTGAGTTCGACCGCTTAGAAACCCACTTGAATTCGACTTTTCAGCTTTTGTTCTTCGAATCCAAATCTGCACTTTCTCTTTCTAATAATCTTGATGATTTGGGGTTGTAAGAAGAGAGTGGGCAACCATGCCCACTTTACACCCACTTTTCCAACCTTTTGTCCTTTCTGACACTTTTTACCCCTCAACTTGGGTAAAATATCTTTTCTCTTTTTTTCTTCACTTTATTCTTTCTTTCTTTATGTTTGAAAAAATAATCGGGTGTTACAAGTCCACCCCCCTTAAATAGGTTTCGTCCCTGAAACCTGTTATACCTCGAACAAACGTGGGTAGTGCTGTCTCATTTCTTCTTCAGTCTCCCACGTAGACTCGGATCCCTTTCTGTGCCTCCACTGTACACGCACAAGAGGAACCACTTTATTTCTCAGCCTCTTCTCTTTTCGATCAATGATTGCCACTGGTTGCTCCACATAATTGAGTCGTTCATCTACTTCGATATCCTCCAGTGGAACAATCATATCTTCATCCGCTAAACACTTTCTTAGATGAGATACATGGAATGTCAGGTGAATTCCACTTAACTCATCCGGTAACTCCAATCTATAGGCCACCTCTCCTACTCGAGCGATGATTCGAAAAGGGCCTATGTACCTCGGGCTCAACTTGGCCCGCTTCGTGAACCGGATGATACCCTTCCAAGGTGAGACCCTCAACATAACTCGGTCACCCACCTGGAACTCAATCGGTCTACGTCTTTTATCAGCATACGACTTCTGTCTATCTTTGGCTGCCTGCATGAAGGCCTTGATCCTTTCAAGCTTTTCAGTCGTAGCCTAGATCACCTTGACGCTACCAAACTCTTTTTGACCAATATCACCCCAATAGATGGGTGTTCTGCATCTCCTATCATATAACATCTCGTAAGGTGGCATACCAATGCTGGCATGATAACTGTTGTGGTATGAGAATTCAGCTAACGGTAGGTGGTCATCCCAACTTCCCCCAAAATCAATCACACATGCCTGAAGCATGTCTTCCAACGTCTGAATGGTCCTTTCTGACTGACCATCAGTTTAGGGATGATAAGCCGTGCTAATATGTAACCTCGTCCCCATGGCGTCGTGGAATTTCTTCAAGAATTTAGATGTAAATCGGGTGTTACGATCAGACACAATGGAAACCGGTACACCATAACGAGTTACAATTTCCTTGATAAACAAATCAGCCAGCCTCTCAGATGAATATGTCTCGCGGATCCGTAGGAAGTGAGCACTCTTCGTCAAACGGTCGACAATCACCTATATAGCATCATACCCTTTCGGAGTACGTGGTAACTTCATAATGAAATCCATGGTGATGGGCTCCCACTTCCATTCCGGTATATCCAAAGGTTGAATCTTCCCATACGGCTTTTAATGCTCGGCCTTCACCTGTAGACAAGTAAGGCATTTACTCACATACTCCACTACGTCGTGCTTCATACCCGGCCACCAATAATCCTTCTTCATATCTTGGTACATTTTCATAGCACCGAGATGAATAGAGTATCGATCCTTATGAGCTTCATCCATAATCTTCACCCGTAGATCCCCAAAACGAGGAATCCACATTCGTCCAAACCGGTTTCTAACACCTAATGTGTTTTCACCCAATTCCCAACCAGACCTCTCATTCTTTCAGAGTTAAGATGATCTTCTTTCAAAGCCTTATCTTGAAACTGTTAGATCGATCGATCAATTAGGATCAGTGATCTACGTTTGATTGATTAGAGAGTATAACAGCGGAATTCTAACTATGAATTAGCCAATTTACAAGAACAAAGAGATATTCAATGTAAGAATAAAACGGTTATAGATAGAGAGAATGCTGCAGATATATTTCATTCAATATTCACTTTCGTAGTAACGGAATGTCACAATTACAATTAGGTCGACACTCTTATATAAGAGATGTGACGTCTGCTGATGTCACTTGATAGTGACATCTAACAGAATTTATTAAATTACTGATAGTTAACACAACTACTGAAGATGTCAAACAACTGACATCTTCTTACAAAAATGCTAAGTGTTAACTATTATTACAACTACTGAAAAGAAACTACTGAAACTATAACAATCGAAGAACATACTCTTCAGTTGTTTTACAAATACTGAAACAAAGAAAACTACTGAAAGGTAAACCATCACAACTACTGAAGAAGACCTCTTCAGCTGTTGTGACAACGTCTGATACTTTGGTGTTCAGCACTTGTGTCTCAGACTTTGTCTTCAGCACTTGTGTCTTCAGACTTTGTCTTCAGCACTTGTGTCTTTAGACTTTGTCTTCAGCACTTGTGTCTTCAGACTTTGTCTTCAGCACTTGTGTCTTCAGACTTTGTCTTCAGCACTTGTGTCTTCAGACTTTGTCTTCAGCACTGTGTCTTCAGACTTTGTAATCAACTGTTTTCTTCAGCTGTTGTGGTCTTCAGTAGTTGTTGTGACGTCTGTGGGACTTAAAGGTTTTTCTGATCGGCTCATTGGTTCTTTTGGTCCAACAAACTCCCCCTGAACCAATGCAACCAAAACCTTTAACTTTATTGAGGTCCCACTTATTGTTGGCAGAATGGTTGGTCTTTTTCCTTCTTGATCAGTTGAGAAGATGACCCATATAAGCACTGGCCTGGAAATGAGTCTCTGAAGATTTGGTTGGCAATGTATGGATGGGAGCTCTGTATTGGGGAATTGGACACTGAGCTGTTCCCCCATCCATGAGACTCACTTCCCATGTATAAGCCTGTAGGATTCTCTGGTGTATGCTCTGAGAAACATAATTTGTTCTTCCATGGTCAGGTTCTCGGCTTCACCATCAAACAATCTTTCACGCCCATACAGCTCTGAGATGTACTTGGCCTGTTTACCATTTTAGAGCTCAACTGTTGTAATCTGTCTGTATGCAAACTCATCAGGATGAGTCCCTTCAAGTAACAGACTGAGCTCATTTTGTTTGAAGTTCTCAAGCCTCTTGTAGACTAACCCCTTTTTAATAATTCTATTCTCTAACATCTTTTGGGGTGGTTGTTTAGTCTCATAGGCCTTCTTGAAGTCTTCTACAATCTCCCAGGGTGATACTACAAGGACATTGTGATCTCTTCATCTACGATCCTTTTGACTTGGCCCTTGTATCTCGAAGGAATGTCTTCTTTACAATCCTGTGAGCCACCCTAGGATCAGGCCATACTCTCACCTTTTCCTTCTGATATTGAAATGTGTTGGCAAGGGTGTACAACCTCAGAGCTTCTTTTTTTTCTTCATACTTATTAATGATGACGAAGCAGCATAAGTTTTGTCAATGCTTTTCAGCATTTCATCATCATGAAGCTTTTGCTGCTGTTCTTCTTCAATCTTTACTCTCACAGATTCCATCTGTGAGGTGGGAGTGATGGGCATGGGTTTGGCTTTAGCCAATGTTAGGACTGCAGACAGAGGCAGCCTATCTTCTTCCACATCATCCTCTTCTTCTTCTTCTTCTAGCCTCAAACACCCTTCTCTTCTTCTTCTTAGGTGCATCATCGGCTGTTGGTTTAGATGGTAAGGGAGTTGGTTTTGTGGGTTGTGGTTGTGGTTGTTTTGGAGAGGGAATGTTGACAGGCTGAGTTAGCATTTTGGAGGTGAGTGTTGCTTTTGAGTATTTGGCTAGCTCAGTCCTGCTCCCTGCTCCTGCTTCATTCACAGCTTCAATAACAAGTCCCTTAGTAATATGCTTCAGATGAACAATCTTGGTGGTGATTGCCAAGATACTGTCCCTGGACCAAGCTTTGATTTCGATCATTGATATTCCCAGATATTTTGCAATAAATCTAATCATGATTCAAGCCTTTCTCTTTCTAACACTTCATAACTTGCCCATCTATTCTGGATTTCTTCAATCTCTAATCGTCGAATCTCAGAGTCAAGTTTATCGGTGTCATGGCCTTGCCTAAACAGCTGATCAATGATGTTGTCCATTAATCTGCTGTGTTCGGCATCAGCCTCTTTTATCAGTAGCTCCAAGGCTTTCTCTTTTTCCTTCTCTTTATCGGTCTCCACATTCAACTCCAACTCCTTTTCCACTACTATCCCTTCTGTTTCTTTCTCCTTTCTTTTCCTCTGTACTCCTCTTTCTTTTTGCTTTCACTGACTTAATATCCCCCTTTTTGGTTGCATTGGTTGCAAGGGGTTGATTGCCAGAAAGTTGTTTGCCCACAACCTCCTCTAGCAATGGTTTTATTACTAAGGAAAGCCTCTCATCAATGGCTTTGATCACTATGTCAGTGATTATGGGTGTGATGAAAGGGAGGGAATTTTGAAGGATAGCAACTATTTGCTCAGGAGGGTTCTGTTCCTGAGAAATAGTGCCAGAAGCAGAGGCAGGTGGCTGAGTTGTTGGGAGTAGCTCAGTGTTTGGGAGACCTTCAGATGAAGGTGCCATCTGTGAGGTGGTAGAGGCAGATGGTCTTTGTTCCTTAGAAGTTTTGGAAAGTAGCTCTTTGAGTCTGCTCACCTCCTCTTCCAGGATGGTGTTTTGGGCGATTACATCGTAAAAGAAGCCCAGGTCATCATCAGTAGATACTGAATCACTGACCTCCTGATAGGATCAGGATGAACATGCACTGAGTGTAGCTCAGTGAAGCATGTGCCCCTTTGTCTTGGAACTGGGGACTTCCTGCCTCAGGACTTTGTCCGTCATCTGTGGTTGCCTCTGGTAAGGTCTTAGTAATGGTACCAACTACAACCTGATCATATGCTGAAGCAGGAGAAGTGGCAGCCTCACCAGAAGTTCCAATCTCCATTGCTACACTAGGAGAAGGAACATTATAACCCCTATGTTGTGGGTTCTCATTTGCACTTTGGTCCTCCCCCTCAATGGTAGAAGTACTCCCAGTAGTAATTGGTATCTGGGGAGGGGGTGAGGAGTGCAACTGAGTCACCACTTGTGCAACAAGTAATGTAGGACTTTGGGGGGCGGTTGCATGGGGAAATGGGGTAAAAGCAGTGTGCACCTGGGGAGAATGGTGCTCTTCAATGGCAATCTCCTCAAATGAGGAAGATCCCAGATTGGTGGGTACCCTTTCTGTGGTTGCTGCAGGCTCCTTTTGAGAGGAATCCTGAGCGGTTGTGGCTGCGAGAGTCCTTATATCCACTAGGGGGCTATAACCAGTGGATATAGCCTGCGTTTGTGTTGCAGGGGCATCCTCAGGGGACTCATTTCCCTGAGTAGCCTTTTTGGTTTTCTTTTTAGTGGGTTTGGTGGGGACTTTTGATTTGGAGGTGGTGTCTGTGGGGTCCAGCTGCGTGGGTTTGCGCAGCTTGGCAGCCATTTTGAGTGATTGGTCAGAGTTGTGCCGGGAGTATACTTCAGGCAATACAGCCATAGCAGGGACTCCCAGGCCAACAAGTCCCTCAGCTTGAAGCTGGTTTGCAATTATGGCCATTATGAACCGAGGATATAATATCCAACGGTTAGCAGTTTGTTTTTGAGCCATATCCTTGAGCTCTGAAAATAGTATTTCTGAAAAATTTAAAGGTTGTTGCTCAAGGATGGAGTACATTACCTGCTGCCACCTTGTAGACATTTGATCCCAAGAGGAAATCTTAGGAGCCAAACAGACATTTACCATGTGAAATATGAGACGTTCAGCATCATGGAAATGTTTCTTCAGTATGGTGGAGGCACTAAGGTTTCCCTATATCCATGGTGGGCAAAGGATAAATCAGTTGTGCCCTTTGGATATCCAGCAGGAAAAGTGGCATCAACCAGGTGTAGGGTTTGATGAAGTATATCGGGAGTGATGACCACTTGGTGGTTGTTGATGACCGACTGGAGAGACTCTGTGTTGTTCTCCCCAGTGGTGAGGGTGACGTTCATCCAAAACTGGTTAAGGGATTCGGCATGAAGGATTGGATTGAGAAGAAAGGCCGTTTTGTAGGGTGACTGGACCATAAGATCAATAGCATTATCGAACTTAGCCCAGAATGGCGATTTGGTGAGGTAAGCTACACAGTTGTGTCGCGGTTTGAGCTGCATGGTCGCCATTATGAGAGAGAAGTTTTGGAGAGATGAACGTTAGGTTTGAAGAAGATGAGGCTCTAAAGGATTAGGTCAGGGATATTTATAGGGTACGGGTTAGAAAATGACTGAAGGGTTTGGTGTTAGTCATTAGTAGTTTTAAAACGACTGTTGACATGGTATTACCCTTTCAGACGTTGAAACAGCTGAAGTCGTGGTTTTAGGCATCAGCAGTTATAAAACTACTGAAGACCATGGTTTTGACTTCAGATTTGTGAAAACAACTGATAACTTGGTATTAGTCATCAGTAGTTATGAAACTACTGAAGAAATGGTTTGTCATCAGTTGTTGTAAACAGCTGATGACTTGGTATTAGTCATAGTAGTTGTGAAACTACTGAAGACATGGTTTTGTCATCAGTTGTTGTAAACAGCTGATGACTTGGTATTAGTCATCAGTAGTTGTGAAACTACTGAAGACATGGTTTTGTCATCAGTTGTTTAGGATGAAAACAGTTGTAGAAACAACTGAAGAGAAAGTTCTCTTCAGTAGTTTTCGTCAATTCATAGCCTTTCAGTTGTTTCATACTGTCCTCAACCTACTCATCAGCCTTTTAGCTGTTTTCAGTGTTTCATAGGACATCAGTACTTATCTGTTTTGACAACATCAGTAGTTACAACTACATCAGTAGTTGTTACTTTATCAGTGTTGTAACAGATACAGTACAATATGTGATATGGTCACTAATGATCGTTAGTACTTATTTACTGAGATCATCAGTAGTTATCACTTATTCTAGCTGCAGCATACCAAGCCTTAACACAAGGTTTTGGAAAGTAGAACTATCCAAAGGCTTAGTAAAAATATCTGCAAGCTCATCAGCACTAGGCACAAACTTAGGATCAATCAGACCTTTTTCAAAACAATCCCGAATAAAGTGATGTCTGATCTCTATATGTTTGGTCCTAGAGTGCTGGACTGGATTTTTGACAATACACAGAGCTGAAGCACTATCCATTAATAATGGAGTCTTAGTCTCTGTAATGCCATAATCCAGAAGTTGGTTTGAAGCCAGAGTACCTGAGAAGCAACTTGCAGCAGCAGCAATGTACTCGGCTTCAGCAGTTGATGTAGCAACAGATGTTTGTTTCTTACTCTGCCAAGAAATCAAACAGTTGCCTAGGAATTGACAACCACCAGAAGTTGACTTTCTAGTTAACTTGCACCCTGCATAGTCACTATCTGAAAAAGCAACTAATTTGCAAGAGTGTCCAGTGGAATACCATAAACCTAGAGATTGTGTACCTTGCAAATATCTAAAGATTCTCTTGACTGCAATCAAATGAGACTCTTTAGGAGCAGCCTAAAAAGCACAGACACAAGTAGCAAACATGATATCTGGTCTAGAAGCTGTTAAATACATCAAGGACCCAATCATACATCTGTAAAGTGTTTCATCAACAGCTTTACCTTTCTGATCTGCATCCAGTTGTGTGGTGTTGCACATGGGAGTAGAACAGGGCTTACAGTTTTGTAAATCAAACTTATTCAAAAGATCTTTTTGTATATTTTGACTGATGATAAAGTTCCATCAGCCTTTTTGTTAATTTGCAAGCCTAGAAAGAACTGTAATTCTCCCATTGCACTCATTTCAAACCTTTTTTCATTAATGTTGTAAAATCATCACACAACTGGGGATCAGAGGATGCAAAAATGATATCATCAACATAAATCTGAACAAGTAGCTTATGCTGATCCACCTTCTTAATAACAAAGTTTTATCAATGGAGCCTCTAGTGAAATTATTCTTAAGAAGAAAAGTGGAAGTGTCTCATACCAGGCTCTAGGAGCTTGTTTCAACCCATAAAGAGCCTTATCAAGTTTATACACCCATTCAGGATGTTTATTATCCTCAAAACCTGGTGGTTGACACACATAAACTTCTTCCTTTATTTTACCATATAAAAATGCACTTTTGACATCCATTTGAAAAACTTTAAGATGTGGAATGCAGCATAGGCTAAAAACAATCTAATTGCCTCTAGTCTGGCTACAGGGGCAAAGGTTTCATCATAATCAATACCTTCTTCTTGTGAAAACCCCTGTACAACCAGTCTAGCCTTGTTCTTAACAATAAGCCCTTTCATCAGTTTTATTCCTAAACACCCATTTAGTGCCTATTGCACACTTACCTGGGGGAAGAGGAACCAGTTCCCACACTTGCTGTTTCTTGAACTGAAGTAGCTCAAGCTGCATGGCTTCAACCCATCCATTGTCTCTCAAAGCAACATGATAGTTCTTTGGCTCTAGCTGACTGATGAAGAGAGCATAGAAGCAGAAGATAGACAATTGACTTCTTGTTGAAAATCCAGCATTGATATCACCAATAATTTGAGACATTGGGTGATTCTTCAGTTCTTGATAAACAATGAGATCTGTGCAAGTGTTTGTAGGACCTTCAGCAGCAGCAGATGTTGATGCAGACTCTTGAAACCAAGAATTAGATGGTAACTCAAAAGATGTAGAGGAATCAGAGATCTCATTAGCATTTGTTGTGGATGGAACTGCTGAAGCTACAGGAACATCAAATTTAGCAGACACAGGCAGTTGGTCACTAAACTTGAATAGGTGAGTATTGATGTATCATCATCATCATCAATACCACCAGGTGGAAGACATGCTGCAGAAGATGATTTATCCACATGATCTGCAACAGCTGGAGGTTGATAGGGAACATATTGCAGTATGTCCAAATCAAACAACTCCACAGGGTTTTGTGGAATCTTGTCCATAGGGATTCATTAAACTTCACATGCAAAGTCTCTTCAACTATCTTTGTTCTGCAGTTGAAGACTCTGTATGCCTTGCAAGTAGATGAATAACCAACAAAATACCCTGCATCCACCTTAGGGTCAAATTTTGGAGTTGATCCTTTGTGTTGAGAATAAAACAGGGACACCCAAATGCTTTGAAAATGAAATTAGAGGAGCCAAGTGATGGAGAAATTCATATGGAGTCTTCATCAACCTCTGATTTACTAAGGCTCTATTCTACACATAGCAAGCTATGTTAACAGCTTCAGCCCAAAAGGTCAGTGGCAAACCAGAGTCAGCCAAATGGACCTTGCAGCTTCAATTAGGGTCCTGTTCTTCCTCTCCACTACTCCATTTTGTTCTGGAGTCCGTGGGATGCTAAACTGCCTTTTGATTCCCTTTGAAAGATAGAAGTCATCAAGTGTATGGTTTCTGAATTCAGTTCCATTGTCACTCCTAATACACTTGACTGGAAGGGAATACTGCTTCTCAACATACAACACAAAGTGAATAATATTCTTCTGCAACCTCATCCTTTGAATGTAGAAAGAAAGTCCATACAAATCTAGAGTAATCATCCACATTACCAGACAGTATTTCTTTTTTGCCATGCTCATCACTCTCACAGGACCAAATAGATCCATATGCAGTAATTGCAAGCAGGCAGTGGACTTAGGCTCTTCAATAGGAGGGAATGAGACTTGTGTTGTTTTCCTTTTAAACAAGCAGTGCAGGTTTCATCACAGTGGAACTCCTTTATTAGTAAGCCTCTGACTAAACTATTGTGAATCAGCTGATTCATGTTTTTGAAATTAACATGACCCAGCCTTCTGTGCCATAGTTTAGATTCTTGAGGAGAGGCTTTGGAAAATAGGCAAGGATGGCCTCTGAGATCTATTTTCTTGGAAGGATCTAAGGCATATACTCTACCTGTCCTGTTGGCTCTCAGGAGAGTGTGATCATCCAAAACCTTATCAATCAAATGCAGAACTTTGGATGACAGAATCCTACATTATGACTGGTGAAAAGAGCAACATGGCCTTTATCACACATTTGACTGACACTCAAGAGATTGTACTTGAGATTTTCCACATGATTAACATCATCAAACTTTATTTCTCCATTGGAGACAAAGCCGTTTCCAATGATGTAACCCCTAGCATCATTGCCAAAAGAAACAAACCCCTTCTTCCCTTGAGAGTAGTCATGAAGAAGAGAGCTGTTTCCAGTCATGTGCATAGATCCCCCACTGTCTACATACCAGATGCTACTTTGGCATGTTGAAGAACCTGCAATTATAAACAATCAGTTAGTTTTGGAGACCCAAACCTTTTTGGTTTTGGGTCTGTTCTCATCAACAGATGGTAAACTAACAGGTTTGATGGAAACAACAGCCTGAGAGGTAGAAGATGTGTGAAGAAGAGGAATCCTTTGGCTTGGACCTCCTTTTCTGTGGTTTTAACATAGGAACATCTAATTGGTTAACTCTTCCTATAGATGTTGAACCATCATAACCAGCTGTGTCTGATTTGTGATAAAGCTTTCAGCTCATCAGACACATTGGCATTGGAGTTTGATAAGTTCCTATGTTGCACCTTCTTCTTTTGAGCAATCTCAGCTGTTACATGTTTAACCCCTTCCTTTTTGGATTTCTTTATGGACTTAAGGGTTACAGGATTTGATGTTGCTGATACAAATGTGTGTCTCAAACTCAATTTTCATTTTAACCATTTTCTTTTAATTCCTCTTTATGTTTGAGTTTGGATCCTCTTTTGTACCAACAATCATCTGTAAGATGATGAACAAGCCACATACTTCACATGGTTTCTTCTTCATCTTATGTTGATCATCAACTAAAGAGGATGAAACTACTGAAGACTTGCTCTTCAGTGCTTTGAAAGCATTGTTTGCTTTCTTGACTTCCTCTTTAGTAGTCTTCAAACTCTTTCTACTGACAGTTTTCTTCTTTTCAGTACTGACAGTAGTTGGAGTTTGAACTTCAGGTGTTAAATCTTGCTCTCCAGTCCTTTCAGGACTTTCAGAATTAACTCCTGAGTTGATCAACTCATGATCATGTGAGTGTCAGCAGTGTAACCATCAACATCAGCTGATAGGTTCTGAGAGGGCTTAGTGCTGACTTCTACTTCTGATGGTGCTGTATCAGAAAGTAGATCACATGATGAAATGGATTGGTTATTGCTCTCACCATCAGATTCTACCTCTGCTCTGGGAGTAAAATCTGTAGGTGGAGCAGTGTGATTGTAACCAATGCCAAACTTCACATTGGAAGCAGATTGCTTACTAAGAAGCATTTCAAAACCCTTGCTAGAATTTACCCATCGATCACACTCTACCTGGGTAGTTGCAAGTGTATCCTTGAGATCTCTATACTTCTCTAGAAGTATCTCTTCCCTAGCCTTATCATCAGTTATTTGGCATTTAAGTTTGTAAATCTCATCATTCTTATCATTAAGCACAGACTTAAATTCAGCTTTGCTTTTGAAAATTATTTGTTCTAGCTCAATGTTCTTGTTGATTAAAGCTACATTTGCTTTTCTAATAGATGAAAATGCGGCTATGCATGATTCAGAACATAGTTTGGCTTTTGCCTCAGAGGATATTGTGATACCTTTGGTGTAGAGGCATTAGAGATGAAGTATCAATAGAATCCAAAGCCATAAGAGCTAGATTTCCAAAGGGACTGTCACCACCATGTTGACCAGCACCAGTGAACAGTTGTTCATGACCAGACAAATCATCTGGTAAACTGCTCCAGTCAACAACTCCTGGGGTGAAGAAGTTGTGTTATTGAGGTTGAATTTGTTGATGAGATTGGGAAGGTTGAGGTTCAGACAATGCAGGTGATTGTTGTGAAATGGAGCTTGAACTGGACTAGACTGAGGCAAGTAATAGCAGGAACAGGATATGACATTGGACCCTGGGGGACAAAGTATGCAGGAGATCTAGGGTGTGAATGATGACCAGAACCAGCAGGATGTTGCCCTGTTTTGTGGACTAGTACTAGGAAAAGTCACAAAGGGTGCAGAAGAGTTAGATCCAGTTGATCTACACTCTCTTGCAAAGTGTCCCAGCCTTTGGCATTTGTGACACCTCAACTTACTCTTGTCAAAACCAACTTTGGTTTTGCCAGAGAGTGCAGGAAATTTCCTGCCAGTTCTCTTGTAGAACTTCTGAGATCTGATATTAATCAATGCCATTTGGCTCAGAATATCCATCTCTTCTAGATCATCATTAGCTATTCCTTTCAAATTATCCATGATGAAGCATAGATTGTCACTATTACTGCCAGAATGACTCTCAATACCAACAAATGCATGATCGGAACTATTTGAAGAGAAATCAATATGCTCATCACAATTGCTTTCAGATGCAGCATATTCTGACTCATGACCAACCAAGGCAGTATTCCCTGGTACAAAGTCATCAGTGAGCTTTCCTGATGAGGACAGTTTCCTTTTCTGCACTATCTCTCTTTCAAATGTAAGCAGTTTCCCATGAAGTTGGGTGAGAGATAGGCTATCCAGATTTGCACTGGAGCGTAGGACAATAGTGTATGTGTCCCATCTCTCAGGCAGTGATCTGAGGAACCTGTTATTCATCTGGCTGTTGGTGTATTCCTCTTTCACCATTTTCAGCTCAGAGATCAAGCAGGAAAAACGCTCAAACTGTTGAGTCAGTGTCTCACCCTTTCTATGAGAGAATGTCTCATATTGTTGGGCAAGGATTTCTCTGTTGTTTGCTAAGACCTCATCTGTGCCACCGAATTGTTCCTTCAGGGCATTCCAGAGATCATGAGCAGTTTCATGATGCATAAGCCCTGAATAGATTTCATTAGGCAGTGCCATGGCCAGAATTCCATGGGCTTATCTCAAACAGTTTCCGATCTTCATCAGAGTATTGTTCCTTCTTCTTCGGAACCATTTGATTGGTTTCCGGATTGTTCACCATAGGCTTATGTGGTCCATGTACCACAGATGTCCAACAACCTGAACTGTTAATAGACAGGTGATGAAGCATTCTTCGCTGCCATATGTTATACTCGGTCCTAACCAGCATCAGGGGCTTGGTTGAGGAACCGGTATTGTGAGGATCATTAGAAGGAGTAGTCATCTCAGATTCAATCAAATTCAATTAAGCTATAACAGATTTAGAACAAAAACACAACAACCAATTGAACCAAGAGAGATCTCAAAATAAATGAACGAAAGTGTCAGAAATTCAATAATCTATAACCAGTTCTTGCAAATATGCCAATTCAATCAAACATAGATATCAATTAGCAGTTTCAATGATCAATTGTTAGATCAATCAATGATTAACCTGCTTTGATACCACTTGTTAGATCGATCATCGATCATTGGATCAGTGATCTACGTTGATTGATTAGAGAGTATAGCAGCGGAATTCTAACTATGAATTAGCCAATTTACAAGAAAAAGAGATATTCAATGTAAGAACAAAAACGGTTATAGATAGAGAGAATTCTGCAGATAATTTCATTCTATATTCACTTTCGTGGTAACGGAATGTCACAATTACAATTAGGTCGACACCTCTTATATAAGAGATGTGACGTATGCTGATGTCACTTGATAGTGACATCTAACAGAATTTATCACAAACTACTGATAGTTAACACAACTACTGAAGATGTCAAAATCTGACATCTTCTTACAAAAATGCTAAGTGTTAACTATTATTATAACTACTGAAAAGAAACTACTGAAACTATAACAACTGAAGAACATACTCTTCAGTTGTTTTACAAATACTGAAACAAAGAAAACTACTGAAAGGTAAACCATCACAACTACTGAAGAAGACCTCTTCAGCTGTTGTGACAACGTCTCATACTTTGGTCTTCAGCACTTGTGTCTTCAGACTTTGTCTTCAGCACTTGTGTCTTCAGACTTTGTCTTCAGCACTTGTGTCTTCAGACTTTGTCTTCAGCACTTGTGTCTTCAGACTTTGTCTTTAGCACTTGTGTCTTCAGACTTTGTCTTCAGCACTTGTGTCTTCAGACTTTGTAATCAGCTGTTGTCTTCAGCTGTTGTGGTCTTCAGTAGTTGTTGTGACGTCTGTGGGACTTAAAGGTTTTTCTGATCCGGCTCATTGGTTCTTTTGGTCCAACAGAAACTATTTGACTTGCTTCATCACATCGGAGGTCATGACCAACTAATAAGCTTTCACCCGAATCGGCTCGGGTCTCTCCTTTCGGCTAAGGGCATCCGCCACCACATTGGCTTTGCCCGGATGGTAGTGGATCTCGCAATCATAGTCTTTTATAAGCTCCAACCATCTTCTTTGTCTCATGTTCAGGTCCTTGTGCTCAAAGAAGTACTTCAAGCTCTTGTGGTCAGTGAAAATTGTGCACTTCGTCCCGTACAGATAGTGCCTCCAAATTTTTAACGCAAAGACCACGGCTGCTAGCTCCAAGTCATGAGTAGGGTAAGTGATCTTATGAACCTTTAACTGTCGGGATGCGTAGGCTATAACCTTCCCTCTTTGCATTATTACACACCCCAACCCCGAGTAAGAAGCATAGGAATAGACCACCAGATCTTCACTCCCATCAGGTAATGACAGAACCGGAGCTTAGGTCAACCTCGCCTTTAATTCCTTGAATGCCTTCTCTTGAGCTTGACCCCATAAAAACTTCACATCCTTCTCGGTCAATTTAGTTAGTGGAGAAGCAATCTTGGAGAAGTCTTGAATGAATCTCCTGTAGTAACCCGCCAAACCCAAGAAACTGTGAATCTCGGATGGCGGTCTTTGGAGATTTCCATTGCATCACTGCCTCCACCTTAGCCGGATCCACCATAATCCCATCAGGATTCACCACATGACCCAACAATTGAACCTCGCGCAACCAGAACGCACACTTGGAGAATTTAGCATACAACTTCTCCCTCCTTAACGTCTCCAACACCTCCCGAATGTGACCGGAATGTTCATTCTCGCTCTTTGAATAAATTAGGATATCATCAATAACACAATCACCGATTTATCTAACATGACAAGAAACTCGTGATGACCATAATGCGTGCGAAATGCTATTTTAGGGATATCCTGCTTCTTTCACCTTCAACTGATGGTAGCCAGATTGAAGGTCGATCTTGAAGACCAACTGGCACCTTGAAGCTGATCGAACTATCTATTCTCGGTAAGGGGTATCGGTTCTTCACCGTCAACTTATTCAGCTCACGGTAGTCAATACACATCCTCATACTACCGTCTTTCTTTTACACAAGCAGGACCAGAGCACCCCAAGGAGAGATACTCGGCCTAATGAACCCCTTATCAAGCAGCTCTTGCAACTGCTCCATCAACTCTTCATCTCCATCAGAGCCAACCGATACGGTGCCTTGGCAACAGGTTGGGCACCTGGTATCAGATCAATCTGAAACTCAATCTCTCTATCAGGTGGCACTCCTGGTAAGTCTTCTGGGAACAATCTGGATAGTCACACACAACTGGAACATTGGATAGTTGTGGTGTTGGCGTATCCACATCCTTTACATAAGCCAAGTAGGCACTACATCCATGCCTCATGCACTTTCCCGCCACCGCCATTGAGATTACTTTCGGGATCGTCGTGACCCGATCTCCATAAACAGTTACCGAACTCCCGTCGGGCGGTGTCAGAAAAATCATCTTCTTGCGACACATAGTGTTCGCCTTGAAGTCTACTAACCAATCCATCCCAGAACCAAATCGAAACCACCTAAGGTCATCACAAAGGGTCTAACCGGAAATTTATGACCTTCTAGTTCCACGTCACAACCCTCTATCATCTCAGAAAGGGCGCATCAACACGTCTACTACTAACAGGCAGCATAGCACAGAAAGCAGCAGAAATAAAAATTTTACTGGCACCAGAATCAAATAACATCGAAGCTAAAGTTTGGTTTACTAGAATCATACCGGACACAACATCTGGGTCCGTCCTAGCCTCCTCCTGTGTCATGGTGAATGCCCTGGCGGTCGCCCTCGGCCCTTCACCTCTCGTCATCTTCGCCCTGGAACTCTCGGTCCTCGGCTTCTTACTCCCTGCTCATGTGACCCTCTTCACCACAGTTATAGCACCGGACCATACGATAGTCCTTTGCCATGTGCCCCGTCTTCCCACATTTGAAGCACAAGTTGGACCCAAACCTGCACTCCCCATTATGCTCTCTTCCACACTTGCCACACCTCTTCGACCCCGCACTTGATGTGACCACACGGCGGTCATCCACTCGTGCCTTATTATTACCCATCGAGGCATCATCCCGACCAAACCTCTTCCCCTGCCAGTTTTGATCACCACCGCTCTTCTTGCCACCTTCAATCACCACCACCATTCTCTCATCATACAGTCTTTCCGCCAAATCCACCTCCGACCTAAACGTGCTCGGTCGGGCGACAATCATGTGCTGTGAATATTCGTTGGCAAACCTTGAATATACCTCTTGATCTTTCGTGACAGAGGTGTCACCTGATCCGGCACCAGACGTGCCATCTTATTGAATTTGATGGTATACTATTGGTGCGTCATCGTTCCCGCCTCCAGCTGCAGGAACTCTCTCTCAACCTTATCCATTTCTCTGTGAGGATAGAACTCCTCAATCACCAACTTATTCAGTTCAGACCATCTCATTCTCCCAATGGCCCTGCTACCCTCGGCTTGGACTATATGTCCCACCAGCACAAAGCCGAGTCTACAAACGAATGGGTATTAAACTTCACCTTCTGGTCCTCCCGACACTCGTTGATATCAAGAACAACCTCCAGTTCCCTCATCCACTGGTGAGCAGCAGCAGCAGTGCCGTTTCCATAAAAAGTTGGGGGCTTGCATCTCATAAACGCCTCATAGTTACAGCTTCATGCTGCCTCCTGCAAGAGGCTCTTCTTCTTCCTCCTCTTCTTCATCATCCGAGAGAACCGTTTCAGGCTCCGTTGCTCTCGTCCTCCCGAGGACCTGTTCCTCTCCTTTCTTTCCCCTTCCTGTACTGCCTTAATCACTTCGGGCACCACAGATGGTAAGATTGTCTGCATGACCTGATGAACTTCTTCCACAACAGTCTCCTTTACTGAGGCTTGTAGATTGGCGCTCTCATCGCCACCCTTCGGATGAGGGGTCTCGGGTTCCTCATGAACCATTTTCTTAACTCTGGGTCTCCCTCTCTTGGGTCGTGGTTCAGCCCCGTGACCTCCACCCCGTGAAGCTTTCGAAGATCTACCACCAGCCATCACACGCACACTGAAAGATTCAAACACCAACACGGTCATTCAAGGGAACAAATCAGTTTATGTCAAGTGTAGTAAGTCCCTAATTACAGTGGCCAGTTGTGATTAGCCACTTACTTTACTCTTCACACCTAGCATTACCTATCCTGACAACATCAGTATTTAAATCCACATACGACACATAACACATAACATGCATACATAATACCGGTTAACATTACAAAAATACCTGATGGCACACAGCTACTCAGATTGGTATCCCATTCCCTTTCCGTCCCATTCTTAGTTTAAGTTTAGGTTTATTTTGAAAATTTACCAATTTCACTTAAACTTTGGCTCTGATACCAACTTGTAAGGCCCTATTCCTGGGACGCTTACAGCTGGTCGCTCATCACGCATAAAATATATAAATACTTTTAACTTTCTTAAAACCTCACAGCGGAATCATCAAATTAGACATCTCGTTTCATTATAAAGCTTTTGCAAAACAATACATCATTATCAAGTTACAAAATACATGTTGCATTATATCACAAAAGCATTATAAATATGGATGCCATCCAAAAGAGCTGAGTAGTCGTCGCGTGCTATCCTCAGCAACATTACCTGCCAATTAGAAACACATAAAAGTCAACGTTGCTGAGTGAGTCCTAGTTTTAAAATAAAACATTCTTTATCTTTCTTTCAAAGTTGTTGTTTCAAAACGTAACAGGTTTAAAAATGTGATCACACATCGTACGTACACATAGATAATATTTATTATCTTCATCGTCGTTCGTTTCGTACTTTTATTATCTTCTCGTTTTCATCTAGGTCCTGTCATGTGCTTAACCCCCCTTTAGAGCACCAAGCAATTCATCTAGGGTTAAGCGACAAGGACCGCATACATTTGGTTATCACCAAGATTGAACCCCTGTGTGCATCCTCATGGGGTATATATAACCCGCACATAGTTGAGCTAATAACCCCTCATTGGGTGTGAACCTCCATACATTTGCTTAATCACACGGATTAAGCCTTAGTGTGCATCCTCATGGGGTAGATAACCCGCACACGGTTGAGCTAAAACTCCGCATTGAGTGTGAACCTCCATACATTTGCTTGCAAGCCTTTCTTACATTCGTTCATTCATTAATGCACCTTGAAGATGATCGAATGACCATAACGCGTGCGAAATGTTGTTTTAGGGATATCCTGCTCTTTCACCTTCAACTGATGGTAGCCGGATTGAAGGTCGATCCTTGAAAACCAACTGGCACCTTATAGCTGATCGAATAATTCATCTATTCTCGGTAAGGGGTATCGGTTCTTCACCGTCAAGTTATTCAGCTCACGGTAGTCAATACACATCCTCGTACTACCTTCTTTCTTCTACACAAACAGGACCGAAGCACCCCAAGGAGAGATACTCGGCCTAATGAACCCCTTATCAAGCAGCTCTTGCAACTGCTCCATCAACTCTTTCATCTTCATCAGAGCCAACCGATACGGTGCCTTGGAAACAGGTTGGGCACCTGGTATCAGATCAATCTAAAACTCAATCTCTCTGTCAGGTGGCACTCCTGGTAAGTCTTCTGGGAACACGTCTCGATAGTCACACACAACTGGAACATCGGATAGTTGTGGTGTTGGCGTATCCACATCTTTTTTTTCTTCACTTTATTCTTTCTTTGTTTAAGTTTAAAAAAATAACCGGGTGTAACAATATGCATATACACACAAAATATAAAGATACATACACATTGTCGTAGCCATAAACACACAATACACACACCGTCGCATGCACACACACACGGTACACATACACACACACACTAAGCGCACACTCGCACACCACCGAAACAACCTGTAAGGCCCCGTTCCCGAGACGCTTACAGCTGGCCAATCATCGTCCATAAAACATATGTAATTACATTAACTTGAAATAAATGTCGCAGCGGAAACATTAAAACAACATTTTCATTAAAAATGCTTTTGCAAAATAATTCAATATTGTTACAAAATTTCATTTGTTCGCATTACAATGCAAAAACATTAAACAAAAGAATGCCATCCAAAAGAGCCAAGTAGCCGCCCCGTGCCATCCTCAGCAACTTTACCTGGCAACTGGAAAACGCATAAAAAGTTAGCGTTGTTGAGTGAGTTATAGTTTTAAAATAAAACATACTTTACTTTCGTTTATAACCATTCTTCACTTTCTTTCAAATCATACTATACTATTGTATATGATCACACATCGTACGTACACATAGATAATAACATTATTATCTTCTGTATTGTTCATCACATCATTTTCGTAACTCTTTCTTTCTTTACCACATTCTTTATCACTCTCTAGATCAGTGTCATCAGCTATGCCCCAAACAAATGGGGTACTAGGCCGAAGATCATAATTAACTTCCACACTACACATAGCCTGGCACCAGCATCGGGTAAGCGCAAAATCCCAACTGTATACTACACCTCCAACATTATGCATAACTCAGGTACTGGGCCGAAGATCACAAATAACTTCCACACTGCACATAGCCTATCACCAGCATCGAGGTGAGTAATCACTATAAACCAAACTGTATACTACACCTCCAACATTATGCATAACTCGGGTACTAGGCCAAAGATCATAAATGACTTTCACACCGCACATAGCCTAGCACCAACACCGAGGTGAGTAATCACTATAAACCATGTACAAAATCATTGGTCAATCATAAAGACTTGACCCCTACGTGTATCCTTAAGGGTTAGCTAAACCACACACAGTTGAGCTTACGACATTTTAGAGCCGTGCACCTCCGTACATTTTCCTTGCAAGCCTTTCTTTACTTTCTCTTTCATTAATGCATGCATTCATTCATTATGTTCCTCTTTTCGTTATCTTCCACTTTAGGTTACATAATACTTATCATTTCATTCATTAGCATTCAACGTAAAGCCATGGGAAAATAATCATACATAACGAGGAACACAAACATATACATACAACATCACCATACGGGGCATCATCATACATACATAACATACATCATATCATCATACAATGCCCATCACAATATCTATGACCTCAAAAAGTCAACTTACATAGCTCCCGGGAACTTCCCAAGCCAAGGCCTACTTACACTTTTTCCCTAAAAAGTTAGAAAATATTCTAAGTGTTCATCCGCATTTCCTTTTTGTTCATCCACATTTCCTCTTTCTTGATCCGCATTAACTTTTTTCATCCGCATTTGTTCATCCACCTTTGTTCATCCGCATTTGTTCATCCGCATTAATGATGTGATCATGCAATAAAATATTAACACCAATTTAGAAAATGGGTTTTCTAAACAAGTTGCATATGACATGGAACAATTTATTAGGATATTTTGTTCAATTATATTATTTGTAATGTTATTTATATTAGTTAGATGACATTACAAATTAAAATGGCTACATATGTTATACAATTAATTGGTTAGTTGTATACATTTACTAAGAGATACCAAGTTATAAGACCATGTAACATTGTAATGTGTCTAAATATAAAAGGGGGGAAACCCATTTCAAAGTTTTCTTTTGGCCGCCCCCTTCTTGTGTTCCTATTGGACCACTTTGTTGATTAGATACAAACAATTAAGGGGTCTTATGACTTGCCTCTTGGACCAGCCATTTTAAGTATACACATGCAAAAGAACTCTCTCTCTCTCCCCTCTCTAGTTTCGGAAACAAGGCAGGAAGAAGGAGTTCCAGCAGCTTGTTTTTGGTGTTTAATCCTAGCATACAAGGTGTTTTGTAATAGTGCTTGGGGTATACGAAGCTTGAGGATCTCTACATTGAGTTCTTGGTCGATTCAAGCATCCAAAACACTCCTCTAAGTCGACTATTCTGCTGGAGAAAGGTAGCTATTCACAGCCTCATATGGCTGTGACTTTATGTACATTAGGTTTCGTTCATAGCTTGTCCATTCATATATTTAAGATCCTTATGTTTGGGTTTGTTTTCACCTAAAATGGTCACCTAAGAATATGAAATTTCAGCTTTAAAAATCGTTTTTGAAAAGCATTATATCCGCTGCGTTTTTTTTCAGAATGTTTAAAGGTTAAACATGGATTTTATGTTCTATCAAACCCTTCAATGGCATCAAGAGCCGGTTATATGGATGGCTTGCTTGATTCATCTTTTGAAATTGGTTTTAAAAGATGATATTAGATATGTTATAGGCTGTTTTTGGGCTGGTACATTATGTCTTGTTGAAATCCCCAACTTTCAAGGTTACATTACACATGCTTGTGATTAAACCTTGAAAGATATGTATGTTGAAATGTTGTTGTTTGGACAATGATTAAAACCCAAAATTTCAGTTTATGTTGGCTGAAATTTGGGGTTTTAAATGGGGTTTTCATTATTGAATAGATGATATGATCATTGGTTGTTAAAGTGCATAACCTAGCTTGTGGCCTTGTGTTGTTTGGATGATTCATGTGGTTGTTTTATTCATTCAATTTGGTTGTAATATTTGTGTTTATTCATTTGGGTTGTAATTATTCATTCATTTGGTTATGTAATAATAGATTAGGTTCATTTCCTTTACTAGAAAAATGTATTAGGATACAATTTTGTAAAAGGAAGATGTACAAGATCAAGACCCAAAGATGGACACAAAGACACAAGAAACATGGAGCATTTGGATGCGGTTTCTAGTGGGAGTTCTTGGAACCTTTATGATATGTTTGACCCTTAGAAAGACCATAGACAACACTTGTGATGGCAAACAAGTGTTGTCAACATAAGGGCTATGGTTATGCACATCTGATTGTTAATGTTTATGCTTGGTTGATTGTTTGTTGTTTTGATTGTTTGGTTGATATTTGGATATTCTAAGCAAACTAATTAACAAACTTAACAAGCTGAAAATTGATGGTTCTTAAAGGTTAATAAAAGGTTATTAAAATTATTTAATGATTTTAAGGATTAAAATAGGTTTTAATCAAAGAACCATAAGGTACCTTGTATTTGAAAGCATGCAAATACAAGTACATAGAGTTTTCTAAACTACTATTATGGAACCTCTAAACTTTTAACAAAAAAGTTTAACACCATCCTTTTGCACAACAATTAAGTCATTTGGAAACTCTTAATGGGATAAAGGTCACCTAACCATTTTGAAGAACTTGTGACTTAAGGTGGGAATACCACATTGGTGGGATAAAGGTCACCTAACCACCTATGTTGGTAAACTCACATGTGTGTGCAAGTAGGGTAACTTGATTTGCAAACCATGTTGAATGGATCACCTAAAATATGGTTTCCAAATGGTGTTGATGGGATAAACATGCCGACTTTGCATATAATGTTTTAAAATCGATCCCATACCTCTAGAAGTTGCAAATGGTTGCAATCGTCAAACGTTGACCACCTTATTAATTTAAATAGTGGGATAAAGGTCACGTAACCACAATTTAAATGTAATGTTGGGTTCTAGATTTTAATATAAAATTGCCCTTAAAAGGCATTAAATATTAAAATTAGCAATATCGAAAATACTAAAATTGATCTTTGTTAAATTTTGTAGATGGCCACCAATAATGAAAATCACGATAACTCGTCCGCATCAAACCAATCACTACGAGCGATCCTCCAAAAGGAACATCTAAATCATAACAACTTTATTGATTGGTATCGAAACTTGAGAATTGTTCACAAGCAAGAGAGAAGATCATATGTTTTAGACGACCCTATCCCCGATCAACCTAACGAGGATGATGAGGAGGCCTTTAACGATTGGCTGAAATACACTGAGGACTCCATCCAAGTGTCTTGTCTCATGCTAGCGAGCATGACTCCGGATCTCCAAAAGGAGTATGAACATCACGGAGCTTACGACATGATAACCCAGCTGAAGGAAACGTTCCAACAGCAAGCAAGGGTTGAGCGGTTCGAAACGGTTCGAGCGCTCCATGCATGTCGTATGGACGACAACCAATCTGTTTCATCTTATGTACTTAAGATGAAAAGTCATATTGACCGCCTCGAGAGGCTAAACTGCCCCTCTCTCAAGAGTTGGCCACGGATTTGATCCTAAATGGCCTAACCAGAAGTCGAGACATTCGTGTTGAACTACAACATGAATGCATGGGACAAAAGCATTGGTGAACTTCACTCAATGCTCAAAACGGCCGAGGCGGCCATGGGTAAAAGGTTTTTACCCGTTCTCACCATCAATGAAGGTGGGAACAACAAAAGGCATCATCCCGCACCCAAGGCAAAGGTTGCCAAGGGTAAGGGACCTGCGTGGGGAAAGGGGAAAGGGGTGGTAAGGGTACCACCCAAACCACAAGAGAAGAAGCAAAAGGTTGCTACAAATGACCCATGCTTCAAGTGTGGGGAGATAGGACATTGGGCAAGGAATTGTCCTGTCCATCTCCAAGAGTTGAAAGCAAAGAGGGATGCCGGGCAGACCTCAGGTACAATATACATGATACATATGATCTTAATGTTACATCTTCAAACACATGGGTATTGGATACCGGATGTGGAACTCATATTTGCAATTTGTTGCAGGGGTTCACAAGAAGTAGGGACTTCAAGAAAGGGGATGTTAGCCTCTTCATGGGCAATGGAACTAAAGTCTTAGTTGAAGCTCGTGGGGACTACATCCTAAAACTTCCAAGTAGTTTGGAAGTTATTTGAAGAATGTTTTGTATGCTCCTAGTTTGACTAGGAACATTATTTCTGTATCCCAACTAAGACATTATGATTATGTATTATCCTTTATTGAAAATGATATTCATGTTTCTTTAAATGGTATGTTCTATTTTAAAGCTATTCCAATTAATGGTATTTATGAATTGGTTCATGAAAATACTTTAAATAGTTCATTGTACCAAACTAACACCAAGAAACTCAAGTTGGACTTGAGTGATACCTATCTTTGGCATTGTCGTCTTGGTCATATAAACAAGAAGCGTTTACAAACACTTCAAAAGAATGGTCTTTTAAAAACAAATGAATGTGATTCATTTGATGTTTGTGAATCTTGTTTACAAGGTAAGATGACTAAGGCACCCTTTAGTGGAACTACCGAAAGGGCAAAAGATTTATTAGCAATCATACATTCGGATGTATGTGGTCCTTTTAAGCCAATGACTAGAAATGGTGAAAGATACTTCATTACCTTTACCGACGACTATAGTCGCTATGGGTATGTGTACTTATTAAGGCACAAAGATGAAGCTTCTGAAATGTTCAAAATCTTCAAGAATGAAGTAGAAAATCAACTCAATAAGTCAATTAAAATTCTCCGTACCGATAGAGGAGGTGAATACCTAAGTGATGTTTTTCAAGATCATCTTAGGAGTTGTGGGATTGTCTCACAACTCACTCCACCTGGAACACCACAACATAATGGTGTGTCTGAAAGGAGGAATCGAACCTTATTAGATATGGTCCATCTATGATGGCTAGAAGCACATTGCCTCTATCATTTTGGGGTTTCGCTTTGCTCTCTGCGGCCCGTATTCTAAATATGGCCCCAACCAAAAAGTGGAAAGGACACCTTTTGAGATATGGCATGGAAGAGTTCCATCCCTATCATACTTAAGGGTTTGGGGATGTGAGGTTTATGTTAAGACTCCCACCCCAAACAAATTGGAAGTCCGATCCACCAAGTGCATCTTTATTGGATATCCTAGAGATTCTATGGGATATTATTTCTATGATCCACTGGAACAAAAGGTGTTTATTGCCAGAAAGGGTGAGTTCTTAGAAGCAAAGTTCCTTTTGAAGGAACTGGCAGTAGAACAGTGGATCTTGAAGAGGATCAAGAACCACAACCCGATGCACACTTGGTAGAAACTAGCACTCAACATGAGGATGTTGAGGATGATCAAGGGGTTGATCAACACACACAAGACGTTCGCAGAAGTGGTAGAACTAGTAATCCACCTGAAAGATATGGATTTTTCATGGATGGATGCTATGTGGTAGATTCTGATGAACCAACCACATACCATAATGCAATGTCCAATTCGGATTGTGACAAATGGCTAGAAGCCATGAACGTTGAGATGCAATCCATGTATGACAACCAAGTTTGGGAACTTGTTGTACCACCTCTTAATTCCACAAGGTAGTTGGAAGTAAGTGGGTTTTCAAGAGGAAAACCGACATGCATGGAAACTTGGATACTTATAAAGCTAGACTTGTAGCAAAGGGTTTCACTCAAACTCAAGGGGTTGATTATGATGAAACCTTCTCACCTGTTGCGATGCTAAAGTCTATAAGGATATTATTTGCCATAGCTGCTCATTATGATTATGAGATTTGGCAAATGGATGTCAAAACCGCTTTCCTAAATGGATATCTTGAGGAAGATGTCTATATGGCTCAGCCTGAAGGTTTTGTTGATCCAAAGCATCCTAATAAAGTATGCAAGTTAAAGAAATCAATCTATGGATTGAAACAAGCATCGAGAAGCTGGAATCATCGTTTTGATGAGGAGGTCAAGAAATTCGGCTTCATCAAAAACGCTGATGAAGTTTGTGTGTATAAGAAGGCTAGTGGGAGCATAATAACCTTCCTAGTATTGTATGTTGATGACATACTACTATTTGGAAATACATTCCAACCTTGGAAAGTGTAAAAACCTGGCTTGGAAGTTGTTTTTCCATTAAGGATCTTGGTGAAGCCGCCTATATTCTGGGAAAAAGATCTATAGGGATAGATCAAGGCGGTTGATTGTTTGAATCAAAGTGCATACATTGATAAAATCTTGAAAAGGTTCAAGATGGAAAACTCTAAGAAAGGTACCGTACCTATTCAAAGAGGAACGATGTTGAGTACGACCCAATGTCCAAGCTCAAAGGATGAGCAAGATAAAATGAAGGCAATCCCATACGCATCTGCTATTGGATCCATCATGTATGCAATGATATGCACTAGACCGGACGTGTCATACGCCTTAAGCATGACAAGCCGTTACCAGCAAAATCCTGGAAACAGTCATTGGATGGCTGTCAAGATAATACTTAAGTACCTAAGGAGGACAAGAGACATGTTCTTAATCTATGGATCTGGTGACGAGGAACTCGTATAAAAGGTTACACGGATGCGAGTTTCCAAACCGATCATGATGATTCTCGGTCACAATCGGGATACATCTTCATTCTGAATGGAGGAGCGGTCTCTTGGAAGAGCTCCAAGCAGGATGTGGTGGCTCTGTCAACTACAGAATCAGAATACGTCGCCGCCTCATTGGCAGCCCAAGAAGCTGCATGGTTGAAGAAATTCATTGCCGATCTAGGGTTGTCCCTTCCATTCAGGACCCCCTAGAGATCTTTTGTGATAACGAGGGTGCGATTGCTCAAATCAAGGAACCCCGTGCTCATCAAAAGACTAGGCACATTGAGCGGAGATTCAACTACATACGAGATGAAGTTGAAAAGGGAAAGATATGTATTCGCAAAGTTCACACGGATCAAAATGTTGCGGATCCTCTCACGAAGCTCCTTGAAAAGGCAAAACATGAAGGTCATACTTGTGCCATGGGACTTCGATATTCTAGTGATTGGATTTGATCTGTACATTTTGTATTTGGATATATGGAACTTTCTATTATTTGAATAAAACTATTTGGTTATAATGTTTCAAATAATATTCCAATTTAGCATGTTTAATCCATGAGTAAAATGTTTACTCTAAATGTCCGTAGCCGTTCACACTTGTGGGAACAAGTTTGAAGTAAGACTATTATGAACTGGGATTGGTTGATATTCATAAGGATGAATATAGAGCAATGGGTTGCTACCAAGGTTCATAGATATTTGTGGGATACAAATATTGGACTAACCCGCATCTCAAATTTTACTACATGGAATCTTATTGATTGATCATAAGTAATTTTGAGTAAAGGCGAATATCATTTGGTATCCTCCGACCTGAGATACATATTGGGTTTTGATATTCACCAAGTATTACACCTTGAGCCTATTCTTCACTGTCCTGAAATAGTTGACAGTACATAAGGATATGTTCAGGTATAACACGAGGTGTTTGTGAGAAACGTATGTAGTCAAGATGGAATTTGTTCCTCTTATTCGTTGAGAGTTAGATGTCTAAGGCCTGATTAAGTTAAATCAACAAGGAATGATCATTCTGTGTCCTTGGATTTAACATGAATCTGTAACAAAAGGATAAATGATTAATTCACCTAAATCATTTCAAGTAGGGCACTTGAAAGGGATGATGTTATTGAATGGCTATAAGTCATGCGTATTAAGGGTAGTAAACCGTTGTTAGGCGGTATTTACTGCTTGCATCAATCTTCTATGAATCTTGGGCAAGTGGGAGATTGTTGGATTCTGTGTGCCCAAGACACTTAGAATATTGATGTGGTTAGTACGTCATGATCCAAGTCGGGTTATACCCAATAACAAGCTTTGCAAACACCAAATAATATTTAATTGATGATGTGATCATGCAATAAAATATTAACACCAATTTAGAAAATGGGTTTTCTAAACAAGTTGCATATGACATGGAACAATTTATTAGGATATTTTGTTCAATTATATTATTGTAATGTTATTTATATTAGTTAGATGACATTACAAATAAAATGGCTACATATGTTATACAATTAATTGGTTAGTTGTATACATTTACTAAGAGATACCAAGTTATAAGACCATGTAACATTGTAATGTGTCTAAATATAAAAGGGGGGAAACCCATTTCAAAGTTTTCTTTTGGCCGCCCCCTTCTTGTGTTCCTATTGGACCACTTTGTTGATTAGATACAACAATTAAGGGGTCTTATGACTTGCCTCTTGGACCAGCCATTTTAAGTATACACATGCAAAAGACTCTCTCTCTCTCCCCTCTCTAGTTTCGGAAACAAGGCAGGAAGAAGGAGTTCCAGCAGCTTGTTTTTGGTGTTTAATCCTAGCATACAAGTGTTTTGTAATAGTGCTTGGGGTATACGAAGCTTGAGGATCTCTACATTGAGTTCTTGGTCGATTCAAGCATCCAAAACACTCCTCTAAGTCGACTATTCTGCTGGAGAAAGGTAGCTATTCACAGCCTCATATGGCTGTG
This sequence comes from Flaveria trinervia, assembly GCA_025506515.1. Classification (NCBI taxonomy): domain Eukaryota; kingdom Viridiplantae; phylum Streptophyta; class Magnoliopsida; order Asterales; family Asteraceae; genus Flaveria; species Flaveria trinervia. Next base: position 23,091,673 of record CM046449.1, on the reverse strand, counting down.
ACTTTATGTACATTAGGTTTCGTTCATAGCTTGTCCATTCATATATTTAAGATCCTTATGTTTGGGTTTGTTTTCACCTAAAATGGTCACCTAAGAATATGAAATTTCAGCTTTAAAAATCGTTTTTGAAAAGCATTATATCCGCTGCGTTTTTTTTCAGAATGTTTAAAGGTTAAACATGGATTTTATGTTCTATCAAACCCTTCACCTCTATCATATTCTAAGCTTACATCATACATTATAAGCCATAAAAACACAACCATAACATCATCAAACACGAACATAGCCCAAAATCAAACCCTACCCCACAACATACACACATTCATACATACGGGTGTGAAACCTAGTTTTATAAAAACGTACATTCATGCATTTCCAGCCCCAAAATCAGTTAAAACATATAAAAGAAGGGTTCTAGAACTCACCTTAGGAGCCTCTTGGGTATGACTTCCTTCAAAACCTATTTGCTACAAGTTCACACCTAGAAACCCACCAAAACACACACCTGAACACACACAAACACACATAAGCACACAACTGAGGATGAAACCAGTTAAGAACACTTAAAAACTATGAATTCTTACCTTGAATTCAATTTCTTCCTTTTGCTCTCCAAAATATCCGAAGTTTCTGCTTTCTCTCTCTTTTCCTCAAAAACCCGAATGAAATGGGTGTGTAGGAGGTGATGGGCGGCCATCACCTTTTACACCCACTTTTTCAAACATTTGTCCTTTTGGATACTTTTTACCCTTCAACTTGGGTAAAATATCTTTTCTTTCTTTTTCTTCACCATATTCTTCTTTCTTTGACTTTAAAAACATAACCAGGTGTTACACAACCTGAACCGAGGAGACGAAACAGAGCACAATGAAACAACATAAACCGGGATGAAAAACAAACACACACCCGCAATATGTGTTGCGGAGGGGACGACGATTGACATAGATGGTTGGACGATGGTTGTTTGATCACGACAATGGAGCTCGGCAAGGGAGTGAGGTCGCAGGATGGAAAAATCAAATGCAATGGAGAAGGGATCGATGACAGTAGGGTTACGGGGGTGGATGCCGACATATATATGTGCTTTTATCAATTACACTCTAGCCCCCTTAGTTATCGATTAATTAATCGTTTAAGTTTAGTTAAATTATAATTTAAACCCTGGACATTAATTTTATAATAATAACAATATAATAATAATAATATTTTTTAGATTATGGGTAATAATAATAATAAAAGAAAATTTTATTATTAATGTTATATAATATTAATGTTGGCACGAAAGGTAGATACGCCGAGATTCGGTTCGAAAACAATTTAATTATACAAAATAATAAATGCACGAAAAGAGAGTTAAGGAATTCCGAGTCAATTGACAGACCTGATAGTGACGGATGTCACATTTTTATATTCTACCCATGACTTATAGCGATAACTTTATCAATTATAAAACATTTGAATGACTATCTTTTACTTTTAATTTATAGGTTCTAGAAATTCCAGATTGAGATGCCGATTGAGAAAAGATCACTTAGTCACAAAAAGATCTAACATCACATCCACAAAAGCAGATGTTTCCCCCTCAACAACATTAAAATCCATGAATATATCTCCGCTATCCAGGATAATACATTATATACATTTTTATGTAATTTATTTAAACTTATTTATGCAAAGTTAACGCTGAAATTTCATACATTATGTTTTCCTATTTATATTTTTAATAACATCTGTTTTATCATCATTTGAATCATTAAAGGTAGACCTATCTACGATTACTATAATCAACCTTATTCACCCACCTCTTCAGGATTTTGGAACACTCCACAAAATAGATCAAACAATATAGATTATTTAAATCGCAAAAACACTAGGAGAAACATTAACTTAATTGATGTTCTAGTTCTACGATTTCCAGAAGAGGATATCAACAATCTACATAATACGGTACATGATGATTACATTGGTCGATCAAAAGGTATAATCACTTTTTACAATTTTACCATTTATAATCTTCATATAATATTTAATCAACATGTACAACATCTTATTATTATAATATTATTTTAACCCTTAACATATTATGTGGATCATGAAGATCAAAACAACACATGTAAAAAAATGTCATGCAAAACTTTGGAAGGATGAAGCCCTAAAAAGTGGATTAAGCAATGCCAGAGGAAGCTACTCTCTTTGTTGTTATAGAGAAAATTTAAGCTTCCAATTTTAAAAAATCTTCCAACTAATTATAAAAATCTTTACAGTGGGGTTGATTCTAAAGAAGACATTTTAAAAAAATACAAACATTAGAATTCAATGTTTTCTTTCACTTCAATGGGAGGAAAGGTTGACATGTCCATTAATAGAGGTAATGCTTCATTTGTTTTCTGACTAAGCGGTGAAAATTACCACACTATTGGAAGTCTTCTACCTTCAGACGGATGAACTCCAAAACCTATCAGTTATATATATATGACATTGACAATGAAGTTGCAAACATACAAGGCGCAATTGAGTATGTCCTGCAACCTCCTGCATTATAGGTAGAGAAATTTTTTATGTTTCTTAATTATACTTAGTTTTTGAAACTAACAATTTATATGCTTGGATTAGGCACTCCAACAATGAATCAACATCATCGAGATAATGTATTGTCAGATCATAGAAGAATTGAAGGACATTTAGATTCAAATAATCAACCGGTTAAATGTTATAGAATGGTTAGAGATTGTTTTAAAAAAATCCCACCTCAAATTTACGGTTGTGTTGCAAAAAGGAATGAAGATGGAAGAACTTGTAACTTGCCAACTGCCTCAGAAGTTGTTGCTTTAATAGTTGGTGACCTTGATAATTCATTTGAAAGCAGAGATATTATTGTAAAGACTAGAGCAGGAAACTTACAGTGTATTAGTGAGCTCCATCCTTCATACCTAGCACTTCAGTATCCATTGCTTTTTCCTTGTGGTGAGGAAGGCATACCACATACAATTATATCAGAGTCTAACACTTCCAAAAGATCCACTATTTCGATGAGGCAATTTTTTAGTTACCGTATCCAAGACAAAATTGGTGGCTTGTCTTTGATTCTTAATGGTAGAAGGCTTTGTTAACAATTTTGGTTTATGCGTATACTGTGATTGAAATTGAAAGACTACTTTTTATACTCAAGCAACAGAATACGTTAAGGAGCGAGTCTTATGAGAAATTACATACGGTTAAAAAGAAGGGAACCGTTGATGTATCAATTGTTGGTCAACGTGTTACATTACCTTCCTCTTTTACTGGTGGTGCACGTTACATGTTACAAAGTTATCTTGATGCCATGTTGCTATGTTGGTGGTATGGATATCCTGATTTTTTTATAACAATCACATGCAACCCCAAATGGCCGGAGGTTAAATGATTTTTGAAAGACACGACGCTTAAAGCGGAAGATCGTCCTGATATCTTATGTAGGATTTTTAAGATTAAACTTGATTCGATGATTAAAGACCTAAAAGACAAATCAATTCTCGGCAAAGTTGAGGCAGGTATGACAAACACTTTTTTATATCAATCATTATATATACATATTTATTTATATTCATTAATTTTTTAATATATTATCCTTTTTGTATCTTCTAAGTAAATTTGTACAACATACAATCCTTATTTATTTTGTTTCAAAATATTTTAGTGGTATACAATGTGGAGTTTCAAAAATATGGCTTGCCTCATGCTCATGTATGTCTATTTATACACACTGGGCACAAATTACCGACTCTTGGACATATTGATCCGTTTATGTTTGCTGAAATACCAGACATGAATAAATATCCAGAACTATATTCTTTTGTAACTGACTTTATGATTCATGGTCCTTGTGGTGTTCACAATATGAAGTGTTTGTGCATGATCGACGGAAGACGCTCAAAAAAAGTTCCCAAAAAAGTTTCGTCAAGAAACGTATATTGTCTCTGATGGTTTCCTAATGTATAAGAGACGAAATTCTGGTTTATTTGTAGAAAAGTTAGGGGTAAAGTTGATAACCAAAACGTGTATCTGTACAATAAAGAGCTTCTCAAAAGATATCAGACGCATATAAACGTGGAATAGTGTAATCAAGTTGGTTCAATCAAGTATTTGTTTAAGTATATAAACAAAGGTAATGATAGAGCAATTGTTTGTTTTGTTCCAACTAATGAACAAAATGGAACAGTTGACTCGGTTGATGAGATTAAAGAATATTATAACTTCAGGTACATGTCTGCTTGTGAAGCATCTTGGCGTATATATGGATACGATGTTCATTATAGGACTCCTTCCGTTATAAGACTTCCCTTTCATCTGCCAGGTCAACAAGTTTTATACAAGCAGATGATCATATAGACAACGTTCTAGATAAACAATCTATGTCTACTTCGATGTTTACCGAATGGATGAAATGCAATAAAATTTACCCATAGGCACATAAACTAAATTATGTTGAATTTCCTAAAAATTTTGTGTGGAAACCCACAAACGTTCTTGGGTACCCACAAAGATTGGTTTTTCAATTAGTAGAATACATTCGGTATCTCCATCTCTTGGTGAAGCATATTATTTGAGAATATTGTTGAATAAGGTGAAAGGACCACTTCTTTTGAGTATATTAGAACTTTTAATAGTTGTGTGTGTCCTATGTTTAGAGATGCATGTTTTTCAAGAGGTCTTTTGGATGATGATAATGAGTACATTGAAGCAATCGAGGAAGCTAGCATTTCAGGGACATGTTATTTTTTACGAAGTTTTTTTGGTACTAGGGGTGTTCATTTTTGGATATCCGAAAATTTCAGATAGTGAATTTCACTATCCGAATCCGAATCCGAAATTTCGGATTCGGATTCGGATATTCGTTCGGATACTCAAAATTCAAAAAAAAAGTTGCATTATTTAATAAATTTAATAAAAAATAATAAATTTTATTAAAATTTATTTCATATATCCGAAGTTTTTATTAAAATATCTGAAATATCTAAAAATATCCGACATATCTAAAAATATCCGAAATATTTAATTAATATTTAATATTTTTAAACTTTTTAAAAAATATTTTGGATATTTTGGATATCCGAAATATCCAAAAATTCTCAAAATCACTATCCGAATCCGAATCCGAAATTTCGGATATCGGATATCCAAATTTCAGATTTTCGGATATTTTGGATTCGGATATGTTTGAACACCCTATTTGGTATGATGTTAATGCCATATAGCCTTTCTAGGCCAGATTTTGTTCTGGAAAAAACATGGAGTTACTTATCTAATGGAATACTTTACAATCAACGTATTATCTTAAAACATCAGGTATAATAAATTAATTGTTTTAAAATTAGATAAATTATGTGAAGTTGCTAATTATTATCTCATACAACTTTATGTTTTATATGTATATTTTTAGGTTTGGTGCTTTCAGACGAACGAATTAAAAACCTTACATTGTACGAGATTGAAAAGTTTTTGCTTCGTAATAATTCAAGTCTACGAAGGTTCTCTACCATGCCTTATCCCGATGATAATCTTATATCTTCTGCAAACAATTTGTTACTTAATGAAGAACTAGCATATAACAAGACGTATTTCAAGATGAATTTCATAACCTTTACACTTCATTGACTGATGAACAAAGACATATTTATGATAAAATCATGACTGTAGTTTTAATGAATAAAGGTGGAGTGTTTTTTGTTTATGGATACGGTGGAATAGGAAAAACATGTCTGTGGAAAACTTTATAAGCATCCGTTAAAAAGAAGAAAAGATTGTACTGAACGTTGCTTCAAGCGAAATTGCATCTCTTTTGCTATCAGGTGGTAGGATGGCACATTCTAGATTTCATATTCCTTTAAACATAGTTGAGGATTCTTTTTGTCACATTAAACTAGACAGTGATCTTGCACGCCTACTTAAATAAAATTCATTGATTATTGGGATGAAACACCAATGGTACATAAACACACCTTTGAAACTCTTGATAAATCTTTAAAAGACATATTTACTTCTCAATTAGGATCGACATCCAGTTTACCATTTGGTGGAAGGTAATTGTTTTTGGAGGTGATTTTAGACAAATTCTATTTGTTGTCCCAAGTGATAGTAGGCAACAAATGTTCATGCTTCTTTGAGTTCTTCTTACATCTGGAAAAATTGCAAGGTACTCAGATTGACAAAAAACCTAAGGTTGACTTCCACTAATGATTCATCTCATATAGAGCAAACCAAAATGTTTTCACAATGGCTCTTGAGCATAGGTGAAGGTACCGTTGGTGGTAAGAATGATGGTGAAGCAATTATTGATATTGTAACACCCGGTTATTTTTGAAGTTAAAGAAAGAAAGAAAGAATAAAGTGAAGAAAAAGAAAGAAAAGATATTTTACCCAAGTTGAGGGGTTAAAAAAAGTGTCAAAAAGGACAAAAGGTTGGAAAAGTGGATGTAAAGTGGGCATGGCTGCCCACTCTCTTCTTACAACCCCAAATCATCAGATTTTTAGAAAGAGAGTGCACATTTGGATTTTGACGAACAAGAGCTGAAAAGCCAAATTCAAGGTAAGAAATTCATGATTTTTAAGTGTTCTTAACTGGCCTTGCCTCGGTTGTATGCTTATGTGTGTTGTGTGTGTTCGGGTGTGTGTTTTTAGTGGGTTTCTAGGCGGTTGAACTCAATTGCAAACGAGTTTGGGAGAAGCCATACTCAAGAGCTACAAAGGTGAGTTATAGAACCCCCTTTTTATATGTTTTAACTGGTTTTGGGGCTAGAGACGCATAATTGAACTTTTTATAAAACTTGGGTTTCATACCCGTATGTTGAATGTGTGTATGTTGCGAGTATGGTGTGATTTGGATCTATGTTCATGCTCGATGATGTTATGGTTGTGTTTCTAAGGCTTAGAATGTATGATTTAAGCTTAGAGCATGATAGATGGGGTTTGGGGACCGAATTATGATGACAAGTGTGCCCTAGACTGCTCATGCGCCCAAATAGTAGTTCATACGCCTGAATTTTGAAAACTGCCTGTGTAAAAAGAAATGTGGATGAACAAAAAGAAATGCGGATGAACAAAAAGAAATGCGGATGAACAAAAGGGAAATGTGGATGAACAAAAAGAAATGTGGATGAACAAAAAGAAATGCGGATGAACAAAAGGGAAATGTGGATGAACAAAAAGAAATATGGATGAACAAAAAGAAATGCGGATGAACAAAAGGGAAATGCAGATGAACAAAAAGAAATGCGGATGAACAAAAAGAAATGAGGATGAAAAAAAGGGAAATGCGGATGAACAAAAATAAATGCGGATGAACAAAAAGAAATGCGGATGAACAAAAGGGACATGCGGATGAACAAAAAGAAATGTGGATGAACATAAAGAAATGCGGATGAACAAAAGGAAAATACGGATGAACACTTAGAATATTGTAAGGCCCCGTTCCCAGAGACCTCACAGTTGGTCATTCACAGCATTAAATACACTAAACAATATAAATTTACAAACTTAAGTAGCGGAAGTATTTTAACAAAAGCCATTCATTTCATTAAAAACACTGTTGATGAGAAATACACTATTGTTTAACTGAATACAAAAGAATTGTTTAATTGCATTATAAAACAACAGTAATAATAAGTATGAATGGATGTCAGTCTTTCCCTACCGAGTAGCTTCACCCTCATGCCATCCTCAGCAATATTTACCTGCCAACTAAAAATGTATAAAAGTCAGCATTGCTGAGTGAGTTCTATTTTTAAAAGTAATAAAATACTTTCCGTAAGGTATACATATGAAAATACTCTTTTTTATGAAAACTCCATCTCTTTATACGTGAGCACGCATTAACAATACAATCAAATAATGCGTTTTCTTGTTACTGTATGCCTTGTTTACTCTGTACTCTTTTATCTTTATCTCTCACTGTCTATGTGGACCAATGAGCAATACCCTAAACTATATGCACGGGGGAAATGGTGTTGGGCCCTCTGTTTCCTTAAGGGGCTCTAAACTGTATACAAGGCTGGCCCAGTCACCTAGGGTACGCTGCAAAGGTCCGCTAATCTCAATTGACTGGCCCCGTGTGCATCATAGGGTAGCTAACTCGCATCACAGTTGAGCTAACGACAACATGGTCGTGCACCTCCTATAAGCTTGCAAGACTTGTTAACATTTTAAATTAAGTTCCACTTCTCTTCTTCATTGCTCTTTCTCTTTATTATTATTAGTAATACTTTACGTTACGATAATAAGCACACCACGTAAAGACATACACTAATAGTAGTAGTAGTAGTAATAATAATAATAATAATAATAATAATAAAATAATAATAATAATAATAATAATAATAATAATATAATAATAATAATAATAATAATATAATAATAATAATAATAATATGGAACAATCATAAAGCAATCATAATCATGCATGAAGCCAAGCATTAATAAGCCCTAGTCAAACCTCGGTCAAAACCTTAAAAGCACAGACTCCCAAAAATTCCGTAATAAATTCTAAGTGTTAGGCGCACCAACACTATTTGGGCGCATGAGCCCTGTTTGGGCGTTTCATCACTATACAGGCGCATGAGCCAATACTTAACCATTTCAACACTTAAGGTGCATGAGCTATTTCAGACGCATGGACACTATTCGGGCGTATGGTCCATTTGGACGCATGGACACTTAGGCGCATGGGCTATTCGGGCGTATGGGTACTATTTGGGCACACGGCCCTACACTTAGTCGTCTGACTAATATTCTAGGCGCATGGACCACTGCTCTGGCGCATGAATTACACTTAACATTTCTAAGGCATTTCCATGTGCATGGGCCTTACTTAGGCGCATGAACCTTCTGTTCAACATGTTAAACATCAAGCCTATTTGTTCTAAGCTTACCAATGCTATTCTAAACATGAACAACCTATAAGCATATAAAGAACATCATCAAACATGCATAATACATACGAGTATACATACACCAACATTGTAAAATCATTTAAATACATTTTCAGCCCCAAAGAGAGTTTAAAACAGGTAAAAACAGGGTCTGGAAACTCACCTGGTGCAACTTTGGGTGTACCTTCCTTCTAACCCATATGCAAATGAGTTCAAACACCTAGAAACCCACAAACACACACACACGAACACACACAAGCACATAAGCACATAACCAAGACAAAACCCAACATAAACACTTAAAAACTGTTAGGACCTGGTATTTGAATGAAATACCTGGAGATTAGCGTGTAAACCAGATCAAATAGTGCGGAATCCTATTTGATTGGCGATCCAATCAGTGAGAACACACGAAGAATCAATCAGGAATTGAAACTAATGTTAGAAATCGATTGGGAATCGATCTAATGTGTTCTGTGAACTTGGAGAACGAATTGGGAGGTTTCTGGACGGCTAGGGTACGTCTGGAATCGTAATTGATCGAGAGTTTTATTTTTCACGAATTGAGTTGTATTTATAGGTTGGTATTATTCAATCGTGCGACTGAACCATTAGTATGGTTCAGTCGTGCGATTGAACCATGCGGTTGATTCATTCGCACGACTGAGTGTTCAGTCGTGCGACTGAGCCAATCTTATGTTACAATCATACGACTGATCCAGTCTCCTGGTTCAGTCGTGCGACATAGTCATTCGTATAAAGGTGTTCATGCTTATGGTCCATTCGCATGATAACTTCATTATTTTATGTTTGAATGTATTAATTAGTAAACATTATATGTAAACATTCAACCAATCACTAACCTAATTAATTAATTTAATATCAACTTATTAATGAAATATTAATCATTACAAATCACAAACAACCAATATCATTTCATTAATCATATCAAATTACACCAGAATCAGATAAACAAGATCTATTACATTTCATATCATGATCTAGGGACATACATGTATCAACAACTCCCCCTTGGACCTAGATTGGGGACCACATTACCCTCATTGTCAGCGTACTGAGGGTACTCCTTGGTAGTGACATCTTCGATCTCTACATCATCAACATGGTTGAACTCTTCGTCACTAGTCGAATCGCTTGTCGGAGCATCTTTTACTATTTCGTCTGGATTTAGCTCGAAAAGCTCTGCGAGTTGCTCATTTGATAAGTCATGAATTATTCCCCTTCTTCAGGGGTATAATTCACTGAACTCCTGACTATCCCTTGCAGATCAAGAATCATTGTTAGCTGAGACTTGACCTGTTGAAGGGGAGCAATGTCAAACTCATCTCTTTGGTTATTTTGATCTGTTTGATTTAAACATTTCACACATAAATCATTAGTAATTCATCAAACAGAAAGGCATTAAAATAATATAAACATTAAGTACATTGTGTTCAATTACATGATTCAAATACAAAAGAAGATAAATACATAATCATCTAATCTTTACTTTTTTTTGTATCAAGGTTTCATCACTTATAGGGGCAGAGGTAGAGGCTGATTGATCCTGTCTGTTCTTAGTCCTCTTCTCTTGACCTGTAGCAGTGGCCGATGCAGGTGCATCCCCTCCTTCTGCTTCTTTATCATCGTCACTCGCTTCATCTTCATCCACATCATCATCATCACTATCATCACCATCTCCCTCTTTAATCTTCAGAGGCTCATCTTTAGATCCTTTAAGTTTGAGCATGATGGTCTTCTTAGCATTCTCCAACTCTTCAATTTTCTTAGCAGAAGTGACTCTATGCTCTTGGAGTTGGGCGATCTCGAGGCTCTGAGCAGCCATTTGCTGGGCCTGCTCCTTGATTAGCCGATCCTGCTCCGAGATCTGATGTGACTGCACAGCAGTGAGCTCTACAAGCTATCGGATCTGTGCAGTCTTCTCTCATCATCAGTTAACAGTCGCATCACCATACGGTTTAGCGCTGACAGCTGGTCCTCTACCCCAAATTGAGGTAGATGAGATCCATATATACGTGCGGGATCAGATGAGGGTCTTGATTGGTGGCTAGTGGTGGTGGTGGTTGTGGTAAAGATAGGGTTGGGTCTGTGAGATATTGGAGGTGATGTAGGAGTGAAAGATATGGTGGTGGTTGTCATATTTACAGTGGTGGGAGGTGTGGTAGTGGCTGTGGTAGCTGTGGTGGCTATGGTGGCTGTGGTGGCTGTGGTGGCTGTGGTGGTGGTGGTGATGGTGTGCTGTAGAAATGGTAGGGATGGTGGTAGATGTAGTGGCTGTGGTGGGTACGAAGGTGAGTCTTCTTCTCTTCTTCTTCTGGCCGTGGGGCTGAGCCATCCGTTTCTTCCTCGATCCAGTCGAGGTGGATGCTCCCCCTAGAACACGGCTAGTAGACTCAGGAGCATAGCTGGGATCTACAGTCGTCTCTCCCGAATCCCTGGGGCGTTCACCAACCGCCCGGAGTCCATACTCGGTGGGAACAACCGTGCTTCCCACGGTCCTCGTCAAGGGCTCCTCATCTAACTCTTCTTCCTCCTCACCAGGTATGAAGTCCTGGTGGAAGCCTGCAGACTCAGCTATGTCGCCTGTTAGGGCAGACACTAGGGTTATAACATCTGAAGCTGTGCCCCTCGTTGGAGCAGGCATATCATCCCCAACATCCCCACTATCATCATCGTCTGAATCATACTCTGGGAGCAACAACCTCTCATCATCTGAATCGCTGTCATCATGACGCCATTTGCGTCGACCTGGTGCCACATATCGTTCATTTTCCAGATGGCCGATCAACCTTTTTACCTGGGGCTTTACCTGCTTGCCCCGATACACTCTCATGTGACCCAAACTCGTGTCATCCATAACCTCTAGGGCAACCACTTCATGTTTCTCCTTGGGAAGTAATGGAAGCTTCTCGTTAAAGATCAGCTGCAGAAATCTGGGATACATACAAAAACCCTCCTTCCCCTTGGCCTCCAGATTCCCCACCAGATACGAGAAGATCATGCTCGAGAAGTTGAAGGGGTGGTTCAGCACCAGTGCCACATAGGCATTCTGAATCTGGTCTGACAGGTCATCAAACCCACCCCTTCGAGAAGCAATACACTTCAGGATCACATGCGCCTAGTATTTATACTGGGGACACAGGTTGCTCTTGTTGAGCACACCCGAGTTGATGTCCCCAGCATATTTAATCCTGAGGAAGCAACCTCTGACTGTAAGTGGATGTAGTCTGGTGGGTTGATCAGTATCATCCCCAAAATCAAGTACTCTTGGATGTCAACTGCTGTAATTTCAATGTCATGACCATGAATGGAGTTCCGTATGCTGTAAGGCTCATGTGAACGATCTACGGAGGCATTTTCCCAGAAAGCCTGATGTAACGACCTGTAAGGAGTACACTATGTGGATATGGCTTTATGTATCCGAGAGCGTCGAAGGAATGCAATAATATCTGTAAACTCGCTCCATTCCGAGTCGTATGGTCCAAATGCACATATATTGTGCTTTGGATTTATGGACCATCTATCAGCCATTGACCTGAAACACAAGACACAGAACCATTTGTAAGTCATACATTCAAAATTCAGTTCAAGGTGTATAGTTTAAATTCAATCCGATACATTGTGCGAATGAATCATGCGACTGGAGTCAGTCGTTTGTTCTTTCGTGCGACTGAGCTCGTTCGGGTGAATGAGACATGCGACTGAGTTCAATTTGCTGACTGAGTCTGCGATTGGTTCAGTCGGTCGACTGAACTCATTCGCATGGTTCATTCTGCCGATTGATCCAATCGCAAGATTCAATCGTGCGATTGGAGTTCATCCGAACGACCAATCGCATGACCCCCTGTTCAATCGACTGAGGTTCAAATCTTGACCTAATTCAAGTAATTTAACATGGTTTAATGGTCCATTAGACTCGCCATCTTGTCACTAATGACCTATTAAACTTAATTTTAACATTTTGCTTAGTTTATTTAGGTTATTAGGGCATTTTTCAATCCGGTTAATGTTTCATTCGAATAACACAAATTTGACTCAAGATCTTCTGATTTCTATAAGATTTAACTGCAATGTACTTGTATACTTGTCAATCGAATGTCAGAAGATCAATAGCAATGTGAAAACACGATCTCTAGAAATTTTTGGCAGAGTAACGGGAAAGAATGCGATTTGGGTGTGATTGGGAGTGATGAGTGAAATGCGATCGACTGAGGCCCTTTAAATACTGACCCTAATTTCAATCGGCCGACTGGCCTCATTCGCTCAGTTCATTCGGGCGACTGAGGTTCAGTCGTGCGATTGAGTTGGCCGACTGAGTCTCAGTCGGTCGACTGACTCATTCGTGCCCTTTCATTGCTTTCTCAATTAACCGACTGAGTCTCAGTCGGTTGACTGACTCATTCGCACCCTGTCATTCGGTCGAAAGGATCATTCTTAAACGCCATTCGGGTGAATGACTAAATTTCATGTCCAGTCGTGCGAATGGGATCCATTCGCATGGTTGGTCCATATTCATGGTCGAATCGTGCGAATAGGTCACACTTAGTAGATTTTCTGCCATTTTGATCATTTTAACCTTTTGAAATAGACATTATGAGTTTTGATCATCTCAGACATGATCATTTTTAACCAATTTAGTCACCTCAAACGTGACTGCTTTAACTTGAAAATTCATGTCGTCATCTCAGACATGACCTATTCAGTGAGTTGATCCCTTATCGATTTTCATGATGTAGTCCGACAAACAAATTAACTAAAGTGACTCGCTAAATTAGAAACTTAAACTAAAGACTAAGAATTAAGACTTTGTTTTGGCTTTTGTGAGAGATAGAACTAAGGTGGAAATCTACTGGATTTGGTTCCGGAATAGAAAGCTTCAACTTAGATTGACCACACCTGGACCAATTCAATTTTGGAATCATACAGGCACATCAAATCATTTGGGACTTGTTATCAAAATCTTTTGATGCTCAATTCTTGGTGTTCATCCAGAGTCATTAGCAACTTTAGGAATCATACTGGAACTCTTAGATTACCACATTGATTTGAACTTTCAAGAATTGCAGCCACAATGATTGTCAATATGTTTGTCCACTTAAATCCATACACAGACTTTGACACAAACTGGTTATGTTTTTGGTTAATTATTTCACGAACATTTGTGGATCCCACACTTATATGGTAATCAACATTCCTTAGGAGCTTTTGAGCGGTCTACGGTTATTTTTACAAGAAGAGACTATTCTTATAGCTTTCAAGGAGAAGCCAATCCTCAGGTCAGTGCCATCGCACAACAGAGAGGCGGAAAACAACAATGAATTCTAGAATATCTAGGTTATGCTTATCCTCAGGTCAGTGCCATCGCACAGCAGAGAGGCGCACAACCTATCTCCTTGTTAGAGCAGCTTAATTTTATTTTGCACCAAATGCACAACAACATAAGTCATTAGCTTGATAGCATTTTTCTTCATTTTTTTCTGGTGCTTTGCTCTATTTATGGTCATCCGCACACATTTGTGCCGTTTACATGCTCATTGCCCCTTATTGGAATATTGTTGATTGTGTTAACCAGCGATAAGATGGGAGCCCACAGTCAGTTGAACCACTTAGTTTGATCTTGAGATCACCAGTCAGGTCTAATCATCTATTGTGTGAATCTACCGACACATATCAATTGTGGTCTAGCAACCTCTAGGTCTACTCTCATTGTGTTACCTTTAGAGTTACCGGTTTTTCTATCATCTTCCCTTGATATTGCTTAGACTACACAGACTTATACTTTGATGTTTTTGCACCTTTTCTAAATTAAAATTTCAAAGTCCCTCTTGATTTGTTCCACTGTACTATCATATTCCAAAGGGTTTGAATCGGTATCACAGATACGATCTACCTTATATCAGCTTTCCACTCCTTCTCCCTCGTTTTTTAATGTTGCTTGCTGACTAATTCTCCCCCTAAAATACTAAAATCATAACTGGTTTCATTATTTTAGGATTTTAATAAACAACAGAATAATATAAGTTTAATTTTAAACAGACTAATTTAACCACATAAGCTCAAATAAAATGAAGAATTAACTAAGCTACATCGGACTACACATGATCATCATCAGGAATAACCTCACTTCTCTTTTTAACGCCATTGACCTCTAGCAGATATTGAAAACGTGGTTTATCAAAGGCTTTAGTATAGAGGTCAGCGGGTTGAAAATCAGTATTAATTTTTACCACATCAATTAAGTTCTTTTCAAACAATCTCGTATGAAGTGATATTTAATACCGATATGTTTGGTCTTAGGATGTTGGACCGGATTTTTAGTTACTGCAATTGCAGCAGAGTTATCTACAAAAATAGGAGTAGAATAGAACTTTAAACCGTAATCCCGCATTTGCTTTTGAATCCAGATGATTTGTGAATAGCAACTTGCAGCAGCAACATATTCAGCTTCACAGGTTGACAATGCAACCGATGTCTGCTTCTTACACTGCCACGTAATTAATCTTCTCCCAAAGAATTGACACCCTGCTGAAGTAGACTTGTAGTTCATCTTGCAGCCTCCGTAATTCGAGTCACTATACGCCATGAGCTAAAATCATCATCATGAGGATACCACAAACCAAGTGTGGGTGTACCCTTTAGATAGTGAAAAATCCTTTTGACCCCGATCAGATGATTGACCTTAGGTTTAGCCTCATATCTAGAACATAAACATGTCGCATACATGATATCAGGTCTAGAGGTAGTGAGATACATGAGGGATCCAATCATTCCTCGGTACATCGTGGCATCCACAAGATCTTCATTTTCATCAGGTGCTATGTCGTGATTCGTAGCCAGTGGAGTACGGCAGCAGATGCATTCTCCATGTCAAAGCGATTGAGAATGTCTCTTACGTACTTGGTTTGATGTAGAAAGATCCCATTTGGTGTTGATCCACCTGTAGCCTGAGAAGAACTTCATCTCCCCATAGCACTCATCTCAAACTCTTTCTTCATAACTGCTTCAAACTCTTTGCATAACTCTTCGTTCTTTGAACCAAAAATTATGTCATCAACATAGATTTGTACGAGCAGTAGGTCGCCATCTTTTTCTTTAATGAACAGCGTGCAGTCAATGACTCCCCTGCGAAAGCCGTGTTTCACAAGATGAGTCGAGAGTTTCTCATACCAAGCTTGGAGCTTGATGAAGCCCGTATAAATCCTTGTCGAGCTTGTAGACTCTATCCCGATGATAAGGATCTTCAAATCCCTCGGGTTGACTGACATAGACTGTTTCTCTGATTTCCCCATGAAGAAATGCACTCTTCACATCTATTGATAGACTTAATCTTCATGTATGATGCATAGGCAAGGAAGATACGAATGGCTTCCATCCTTGCCACGGGTGCAAACACCTCATTGTAATCAATTCCCTCGACTTGGCGAAACCCTGAACCACCAATCGAGCTTGTTCTGATAATGACCCCTTGGTCATCTTTCTTGCATTTTAAAACCCATTTGGTGCCAATGACCTTAACACCTTTAGGTCTATCAACCAGAGACATACACCTAACATCTTGAACTGAAGAAGTTCTTCTTGCATTGCACTCACCCACGCCTCATCATTTAGTGCTTCACTGACATATTTGGCTCAACCTGTGAGACAAAACACCGATAGGCACCATCATGAATATATCCCTTCTCCATAACTGAGGCGTAATCAGCTGAGTATAACTGATTTCGGGTTTGTACTCCTGATCTGACATCTCCAATGACATTGACTATTGAATGATAGACATTTAGTCATGATCCTGGAGTAGTAGGAACAGCTACCTCAGAGCCAAGATGATGAACATTTGGTTCTGCATCTGAGGTAGTTGGAGTTTGAGGCTCTGAAGTCGAAGGTGCATCACTGGTAGATGCTTGTGGACTTTGAACTGGAACCTGTTCCGCTGATTATTCTGGTTATCTTCTTCAGCTTCATCTTCAGAGGAGGAGTTACTGTCGTCGACTACTCCCCTGACTGAGTCGATGATTCTCCCTGTGAGCTAGATGTTGGTGGATTCAATCTATCATACATCATTCGTGTAGCTAATTCGTCATCGAGGGAGAGAGAGGATGTTGAAGGACTTGAAGAATCCATCATAGTCAAAGAAGTAGCGGGTACTTTTGCCAGTAGGTGGTGTGGTGAATCGCTGAACGTCAACATACACCACACTTCTACTAGACCCTTGAGTTGTTGTAAACTCGCTTGTTCGGTATGTTGTATCCTAGAAATATGTCCAATATGCTCATCCTTCTCGCTGAATTTACCTCTTGTGTCTTCTTCAGAAGTGTGCATGGTGCCCCAAATGGTTCGAGATACTCCAAGTTCGGTTTGTGTCTTTGTAGTAGCTCGGAACATGTTTTTACCGTGGCACTTGACTATCAGGACTCGATTCAGTGTATAACAAGCATTCGCCACTGCCTCATTCCAGAATTGGATAGGCAGTTTCAAGTCTGCCAGCATAGTCCGTGCTGTCTCTATCAAGCTTCTGTTCTTTCTCTCAGCAATGCCATTCATCTGAGGTGTGTAGGCCGAAGTGAATTGATGCACAATTCCCTTTTCCTGCAGTATGCCTCCATCCACTGGTTCTTGAATTCCGTTCCGTGTCTGAGCGTACTTGTCTAACTTTCAGGTTGTAGAGAGATTCGAGTGTGGTACCAACTCCTTGAATGATTCAATGTTTCTGATTTGGATTTCAGAAACATTACCCAAGTGAACCTTGAGTAGTCATCGGTGACCACAAAACAGTACAAGTCGCCTGCAATGCTCTTTGTACTGATTGGACCAAACAGATCCATGTGAAGAAGTTCAAGAGGAAGTTCTATTGAATTAACTTTCTTTTCCATATGAGACTTCTTTGTCTGTTTGCCTTTCTTGCAAGCTACAAAAATCAGGAAGCTGAAAGTTCTTAACATTAACTCCTCTCACCAGATCCTTCTGAATCAAGTGATTCATCTTCCTTGGACTAATGTGTCCCATTCTCCTATGCCTGTAGATGGAATCCTTTTCAGTAGCTTTAGATAAGAAAACACTGAACCTCATGATCCATTGTAGAAGCTGTTGACAGATCCAAGACATAAAGATCTTTATATCTTGAAGCAACATCAAAACTTGGTCCTCTGGGATCACGTAGTCTTTCTTCAGTACGTAACACTTCTTGTTGTCAAAGAGACTTTAAATTCCTTATCACATATTTGAGAAACAGAGAGTAAGTTGTTTGAAGTTGCTGGACGTAGTTCACCTATCAAACTTAACTTTCTGATTTCCAACTTCTCCTGAGCTGTGATATAGCCTCCCTTATTTCCAGCAAACGAAACATGCCCTCTTTTATTTGCTTGACGTTTGATAAAGAGCTCTGTTTCCTGTCATGTGCCTGGATGCTCGCTGTCTACTATCCACGTGTTAGTTTCAGCACTGTATTGAACAACCTGCACATACAAGGTAAAGGATTAGTTTAGGTTAGGAACCTAAGCCTTTACTGGCTTAGGTTTCCCGAGGCATCACACATCAGAAATTCAACCCATTGACCCTTAGAAGGTGAGGGTAACTCAGGTTCCTTCTTGTCATCATTATCAGACATAGAGATTGACTTCTCTTTCCATAAGCCAGATTTGTGCAATGCCTGTTTGTGATAAACAGTCGACTGGCTAACAAGTTGAACCTTCTGTTCACTAGTTCTTCTAGGTGGAGTTAAAGAGCCTTTTAGAAGACTAGGTTTTGAGTCCTGAAGTTCAATCTTCTTCTAGGTGTCTGATAATAAGAACAATAGGAAGCAATGTGTCCACATTCTCCACAGTTGTAGCACGCCCTGCTATCAACTTTATGATTAAACTTTCTTTGTGGAGAGGTGTGTGACACTCTAGTAAACACATCACTTTAGGTTGACTCTGGTTCTTTTGATGTTTTCACTGATTTACAAAATTAACTGATTTAACCTGTTTGTCATCCTTTCCTTTTTGGTTAATAGTCTTTGACTTGAAGTATGTGAAAAGTATCCTAAAAAGCCGTTTTAGGTTCTGATTTTACTCTGTTCGACCCTGACTTAAGTTAACCTTTTCAAATGCCTTTTCCAGATTAACACAAGGCACTTTACCCTTTGCCTTTGAAGTGGCCTCCTTTTGTTTGTTTCCAGAGTCAATAGATGAACATAAGGAATCTGGATCACTAACAAGAGGAGTAGACACTACGTGATCCTTGATGGGATTACTATTTACTGGTCTAGTCTTAGTGTTCATTAAAGTCTCTGATGGTGGTGGAACCACTTGTAACCCAATCCCTCCCTGTTGTTCCTGTCTCTCACTAAGTGTTGGACTATGTGTGAAGAACTAGTCAACTATGCAGTTTCTGTTTTAATGATTTACTTCTACTTCTAGAACTGCCTTTTGCTTCTTAGTGTCTTCTAAGGAGTTTAGATAGTACCTAATGTCATTATCTTGGTTAAATGCAACTACTTCAGTTTCCCTAAGCTGTTTAGTCAAAAGGTCTATCTTTCTTTATGACTATGCTCATTTTGTTTTAGTACCCTATTAGCCTCAGTGCATAGTTGCAAATCTTTTACTAAGTTATCATTATGATCTAATAACCTAGTAAAATTTTCATCTATGCTATTCCTAAAAGTATCACAATCAGAACAAGCATGATTATTAAAATTTGGTCAGTAGTACTTACCTGAATTGATTCAGAAGAGTTAGTCATCAATGCAGCATCAGATGTCTCTGGTTCTGGTGATTCTGTCTTTTCTGTCTGTGACGTGGTAGTACCTCTTTAGGCTGGTAACTGACCTCGATTGCAGTTGCTTCTTCACTATGTGACATCGCTATCTCAACTGCTAGATCTCCTTCACTAACGGAATCACTGTCAATATCTTCTACACTTGCAATGTTTGATTCCCCTGGTGAGACAAACCTAAAGCTCCATCCTGTCCTTCATCATCATGAGCAGTCAAGGCTTTTGGATCCTTGTTTGATGAAGTAGACTGGTAGCTTGCTTGTCTTGACGAGTGAAGGACGAGAATAGGTTCCCGTTACCCGTCTTCTTAGGCTGACACATTCTCTTTTGAAGTGCCATTTCTCTCCACAGTTGAAGCAGGTCACTTTGCTCTTGTCAAAGCCGAATGTGGTGTCCTTAGTCGCTACTAAGTTCTGACCGGTTTGTTTTACAAACTTCTTTGCCCTCTGGACAGCACTGGCTAAAGCCCACATTATATCCATTCTCTCAAGCTCCATTTCGTCCACCTGCTCGTTCCTCGTCTTCCAATGGCATTTCCAATCTTTCCAGCAACCAGTTCATCATAAAATTGAACCACTGCTGCCAAAAGATCCATGTGCTCTCGAGCTACTTCCACAGTCACATTACGAGGTTCTCGGTCTTCAGTCTAGTAGCATTCGCTTCAGATCCAATGTATTGGGTACAAGAAGACCCTGACGTTTCTGAACCTGAAGGAGGTGCATGTGTAGGACCCAATGAGCTAGACACAAATGCAGTTCTGGAGTGGTGCTCCAGATGTCTTAGCTTGAGCGTGGCATTGTATAAAGCTGGATTTTGATTATACGTAGACTTCTGAGCTTTGTACTTCATTCTAAGTGATTCTTCTCGCAACTTAAGAATGAAATCATTAATATCCGTTTTGCCAGCATTCCATTCTGTCTAAGATTAGACACGAATGAAGTCCATTTTTCAGGCAATCCGTCTGCAAAATTAGTAACTTTCTCTTCCATGGTAGTAGCCACCCCATGGTATGCAGTTCACTCATCAGATGGTAGAATCTATCTATAACATCGTCCAAACTCTCGTTTCCCATCGATGAGAAGTTGTCGAATTCCTTCTTTAACTCCTTAGCCTTGATTGCCTTCAACGAGGCATTCCCGTCGTACCTCTTCTCTAGCTCATCCCATAGTTCTTGGACTGCTTATTCTCTGAGTACTGGTGGAATATCTCTTTAGGGATAGACTGTGTAATCAATGCATAACCCTCTTCTCTGCATATATTTGACTTTCTGCGCGTCTGTCATCCCTCCTAAGGTTAACTTTACTCCATCGGCTCCCACCGGCATACTATATCCAATCTCGATGGCCTCCCACAGATTCGGATCCACTCCATTGAGGTAGATCTCAAAACGTTGTTTCCAGTGGGGAAACTCATCTAACGTTAAAAGCTTGGTGGTTTATTATGATTACCCACCTCACTCTCAAGTAACAGCATGTTCTGGATCCTAGAGTCCTTCCCACAGTAAAGGCTGACATTTGATCTTCCATTGTGAATAACCTTAAGTCTAATAAACAATTGTCACTGGGGCGACTGAAGGGTGCGAATGGACTAGTCATGCGTATGAACTCTACGACTGGTTCAATCGTGCGGCTGGACGAAGTGATTAGCTTAGTCGTGCGAATGAATTGATGCGTATGAACAGTACGACCGAACGGTTCAATCGTACGAATGGAGATACGACTATGTCCAATCGTGCGTCTGAGCAATGCGAACGAGGTCCAGTCGTGCGAATGGTTCACTCTCGTGCGACTGAAGCTGCTGTTATGCGAAAATTTCTAGATTAAACTGTTTTAGCCGTAAATTTGAACTTTCGCAAGGTTAATTGCCTAATCTGTAGAAACCAAACTTTGATGAGCAGGGAACGTCCAAGATCACTTTTGACACAAAAGATTGTGTTTTTAGTGCAAAAACACAAACTTTTTATCAATCTTGATTGAATCACACGTAATCAAGAGCCAGGCTCTGATACCACTTTTAGGACCTGGTATTTGAACGAAATACCTGGAGATTAGCGTGTAAACCAGATCAAATAGTGCGGAATCCTATTTGATTGGCGATCCAATCAGTGAGAACACACGAAGAATCAATCAGGAATTGAAACTAATGTTAGAAATCGATTGGGAATCGATCTAATGTGTTCTGTGAACTTGGAGAACGAATTGGAGGTTTCTGGACGGCTATGGTACGTCTGGAATCGTAATTGATCGAGAGTTTTATTTTTCACGAATTGAGTTGTATTTATAGGTTGGTATTATTCAATCGTGCGACTGAACCATTAGTATGGTTCAGTCGTGCGATTGAACCATGCGGTTGATTCATTCGCACGACTGAGTGTTCAGTCGTGCGACTGAGCCAATCTTATGTTACAATCATACGACTGATCCAGTCTCCTGGTTCAGTCGTGTGACATAGTCATTCGTATAAAGGTGTTCATGCTTATGGTCCATTCGCATGATAACTTCATTATTTTATGTTTGAATGTATTAATTAGTAAACATTATATGTAAACATTCAACCAATCACTAACCTAATTAATTATTTAATATCAACTTATTAATGAAATATAATCATTACAAATCACAAACACCAATATCATTTCATTAATCATATCAAATTACACCAGAATCATAAACAAGATCTATTACATTTCATATCATGATCTAGGGACATACATGTATCAACAAAAACTTCAAATTCTTACCTTGAATTCAGCCTCTTCTTCTTCTTCTTCAAACCCGTTGTTTTCTGCTCTCTCTCTCTCTCTAATCCGAATGAGTAAAAGGTGATGTGAAGAGAGGGTGGGCGACCATGCCCACCTTTACACCAACTTCTTTTTACTTTTGTCCCTTATTACATTTTTAACCCCTCAAGTTGGGTTTATTGATGTTTCCTTCTTTTATTTACTTTAATAGAATAACCGGGTGTTACAAGTCACCCCCTTATTTAGGTTTCGTCCCCGAAACCTGTTATTCCTCAAACAATGAGGGAAATGCTACCTCATCTCCTCTTCATATCCCATGTAGATTCAGATCCCTTCCTGTGCTTCCACTGTATACGCACAAGAGGAACCACTTTATTTCTCAGCCTCTTCTCTTTTCTATCGATGATTGCCACTAGTTGCTCCACATAATTGAGCCTTCATCTATTTCGATGTCTTCCAGTGGAACAATCTTGTCTTCATTAGCTAGGCACTTTCTCAGATGAGTTACATGGAATGTCGGGTGAATTCCACTTAACTCATCTGGTAACTCCAATCTATAGGCCACCTCTCCTACTCTAGCAATGATTCAGAAAGGGCCTATATACCTTGGGCTCAACTTGCCCCGCTTTCTGAATTGGATAATACCCTTCGAAGGTGAGACATTCAACATAACCCGGTCACCCACCTAGAACACAATCAGTCTGCGTCGTTTATCACAATACGACTTCTATCTATCTTTGGCTACCTTCAAGAAGGCTTTAATCTTCTCGAGCTTCTCAGTCGTAGCCTCGATTACCTTGACGCTCCCCAATTCCTTCTGACCAATATCACCCCAACAAATGGGTGTTAGCATCTCCTACCGTATAGCATCTCACATGGTGGCATACCAATGCTGGCATGATAGCTGTTGTTGTATCAGAATTCAGCTAACGGTAAGTGGTCATCCCAACTTTCCCCAAAATCAATCACACATGACCGAAGCATGTCTTCCAGTGTCTGAATGGTCCTTTCTGACTGACCATTAGTTTGGGGATGATAAGCCGTGCTAATATGTAACCTCGTCCCCATGGTGTCGTGGAATTTCTTCCACAATTTGGATGTAAACCGGGTGTCACGATCAGATACAATAGTCACCGGCACACCGTGACGAGTTACAATATCCTTGATGAATAGATCCGCCAACCTCTCAGACGAATATGTCTTGCGGATCGGTAGGAAGTGAACACTCTTCGTTAGACGATCGACCATCACCCATATGGCATCGTACCCTTTCGGAGTACGCGGCAGCTTCGTAATGAAATCCATGGTGATGTGCTATTCTGGTATATCCAAAGGTTGAATCTTCCCATATGGCTTCTGATGTTCGGCCTTCACCTGTAAGCAAGTAAGGCACTTACTCACATACCCCACCACATCGCGCTTCATACCCGGCCACCAATAATCTTTCTTCATATCTTGATACATTTTCGTGGCACTAGGATGAATGGAGTATCGAGTCTTGTGAGCTTCGTCCATAATCGCCACATGTAGATCCCCAAAACGAGGAATCCACACCCGTCTAAATCGAGTTTTAACACCAAGTGTGTTTTCACCCAATTCCCCAACCAGACCTCTCATCCTTTCAGAGTTAAGATGATCTTCTTTCAGTGCCTCATCTTGAAACTCTTTGACTTGCTTCATTACATCAGAGGTCATGATCAGTTGATATGCTTTCACCCGAATTGGCTCGGGCCTCTCCTTTCGGCTAAGGGCATCAGCTACCATGTTAGCCTTGCCCGAATGGTAATGGATCTCGCAATCATAATCTTTTATGAGCTCCACCCTCTTCTCTACCTCATGTTCAAGTCCTTCTGTTCAAAGAAATACTTCAAGCTTTTATGGTCAGTGAAAATGGTGCACTTCGTCCCGTACAGATAGTGCCTCCAAATCTTTAGTGCAAAGACCACGGCTGCTAGCTCCAAGTCATGAGTGGGATAATTGACCTCATGAACCTTCAACTATCGGGATGCATAGGCTATAACCTTCCCTCTCTGCATTAACACGCACCCCAACCCCGAGTAGGAAACATCTGAATAGACCACCCAATCCTCGCTTCCTTTGGGTAATGACAGGACAGGAGCTTGAGTCAACCTTGCCTTTAACTCCTCTAATGCTTTCTCTTGAGCTTGACCCCATACAAACTTCACATCTTTCCGGGTCAACTTGGTTAGTGGAGAAGCGATCTTGGAAAAGTCTTGGATGAATCTTCTGTAGTAGCCTGCCAAACCCAAGAAGCTACGAATCTTGGATGGCGTCTTTGGTGACTTCCATTACATCACTGCCTCCACCTTTGCAGGGTCTACCATAATCCCCTCAGGATTTACCACGTGACCTAAGAATTGAACTTCGTGCAACCAGAACGCGCACTTTGAGAATTTGGCATACAACTTCTCCCTTCTTAATGTCTCCAACACCTCCCGAATGTGACCGGCATGCTCTTCTTCACTCTTCGAGTAGATCAGGATATCATCAATGAATACAATCACTGATCTATCCAACATCGGCCGGCACACTCGATTCATCAAATCCATAAAGGCAGCTGGCGCGTTAGTTAGACCAAAAGACATAACGAGGAACTCGTAGTGTCCATAACGCGTACGGAAAGCTGTCTTAGGAATGTCTTTTTCTTTCACCCTCAATTGATGGTAGCCAGATCGTAGATTATCCTCGAGAACCAACTAGCACCTTGGAGCTGGTCAAACAAGTCATCAATCCTTGGTAACGGGTACCGATTCTTCACCGTCAACTTGTTCAGCTCTCGATAGTCAATGCACATCCGAATACTTCTGTCCTTTTTCTTCACAAACAATACTAGAGCACCCCACAGAGAGATACTTGGTCGAATGAATCCCTTATCCATCAACTCTTGCAATTGGCTCATGAGTTCCTTCATCTAAGTTGGAGCTAATCGATATGGTGCTTTGGCAACGAGTTGAGCACCGGTATCAAATCAATTTGGAACTCAATCTCGCGATCTGGTGGCACGCCGGGTAAGTCTTTCGGGAATACGTTCGGAAAGTCGCACACCACTGGTACCTCAGATAATTGCGGTACCAACGCATCCACATCATTTACGTATGCCAAGTAGGCACTACATCCAAGTTTCATGCACTTCCCTGCCACCGCCATCGAAATCACCTTCGGGATCGTAGTAATGCGATCTCCATAAATCATAACCAAACTCCCATCGGGCGCAACTAATCGAATCATCTTCTTGCGACATATGATGTTCGCTTCATAGATTGCTAACTAGTCCATCCCTAGTACTACATCAAATCCACCTAGGGGCATCACGTGTAACCTAGCAGCAAACCTATGACCTTCAACTTGAACTTTAGCCCCAATGCCCATGTAGAGGCTAACATCCCCTTTGTTGAAGTTGCTACATCTTTTGAACCCCTGAAACAAATTGCAAACGTGAGTTCCACATCTGGTATCTAATACCCATGTGTTAAAGGATATTAAATTTAAATCAATATGGATCATGTATATAGTACCCGAGGTCTGCCCGGCATCCCTCTTTGCTTTTAACTCTTGGAGATGGACAGGACAATTTCTTGCCCAATGTCCAATCTCCCCACACTTGAAGCATGGGTCATTAGAAGCAACCTTTTGCCTCTTCTCCTGTGCTTTGGGTGGCACCCTTGCCACCCCTTTCCCCTTTCCCATTACGGGTCCCTTACCCTTGGCAACTCTTGCCTTGGGTGCGGAATGAGGCCTTTTCTTGTTCCCACCTTCACTAATGGTGAGAATGGGTAAAACCCTTTTACCCATGGCCGCCTCGACCGTTTTGAGCATAAAGTGAAGCTCACCAATGCTTTTGTCCCAAGCATTCATGTTGTAGTTCAACACGAATGTCTCGAACCTTTTGGTAAGGCCATTGAGGATCAAATCCGTGGCCAATTCCTTTGAGACGGGACAATTTAGCCTTTCGAGGCGCTCAATGTGACTTTTCATCTTAAGTACATAAGATGAAACTGATTGGTTGTCGTCCATACGACATGCATGGAGCGCTCGAACCGTTTTGAAGCGCTCAACCCTTGCTTGCTGTTGGAATGTATCCTTCAGTTGGGTTATCATGTCATAAGCTCCGTGATGCTCATACTCCTTTTGGAGTTCCGGAGTCATGGTTGCCAACATAAGGCAAGACACTCGGACAGAGTCCTCAGTGTACTTTATCCAATCGTTATAGGCTTCCTCATCATCCTCACTAGGTTGATTGGGGACAGGGTCGTCTAAAACATATGATCGTTTCTCTTGCTTGAGACGATTCTCAAGTTTCGATACCAATCGATAAAATTGTTATGATTTAGACGTTCCTTTTGGAGAATCGCTTGTAAAGATTGGGCGGACGTGGATGAATTATCATGAATATCATTATTTTGGTGGCCATCTACAAAATTAACAAAGATCAATTATAGTATTTTTGATATTGTTATTTTAATAATTAATACTTTTTAAGGTCATTTTCATATTAAAATCTAGAACCCAACATTACATTTAAATAGTGGTTAGGTGACATTTATCCCACGATTTAAATTAATAAGGTGGTCAACGATTGACGATTGCAACCATTTGCAACTTCTAGGGGTACAGGATCGACTTGAAACATCATATGTAAAGTCGGCATGTTAATCCCATCAACACCATTTGGAAACCATATCGTAGGTGATCCGTTTGACATGGTTTGCAAATCAAGACACCCTACTTACACACATGTGTGAGTTTGCCAAAATAAGCGGTTAGGTGACCTTTATCCCACGAATATGGCATTCTCACCTCAAGTCACAAGTTCCCTCAAAATGGTTAGGTGACCTTTATCCCACTAAGAGTCCCGAGTGACTCAAGTGTTGTGTAAAAGGATGGTGTTGATCTTATCTTTAAAATATTTAGAGATTTTATAATTCTACTTTAGAAAACTCTATGTATTCATATTTGCATGCTTTCAAATACAAGATACCCTATGGTACATTGATTAAAACCCCTTTTAATCTTTAAAATCATTAAACATTATTAATAACCTTTTATTACCTTTTAATGATTAAGGACCATTTAGATAGTTTGTTATGATCATTGAAAGGATTGTTAAGCAAACATCATATATAAGTAATCAACCACAATACCATAACCAAAACAACCATGAATCAACCAAATGTTAATGCATAACCATAGCATCTAAAGTGACCACACTTGTTTGCCATCACAAGTGTGGTCCATAGGACATTCCTAAGGGAAAAACACAACACAAAAGGCTTCCATGAACCTCCACTTGAAACCGCATCCAAATGCTCCAGTTTCTTGTTGCAGGATCGTTTAAGGGCTTGAACACAATTACAACACAACACACAATGAGAAGATTAACTAAACTTTAGTCAAACAGTGAACTAGGTAACCAAAGGTGATACAAAGAACACAAGTAAAGCAAGAGACAGAACAAGAGAGTATAGTTTTCAAGGAAGCAGTATATTGCTTTCTCAAGTTCTTTTACAAGTGTTACAAAGCATACAGAAAGATACAAGAACTTGGAATACTTATACTACAACCTACAGCCGGCTATACTTTGAAAGCCAGCTGGATACAATTGACTAGACACTAACAAAAATCAATTGTAGGATCAAAAGGCATATCTGCCTTTTGACCTTGTGACTATGACATGCCATAGCTCACATCCTTATACATTATACAAAGGATAAAGTACATAAAGTGGAAAGTTTCAGACTCAAGACCTCAATGTACAGTTACCAAAAGCATGGACCTTTTCACCAACTCTTGTAAGTTGGTAACTTATCAGAGACGTAGCGGAAAAGGTGCTTTATGGAATAGTACATCAGATAAAGCATGTGTACTAAAAGTCTTCGGAAGAAATCTGTCTTCATAGAATGAAGCTTCGGAAGACTTTGTCTCTTGAAGCTTCGGAAGACTTCATGTTTGGCTTCGGAAGATATGGTCTTGGCTTCGGAAGATATTACACTTAGAGTATTTTCTAATGCTTGTGTAATTCTTCCAAAGCATTCTTCACTTCAGTACTTAGTGCATGTTGCTAAAACACTTAGGCAGTTTTGGGTTGCATCAGACTTCAGGAATCCTTACAAACTCCCCCTAGGCTGATGCTACCAAAACACTTAGAAGATCTTTAAATGTTTGTAGTCTTCAGTACAATCAAGACCATTCCTTTCTTCATTGATGGTCAGGATCATCAAGACTCTCATAGTATCTTCTCATTTCAAAGAGATCATGCAGAGGTAAGTTGATTATGTCTTGCCATGAGTAGACATTTTCAACACCTTGATCTCTGATAACATTCCATCTTTCTGGATTGGTAGAGTAAGTCCAGGATAAGATGGGTGTCTCAGTTGCTAGAGGAGCCACTTGCATAGGAGTGATGGGCTACCTCATCATGCCACTTCCTCAGGTTGATCTGATTCAGCCTGGGGTGTAGAGGTAGATGACATTCGCTTCTTCTTTATCTTTGGTTTAGAGGCCATTTTCTTCTTCCTCTTGGATGTCTTTAACTGAGAACACTGGTCTGTAGCACCATGTTGATCATCAGTGTCTTTCTCAGTGGGTGTTCCTCCCTCACAGGTTCAGAAGGAGAGGGAGTTTGACCCTGCCTAGGATCAGAAGATGAAGCTTGCTGAGGCTCAGCTGGAGGTGCTGGTTGAGGTGTCTCTGGTTGTTCAAACTTGACCTCCACTTCAGGTGGACTTGACTTGGAAGAGAGTGCAAGTCAATGAGTTCTCCACTTTTAATCTTCTGCTTGATCACCCTAAGTGTTCATCCATAGTGGATAGAGACATGGGGCCAAGTCTCCTTCCGGAGAATCCATACAGCTTCAAGAAGCTCACCATTCTTTGTCTGTCAGCAGACTTCTTGCATTCTTTTGAATGATGACTCTTGACTTTGTAGCTTTTCCCTTAGCTTCCTTTGGTTGTTTTTCTTTCTTTGACTTGCTCAAGTTCAAGTTGCTTTAAGTATTCGAACTCAATGAAGTCATAGGACAAGGGAAGAAGTACATTTTCTAGATAGAAGCTGTGTGGCACTCAGGTAGTTTATCATTTTGATTCTATCTTCTTCTTTATCTACCTGAGGTTCTTGTGGAGCCATATCTTCCTGTGCAGGATTTTCTTGAACTGGAGAGAGAGTGGGAGTATGCTTGTGAAGTCTTTTCTGTCTCCTCTCCTCTTTGAATTGGAGAAGTAACCTTGCATCTCTTTCTCCTTTATCTCTTTTGACACTTCCATGTCAGCCAGTTCATTCAACTCTTCTAAGGGGAGGGAGATGATTTCATGAACATCATAGTTCCTGGTCTGTAAATAAGTAATCCTGACTGCCCTTTGTTCATCATTTTGAGTATTTGGTCTGGGGCAGCCCTGATTGCAGCTTGCATGAATTAGATGACCCAGAAGAACTTTCTCCCCTTAGCCTCCTTTTCTCTCTCTCTCTCTTTCCTCTCTCAATTTCCTCAGAGTCATTATCCTTTCCCTTTGTCACCAACAGACCTTTGTGACTCAAGGTGGATTGAGGCTTGGCCTTCATTGCTTGGTGTAGCTTCCATGCTCTGGCCAGAGAGAGGCGAGAAACACCTTCACCAGCAGGTGTCTCAGATGGAGTTTGGACCTCTGCAGCAGTTGTTGATGGTGAGACAAGGGTCTCAGGTTCTGCCACTGGGCCTTCAGCCAAGGTTTCCCCTATGAAACTAATCTTAGGGTCCACCTCAACTCCAGTTGACCGTGACATTGCCTGATTGCCTAAGTCTTCTTCTTAGAGAGAACTCTGCAAGGATCCTGTCTTGGATTCTTGAGCCAGCGCCTGTCAGCTTCTAGATTTGCTTGGATTGACAAGTGGCATGTTGACAAAATCCAGTCCTTCATAGAAGCTCAGGCTTTGGAACTGAAAACTTCTTGTTGGCCTTGAACTCTGTGAAGTATGAGGGCTCTTCTGTCATCATCATACCTCCATTCTGATGATGTAGTTGCCAGTTCCATGTGGTGGAGATGAGACAGCGCTTGGTATACCTTCCTCAAAGAGACTCCTGATGAGAGAGTCTATAGAGTCCACATTAATGTGAACTTGAGGAAGTTGCTGAGAATGCACAACAGCAAGTGAGGATGGTGAGTCCTCTATGTCCATTCTCTTGAAGAACTCCCAGGTTCTGTGGTTGTGATAACTTTCTCCCCCTTTTTGGTAGCATCACCCACTGCATAGGTGAGCTGGAGGATAAATCAGTCACTTCCACAGGTTCTTGTGTTCCTGGTTGAGCTCTCCTTAAAGGTCTCTCAGCTAGTTTTTCCTGCAGATATGAAATCTGGAGTTGCTGATCATTGACCCTGTTTTGTAAGGTAGTCACCTGAGATTCCAAGTGACTAACCTTAGAGACTAGATAGGTGCATGTTTGTGACAATTTTTGTACCTTTAGTCTCAAGTTCCCCTCATCTTCATCAGAAGAATCACTGGGGGATGAGAGGATTGGACCAAAGTCCTCTCTCTCACCACCAGCTTGAGTTTCTTGGCTGCTGGTTTTCCTCTGCTCACTGGCAACCTCAATTAAGATGCCAATGGGCTGAGTTGCCATGGTTGAGGTCTTAATGATGTAATCACTTTCAAAAGTGAGAGCCTCTTCCATATGGACATCCTGAACAGGTTCAGAGTGTCCACCTCAGTAATAGGTGACTAATGAGGGATAGACTGAGGAGAGTCAGAGGTACTCATCTCTCTTTGAGTAGGGGAGGAGAAGAGAGACTCATGGTACTCACTGAATCCTAAGTCTTCATCAGTGTAAAAGGATAGGTTGGGAATTGGTTTGTTTAGATCCAAAGGCTGGGGATGGTAGCTGTCCCCTAAAGGTTGTTCACTTGAGTGTTGAGACTCAGAGTGAAAGCTTACGGTTGTTGGGCTAATGAGCTCATCAGGTTGAGCTTGAGGAGCCTCAGCCCTGATAGGTAAAGTAATGGGAGTGGTTTGCTCCTCAGGAGAAGTGGGAGCTCTGGAGTCCACTTCTTCCTGTAAGGTGAGTATTTGGGGGCCTGCACAGACTCAATAGCCTGAGCAGGGGTTCGTTGGGATTTTCTTTTGTAGGTGATGAATATTTGAGGTTGTGGAGAGGGTAGGAGAGCAGTAGGTGTGGGTTCAACACTAGCTTGGACTGCTATGTTGTCACCTTGAGCAATGAGCTCTAACATTTTCGGGACTAGGGCTGTTTCTACCCCTGAGAAGCCTACAGTTGGCTTCTTCATAATTTTAAAGATGCCGGGCTTCATCTGTCCCAGTTTAAGAATATTGCCTGTTTCCCTCAACTGTGAGCCCAGTTCACAGTTGAGAATGTGTTGAACATATCTAGGAAACATGTAATACTCTAAGGAGTCTAAGTTTGCAAGTAATTAGTATAAACAAATTGTGAATACCTGAACTTGACCCCCTGAACCATCCCATGAACTATAAAGGAGAGATCCTCAGGAATCTGGTCCCATCCACCATGCTTGTTTGATAAGCTGTGGATAACCACATGGAGCAGGTATTTCCACTGGGATGAGACCTTCCCTTTCCTGAAGGTCTTTACAGAGAAATCTCCTTCATAGCCCATCTGCACGAAGGAATGATTAATCGCTTCTTTTGGGAAGTACACTTCACCTGCTTCATCATCCAGCTGAAGATGTCGGTTGATGATGGCCGAGTGATGAAAATTGTTCTCCCCTGCACTGTGGCAGACAGTGCCTTCTCCCCATCCATAATGACCTCTTGGCAGGTCTTCAGAATTCAAGCAAATGATCCTCATATAGAGGAGGATCAATGGTTAGGGAGGTGAAGTAGTGAGACAAAGACAAGAAACGGCAAACCTCTGAGAAATGAGGATCTTTGTCAGAGCATAACAGAGCAACCTGATTGTGTTGTCTGTGTAGCTGCATGGCAAAGTTAGGATCATTTCTGTGAGTAAGGTCAGCCATTGTGAGGTAGCTCAGAGATGAAGAGAAAAAATGGGAAGGAAATTTCAGAGAGAAAGCTTTGGGTTTTAGGTATGGAAGAAAAGCAGATGATAGAAGAGGGGGAAACCGTTGGGTTTATATGAGAGAGAAGGATTTCAGATAAAGTTTAATGAAAGAGGATAAACTTTGAAATCCGTATGTCGGTCCCACCTCTGAAAAAGTAGTTTACCTTTTTGCTCAAAAAGTAGTTTTCTTGGAATTCGAAAAGCTTTCGAAAGTAATTTGTCTTCGGAAGTTGTGATTGAAAAAGCTTCCGAAGCTAAAGTGGCTTCGGAAGAATTTTCCTGAGAGTCTTAAAGATTTATGCTTTGGAAGAGAAATAAACTTTTGGATGCTTTGTATAAGAATGAACAAAGCTTCCGAAAATAATTTTTGCTTCGGAAGGAAAAAGTCCTTAAAAATGAATAAGTGTCTAAGTTAAAAATTTTAAGCTTCGGAAGATAAATTTTGACTTCTTCCGAAGGTAAAATCTCTTAGACAGTCATTTATTTTGAAGACATATTTTTCTTCCGAAGGTAAAACGTTATCTTCCGAAGTATCAGAAAATTTTTCAAGAATCTAAGGAAAGTCTTCAAAAAGAGTTTTTCATTCAAAGAAAACATGAGCTTATGAAAGTGATGAACTAGACAACTTAGGACACACATATTTTTAAGAAGAAATAATTAGAATTAGTTTTAAAAAAATCTACTCAAAGTTAATCATCCCAATAGCTGATATCAGATACTTAAATCTTTGTTCATCAAAAGCTTTTGTGAACAGATCAGCATATTGTTCATCTGTGTGAACTTTGACTAGTTTAATTAACCCCTTTTCATAGTTATCTCTTATTAAATGATACCTGATGTTGATGTGTGTGGTCCTTGAGTGCTGCACAGGGTTCTCAGTGATAGAGTAACACTATTGTTGTCTATGTGGATAGGAGTCTCTTTGAAGTTAAATCCGTAGTCTAGCATCTGATTTTGAATCCAAAGCACTTGAGCACAGCAGCTTGCAGCAGCAATGTATTCAGCCTCAGCAGTTGATGCAGACACACAGGTTTGTTTCTTGCATTGCCATGAGACAACCCTTCCACCAAGGAATTGACATCCCCCGGATGTAGACTTTGCAGTCATGTTGCAGCCACCATAATCACTGTCTGTATAGGCATATAGATTGAAATTAGAATTCTTTGGATACCATAAACCAAGTGTTGAAGCACCTTTGAGGTATCTTAAAATCCTTTTCATAGTGATTAAGTGAGACATCTTAGGATTTGCTTGATATCTTGCACAAATACATGTAGCAAACATGATATCAGGCCTGCTAGCTGTAGATACATAAGAGACCCAATCATAGCCCTGTATAAGTGCTCATCTACACACTCCCCCTCAAGATCTAGACCAAGGGAGTGGTTTCTGGCTATGGGTGTCTTAGCAGTCTTACAATCAGTCATGTTGAACCTCTTGAGTATATCTTGAACATACTTTGACTGACTTATGAAAATGCCATCTTCAACCTGCTTCACTTGAATTCCCAGAAAGAAATTAAGTTCTCCCATTGAACTCATTTCAAATCTATCTTTCATCAGCTTTTCAAAGTCTTTGCAGAGCCTTGAATTGGTTGAGCCAAAGATAATGTCATCCACATATACTTGAACTAGCAGAATGTCGTTTCCTTGTCCTTTGATGTAGAGAGTTCCATCTATAGTACCTCTCCTGTAACCATGTTTACAGAGATACTCAGACAGTGTCTCATACCACTTCCTGGGTGCCTAATGCAGCCCATAGAGAGCTTTGTCAAGCTTGCAGACATAATCAGGATGATCAGGATCTACAAAACCAGGTGGGTGTTTGACATAAACCTCCTCATCAATCACTCCATATAAGAAAGCACACTTTACATCAAGTTGGTAGACCTTGAAGTTCTTGGATGCAGCAAATGCCAGGAATATCCTAACAGCTTCTAGTCTAGCTACAGGAGCAAAGACATCAGTGTAGTCAATCCCTTCTTCTTGTGTGTATCCTTGAACAATAGTCTTGCCTTGTTCTTGATGATGATTCCTCTATCATCCTTTTTATTCCTAAAAACCCATTTGGTTCCAATGGTAGTCTTCCCATGAGGAAGAGGACAAAGGTTCCAAACTTTCTGCCTTTTGAATTGAAGCAGCTCTTGTTGCATTGCTTCAACCCAACTTCCATCCTTTAGAGCCTCCTCAACTTTCTTTGGCTCTAACTGGGATAGAAAACAAGAGTGAAGACAAACATTTGCTTCATGGGTTTGCCTCTTGTCTTTACCCCGGAGATAACATCTCCAATGATGTTTGTGGTAGGATGAGACTTGTGGATACTTAGCTGAGGGATCACAGCAAGTTGCTGAGATAGATCCAAATTTGAGAAATTTAGATCTGGTCTTGAAGATTGATCCTCCACATTATCACACCTATCAAGATTAACTTGATCCAATGAGTGTGTGACATCATTGATGTTGTCATCTATGGTATGGTTATTAGCATCAAGAAATTCTTGATCACTATCACCATCACCATTGTTGTCTTCTGCAATTGAGATGTCTTTATCTGGTTGAGAAGCCTCTGAGCTGGAATTTGAAGGCATGCCAGATGTATCAGCTGGATTGTCATTGTTGTGCTGATAGAAATCTCATTTGCTGAAGTAGTCTCAACTGGAGCTGAAGATGTATGAGTTGAAGGTCTTCCTAGCTCAAATCTTGGATCAGGATCACCTGTATTTAGATTTTCTGCACATCCTGAAACATGCTCACAAGATTTGTTAAAACAGTTGGTAACTAAATCAAGATCAAACAGCCAATCCGGACCAGAACCAGCCACACAAGGAGTGTGCTCATTGAAAGTCACATGGCTGACTCCTCAATGATTCTAGTTCTGAGATTGTATACTCTATAAGCTTTAGCTTGAGAAGAGTATCCAATGAAGTGTCCATCGTCTGATTCTCAGCAAACTTGGCAACTTGATCTTTGGTATTCAAGATGGTGCAGGGACATCCAAATGATCTGAGAAAACCAATGAAAGGTTTCCTCTTGTGCCAAAGTTCATAAGGAGTTTACCATGTGTCTTAACTACTAAAACTCGTTTTGCACATAGCAAGCAGTATTAACTGCTCTGCCCAGAAGGTGATAGGCATTTAGAGTCAGACAACATAGTTCTTGCAGCTTCAATAAGTGTCCTGTTTCTCCTCTCGGCAACTCCGTTTGTGCTGAGGGTCCTGGGAGCACTGATTGTCTTGTAATACCTTTTTCATCACAAAATGTATCAAGGATTTGGTTCTTGAATTCGGTTCCTTGATCACATCTTATGGTTTTGACCTTGTGATCACATTGATTCTCAATCTTTAAGATGAAATTCTTTAGAATCTCAGGAGTCTCATCTTTAGTTCTAAGAAAGAAAACCCAAGTGAATCTTGTAAAATCATCTGTGATCACTAGACAGTATAAGGTCCTTCCTAAACTCATTACACTGGGGGCCAAAGAGATCCATATGTAATAAGTGTAGGGGAGTAGTGATGGAGTTCTTTTCCTTAGGCTTGTGAGATACCTTGTGTTGCTTCCCTTTCAGGCATGCAACACAATGATCATCACTTGTAAACTCTTTCTTTGGCATTCCAGTTACCGATCATGTTTAATAATTTATTCATATTCTTAAAGTTTACATGGCACATTCTTTTATGCCATAGGAAAGACTCATCACTATTGCTTTAGATAAAAAGCATGAAACTTCTCCAGAGTAGATGTTTCTTGCAAATCCATCTTGTACATGTTCCCTTTCCTGGGCTCTGAGCAGGATTGCTCATGAGGAATGACACTCCAGCTTGAGAACAATGCACTCATGCTCAGTGAAGAGCATGTTATGACTCTGATCACAAAATTGGGATACACTCAGAAGATTGTACCCAAGCTCCTTAACAAAGTTACTTCTCAACGCTGAGCTTACCATTTGTGACCTTGCCCCTTCCATAAATGTAACCACTTCATCTCCTCCAAAAGCAACTGGTCCTCCATCAATTCTCTCAAAATTATGAAGTAAAGACCTATTGCCTGTCATGTGCCTGGAACAGCCACTGCAATTATCCAGACATTCTTGTTTGTCTTGAGCTGTTCCTGCATAAGAAAATGATAGTTACATTGAACCCAAGCTTTATTGTCTTGGGTTCAGTAAGTGTATGAAGGTAATGCAACTGTTGACCAAAAGAACCAATGAGCCTGATCAGAGAAACCTCTAAGTCCCACAGGACATCACAACAGCTGAAGAAGACCTGATCAGCTGTTCTACAAAGTCTGAAGAATACAACTGCTGAAGTATTTCTGAAGTACTGAAGACAAAGACTGAGACAACAGCTGAAGATCTAAAGTCTGAAGACTTCAACAAGTACTGAAGACAAAGACTGAAGATCAACAGCTGAAAGACAAAGTCTGATGTTCAAGTACTGAAGACATCAGCTGATGCTAACAGCTGATGACAACAGCTGAAGAGGGCTTCTTCAGTTGTTGTGGGTTTTCTTCATCAGTAGTTTTCTTTTCCTTTCAGTAGTTTGTTTACTTTTCTGTAGTTTTGTTTCTTTTCAGTACTTGTAAACAACTGAAGAGGTTGTTCTTCAGTTGTTGTAGTATCAGTAGTTTTATGTTTTTCAGTAGTTGTAAATAAGATGTTTAACACTTAGGAACATTTGTAAGAAGATGTCAGTTGTTGACATCTTCAGTAGTTGTTAAACATCAGTAGTTATAAAACGGTTACATGTCACTTTCAAGTGACATCAGCCTACGTCATTCTTTCCTTTATAAGGAAGGATGACTCACCTGTTATCGTGCCATTGAGGCCGACAATCTTAATGCAATATTCCTTTTGTCTGATATTTCTCTCTCTATAACAAAATTCTTTTATCGCTTTATATCGAATGTTCTTGCTTGAATTTGTCTAATTCTGAGCTATTCCGCTGCTATATCTGTTCAATCGATTAAACCAAGAGGCTGAGATCCTAAAAATGGTATCAGAGCAGGTTAATCATTGATCGATCTAACAATTGATCATTGAAACTGTTCAATCGCTCTAAGTTTGATCGAATTAGCAAATTCGCAAGGATCTGTTATAGAGATTGAGAGTGTATCGCTTCTGGCCGTTTTATTTGAGGTTCTGTGTGGTTCTGAGCTAAATTTATTGTGATTTTACTTGAATCTGTCTGAATTTCCACAATGACTACTTCTTCGAATGATCCTTTCAATACTGGATCCTCTACCAAGCCTCCGATCTTGGTGAGGAATGAGTATAACATTTGGCAGAGAAGATTGCTCCATCACCTGTCTGTCAATAGCTCAGGTTGTTGGACATCTGTGGTACATGGACCACATAAGCCAATGGTGAATGATCCGGAAACAAACCAGTTGGTTCCAAAGAAGAAGGAGCAATACTCCGATGAGGACAAGAAGTTGTTTGAAATCGATGCAAAAGCCCATGGAATTTTGGCTATGGCTATTCCTAATGAGATTTACTCTGGGCTTCTGCATTGTGAGTCTGCTCATGACCTCTGGAAAGCCATCAAAGAACAATTTGGTGGTACTGATGAGGTTTTAGCAAACAACAGGAAATCCTCGCCCAACAATATGAGACTTTCTCTCATAGAAAGGGTGAGACTCTGACTCAACAATTTGAGCGGTTTTCATGTTTAATCTCTGAATTGAAAATGGTTAAACATGAATATACCAGGAGTCAGATGAACCATAGATTCCTAAGATCACTGCCTGAGAGATGGAACACATATACCATTGTTCTACGCTCAAATGCTGATGTTGATCGCTATCTCTCACCCAACTTCATGGGAAACTGCTTACATTCGAGAGAGAGATAGAGCAGAAAAGGAAATTGGCTTCATCTGGCAAGCTTACTGAGGATTTTGTCCAAGGGAACACTGCCCTGATTGGACATCAAGAGTCAGAATATGCGTCATCTGAAAGCCAGTATGATGAGCATATTGATTTCTCTACAAACACTTCTGAGCCTGCCTTTGTGAGTGTTGATAGTTATTCTGCTGGTAGTAATAGTGACAATCTATGTTTCATCATGGATGATCTCAAGGGGATTGCTGATGATGACTTAGAAGAGATGGATATTTTGAGCCAAATGGCCTTGATAAATATCAGATCTCAGAAGTTCTACAAAAGAACTGGAAGGAAATTCCCAGGACTCTCTGGCAAAACCAAGTTGTTTTGACAAGAGTAAGTTGAAGTGCCATAAATGCCACAGGCTTGGACACTTTGCAAGAGAATGTAGATCATCTGGATCTAACTCTCCTGCACCTTTTGTGACTTTCCCTGGCAATAGTCAACAAAACAGAGGGCAACAACCTGTCAATTCTGGTTATCATCATCAACCACAATCTCCTGCATATTTTGTTCCACAGGGGCCAATGCCATATCCATACCCCTGCTATTACATGCCACAACCAGGCCAGGTTCAAGCACCCACTGCTCAGCAACCACATGCACTCCCTGAGCCTCAACCATCCCAATCTCATCAACCTAATCAACTTCAACAACACAGCTTCTTCACACCAGGAGTTGTTGACTGGAGCAGCTTACCAGATGATGTGTCTGGTAATGAACAACTGTTCTCAGGTGCTGGTCAACATGGTGGTGAGCATCCTTTTGGAAATCTAGCTCTCATGACTTTGGAATCCTCTGATGGATCATCCTCAAGTACCTCTTCAACACAGGTATCACAGGTATCCTCTGAGGCTAAGGCCAAATTATGTTCTGAAACTTGCATAGCAGCATTTGCCTCTATTAGAGAAGCAAATGTGGCTTTAATCAATAAAAATGTAGCTAGAACAAATAATTTCAAAAATAAAGCTGAGGTTGAGTCTGTGCTGAAAGAGAAAACTGATGAGATTTATAAATTAAAATGCCAAATCTCTGATGATAAGGCTAGGGAGGATGTACTCTTAGAGAAGTACAAAGACCTCAAAGATACTCTTGCTGTCACCCAAGTAGAGTGTGATCGATGGGTACAATCTTGCAAGGGCTTTGAAATGCTTCTTAGTAAGCAAACAGCTTCCAATGTGAAGTTTGGAATTGGTTATAATCACACTGCTCCTCCTACAGATTTTGCTTCAAGAGCAGGAGTAGAATCTGATGGAGAAAGTAATGACCAATCCACCTCATCATGTGATTCACTACTTGATAAAGCACCATCAGTAGTTGAAGTCAGTAGTAATCCCTCTGTGAACCTATCAGCTGATATTGATGGTTCAACTGCTGACACTCACATGATCAATGAGTTGATCAACCCAAGTGTTATCCCTAGAAGTACTGAGGGTACTGGAGAGCAGGGGATAACATCTGGAGTTCAAATCCCAATAATGACAGCACTAAAGAGAAGAAAACTGTCAGTAGGAAGGATTTGAAGCCTACTAAGGGAGTTGACAAGAAGGCAAAAAGTGCTTCTAAACTGCTGAAGAGCAAGTCTTCAGTAGTTTCATCTTCTTCAGTTGATGATCAACAGAAGATGAAGAAGAAACCATGTGAAATATGTGGTCTATTCAATCATCTCACAGATGATTGTTGGTACAAAAAGGGATCCAAACTCAAACAAAAGAGAGAAAATTAAAGAAAACTTGGCTAAAATGAAAACTGAGTTTGAGTCCAAGTTTGTACCAGCAGCATCAAATCCTGTTACTCCTATGTCCAAAAAGAAATCTAAAAGGAAGGAGTGCAACAGGCAACAGCTGAGGTTGCTCAAAAGAAGATGGTGCAACACAAGAACTCATCATCAAACACCAATACCAATGTGTCTGAAGAGCTGAAAGCTCTTTCCCAGAATCAGACACAGCTGGTAATGATGGTTCAACATCTGTTGGGAAGAGTTAACCAACTTGATGGCCCTGTGTTGAAACCCCAGAAAAGGAGATCCAAGCCAAAGGATTCCTCTTCTACACCATCTCCTTCACCTCAAGCTATTGTGCCCAATAAACCTGTTAGTTTACCATCTATTGATGAGACCAGGCCCAAAACCAAAAAGGTTTGGGTCTCCAAAACTAACTGATTGTTTATTAATGCAGGTTTCTTCAACATGCCAAAGTAGCATCTGGTATGTAGACAGTGGGGGATCTATGCATATGACTGGGAACAACTCACTTCTTAATGACTACTCTCCAGGAAGGAAGGGTTTTGTTTCCTTTGGCAATGATGCAAGAGGTTACATCATCGGGAAGGGCTTTGTTTCCAATGGGGAAATAAGGTTTGATGATGTCAACCATGTGGAAAATCTCAAGTATAACCTCTTGAGTGTCAGTCAAATGTGTGACAAAGGCCATGTTGCCTTTTCACAAGCCAGAACTGCAGGATTCTGTCATCCAAAGTTCTGAGTTTGATTGACAAGGTATTGGATGCTCACACTCTCCTGAAGGCCAACAGGACAGGAAGAGTGTATGCCTTAGATCTTTCCAAGAAAATAGATCTCAAAGGCCATCCTTGCCTATTTTCCAAGGCCTCTCCTCAAGAATCTAATCTATGGCATAGAAGGCTGGGACATGTTAACTTCAAGAACATGAATCAGCTGATACACCATAGTTTAGTAAGGGGAATGCCTATGAAGGAGTTCAAGTGTGAAAACAACTGCACTGCTTGTTTGAAAGGAAAACAGCACAAGGTTTCATTCCCACCTATTGAAGAACCAAAGTCCACTGCCTGCTTACAACTTCTTCACATGGATCTCTTTGGTCCTGTGAGAGTGATGAGCATGGCAAAGAAGAAATACTGTCTGGTAATTGTGGATGATTACTCCAGATTTGTATGGACTTTCTTTCTACATTCAAAGGATGAAGCTGCACAGAAGATCATAAACTTGTGTTGTATGCTGAGAAGCAGTATTCCCTCTCAGTCAAGTGTATTAGAAGTGACAATGGAACAGAATTCAGGAACAATACACTTGATGAGTTCTACCTTTCCAAGGGAATAAAGAGACAGTTTAGTATTCCAAGAACTCCTGAACAGAATGGAGTTGTGGAGAGAAAGAACAGGACCCTCATTGAAGCTGCAAGGTCTATGTTGGCTGATTCTGGACTGCCATTGACCTTTTGGGCTGAAGCTGTCAACACAGCATGCTATGTGCAGAATAGAGTGCTAATAAATCAGAGGTTGATGAAGACTCCATATGAAGTTCTACATCATTTGGCCCTCTCATTTCATTCTTTAGAGCATTTGGGTGTCCCTGTTTCATTCTCAACACAAAGGATCAGCTCCAGAAATTTGATCCTAAGGTGGATGCAGGGTACTTTGTTGGTTATTCATCAACTTGCAAGGCATACAGAGTCTTCAACTGCAGAACAAAGATGGTTGAAGAGACTCTACATGTCAAGTTCAATGAATCTCCAAAGGACAAGATTCCACAAAGCCCTGTGGAGCTCTTTGATTTGGACATACTGCAATATGTTCCTTATCAATCTCCTGCTGTTGCTCCTGTCAACAGTTCACCACCTGGTGTTACTACTGAAGATGATGATGATAGTAGTAATCACCTCTTCAGGTTTAGTGACCAACTGCCTAGTCCTCTAAACCTGATGCTCCTGTAGCTCCAGCAGCACCATCCACAACAAATGCTGATGAGATTTCTGCATCCTCAACTTCATTTGAGTTGCCACCATCTTCATGGTTTCAAGAATCTGCATCAACATCTGCTGCTGCTGAAGGTCCTACAAACACTTGCACAGATTTGATTGTTTACCAAGAGCTGAAAAATCACCCAATGTCTCAAATCCTTGGTGATATCAATGCTGGTGTTTCAACCAGAAGCCAGTTGTCCAATTTCTGCTTCTATGCTCTCTTCATCAGTCAGCTAGAGCCAAAGAACTATCATGTAGCTTTGAGAGACAATGGATGGGTTGAAGCCATGCAGCTTGAGCTTCTTCAGTTCAAAAAACAGCAAGTGTGGGAGCTTGTTCCTCTACCCCCAGGTAAGTGTGCAATAGGCACTAAATGGGTGTTTAGGAATAAAACTGATGAAAATGGGCTAATTGTTAAGAACAAGGCCAGACTGGTTGTGCAGGGGTTTGCACAAGAAGAAGGTATTGATTATGATGAAACCTTTGCCCCTGTAGCCAGACTGGAGGCAATTAGATTGTTTTTAGCCTATGCTGCACTCCACAATCTTAAAGTTTTTCAAATGGATGTCAAAAGTGCTTTTCTATATGGTAACATAAAAGAAGAAGTTTATGTGTGTCAACCACCAGGCTTTGAGGATAATAAGCACCCAGAATGGGTATATAAGCTTGATAAAGCTCTTTATGGGTTGAAACAAGCACCTAGAGCCTGGTATGAGACCTTATCAAACTTTCTTCTACAGAATAATTTCACTAGAGGCTCCATAGATAAAACTTTATTTATTAAGAAGGTGGATCAGCATAAGCTACTTGTTCAAATTTATGTTGATGATATTATATTTGCATCCTCTGATCCCCAATTGTGTGAGGAATTCCAAAACTTAATGCAACAGAAGTTTGAAATGAGTGCAATGGGAGAATTACAGTTCTTTCTAGGTTTGCAAATCAAACAAAAAGCTGATGGAATTTTCATTCATCAGTCTAAATACACAAAAGATCTTTTGAATAAGTTTGATTTACAAAACTGTAAACCCTGTTCTACTCCCATGTGCAACACCACACAATTGGATGTTGATCAGAAAGGTAAAGCTGTTGATGAAACTCTTTACAGATGTATGATTGGTTCCTTGATGTATTTAACAGCTTCTAGACCAGATATTATGTTTGCTACATGTGTTTGTGCTAGATTTCAGGCTGCACCTAAGGAGTCTCATCTGATTGCAGTCAAGAGGATCTTTAGATATCTGCAAGGTACACAATCTCTAGGCTTATGGTATTCCACTGGACATTCTTGCAAATTAGTTGCTTTCTCTGATAGTGACTATGCAGGGTGTAAGTTGACCAGGAAATCAACTTCTGGTGGATGTCAATTCCTAGGCAACTGTTTGATTTCTTGGCAGAGTAAGAAACAAACATCTGTTGCTACATCCACTGCTGAAGCCGAGTACATTGCTGCTGCAAGTTGTACATCCCAAGTACTCTGGCTTCAGAATCAACTTTTGGATTATGGCATTACAGAGACTAAGACTCCATTATTAATGGATAGTGCTTCAGCTCTTTGCATTGTCAAAAATCCAGTCCAGCACTCTAGGACCAAACATATAGAAATTAGACATCATTTTATAAGAGATTGTTTTGAAAAGGGTCTAATTAATCCTATGTTTGTGCCTAGTGCTGATGAGCTTGCAGACATTTTTACTAAGCCTTTGGATAGTTCAACTTTCCACAACCTGGTGTTAAGGCTTGGTATGCTGCAGCTAGAATAAGTGACAACTACTGATGATCTCAGTAATTACTGATGATCATTGGTAACCATGTCACATATAAGTACTGAATTATTTTACCCTCAGTAGTTTTTATAACTACTGAAGGCTAAATGCTTTAAGTACTGTACTTTATCTGTTCTAAACTACTGATGTAGTTACAACTACTGAAATCAGTAGAAACAGATAAGTACTGATGTCCTATGAAACAACTGAAAACAGCAAAAAGGCTGATGAGTAAGTGTTGAGGACAGTATGAAACAGCTGAAAGGCTATGAATTGACGACAACTACTGATGAGTACTCTCTTCAGTAGTTCACAAACTGCTGTTTCTTCATAAACAACTGAAGCAATACCATGTCTTCAGTAGTTCACAAACTGATGACTAACACCAAGTCTTCAGTTGTTTACAACAACTGATGGCACAACCAGGGTCTTCAGTAGTTTCACAACTACTGATGACTAATACCAAGTCCTCAGTTGTTTCAACATCTGAAGTCCAACTTGTCTTCAGTAGTTTTTTTTAAAACTACTGATGCCTAAATCAGAGACTTCAGTTGTTTCAACGTCTGATTGTAAACACCATGTCTTCAGTTGTTTTATAACTGCTGACCACACCAATACCATCAGTCGTTTCAAACCTCTGAAAGTTAATACCACGTCATCAGTTGTTTCAAATACT
Source organism: Flaveria trinervia (assembly GCA_025506515.1). NCBI lineage: Eukaryota > Viridiplantae > Streptophyta > Magnoliopsida > Asterales > Asteraceae > Flaveria > Flaveria trinervia. The sequence continues at coordinate 23,047,194 of CM046449.1, read as the reverse complement.
GATGACTAACACCAAAACCTTCAGTCGTTTCATAACCCGTACCCTATATATATCTGATCCCTCTTTCAGAGTTTTTCATTCTTTCACGACCTAAAATTTCAAAAGCTCTGAAAATCTTTCACCTTCATTAATGGCGACCATGCAACTCAAGCCTCGACACAACTGTGTCGCGTACCTCACTAAATCGCCCTTCTGGACCAAATTCGATAATGCTATAGATCTTATGGTCCAATCACCACTGAAAACGGCCTTCCTCCTAAATCCAATCATTTATGCCGATTCGCTACATCAGTTTTGGACGAATGCAACTGTTAATGGAGAATCTATCCATTCGTCCATCAACTCTCATAAGGTGGTCATCTCTACTGCTACCATCCGCCAGATATTACTATTAGATGATGCTGCCTACCCTGTTGGATATCCTAAGCGCCAACTTGATCTTTCATTTGGACAACATGGATATCAAGGCGATCTTAGTGCTTCGACCATCCTGAAGAAACATTTTCCAGATGCTGAACGATTGATATTTCATATGGTAAATGTTTGCCTGGCCTCGAAGACTTCTTCTGGGATCAACTGTCTTCCAGATGGCAACAGGTACTGTTCTCTATCCTTGAACAAGAACCACTAAACTTTTCTGAAATAATTTTTCTTGAAATCAAGGATATGGCCACAAAACCACTTTCTAACCGTTGGATACTATATCCTCGGTTTATAATGGCAAATAGAGAATCACTTCATGACTATGGTCTGGGAGTCCCTGCTTTGGCTGTAGGGGTTGGGAGTCCCGTGCGGAGTATTGCCGGAGGTACTCCCGACACAACACTGACCAAACTCTTAAACAGGCTGCCAAGCTGCGCAAACCCACGCAGCTGGAACCCACAGCCTCCACTTCCACATCCAAAGTCCCCTCCAAACCACAAAGAAGAAGCCTAAGAAGGCTACTCAGGGAGTTGAGTCCCCTGAGGATGCTCCTGCTGCACCAAAGCAGGTTATCTCTACTGGAAATAACCCCCCAGTAGAGACTATGACTCCACCAACCGAAGCCGCTCAGGTTTCCTCTCAAAAGGAACCTGATGCAACCACTCAAAGGGAAGCCACACTGCTGGGATCCTCCTCACTTGAGGGGATTACCATTGAAAGCACCACTCGCCCCGGGTGCACACTGCTTCCACACCCTCTCCTGATGCAACCGCCCCTCAAAGCCCTACAATAATTGTTGCAAAAGTGCTGACGCAGTTGCATTCCTCACCCCCCACCCAGACACCAATCACTACTGGGATAACCTCAACACCTGAGGGGGAGGATCACAATGCTTCTGTCAACCCACAGCACAGGGGTTATCATGTTCCATCTCCTGGTGTAGACAAGGAGGTGCGAACTTCTGGTGAGGCTGCCACTGCCTCTGACTCAGCAAATGACCAGGGTGCAGTTGGTAACATCTCTAAGACCTCACCAGCGGCAACAGCTGATGAAGGACATAGTCCTGAGGCTGGAAGTCCCCAGAACCAAGAACAAGGGGCACATGCTATAATTGATCTACACTCAAGGCATGTTAATCCTGACTCTGTCAGGAGGTCAGGTGATTCAGTATCAACTGATGATGACCTGGGCTTCTTCTATGATGTAGTTGCTCAAAACACCATCCTAGAGGATGAGGTTAGCAGACTCAAAGAGCTGCTGGCCAAGATGTCTCAGGATGAAAGTCCATCTGCCACCACAATACACCCACAGATGGCACCTTCTTCTGAAGGTCCCCTAAACACTGAGCCAATACATACTTCCGAGCCACCAGCCTCTGCTTTTGGCACTGATTCTCAGGAACAAAACCTGATCCAGTTGCTAACCTTCAAAAATCCCTACCTCTCATCACTCCCATGATCACAGATATAGTGATCAAAGCCATTGATGAGAGGCTTCCTACAATAATACAACCCCTGGTGGAGGAGTTGGTGACCAAATCACTTTCTACTGCTCAAACCCTTGCACCCATGCAACCAAAAAGGGGAGAGTCAGTCAGTTAAAGGAAAAAGGAAGAGGACAGATGGGGAGAAGGAGAAAGAATCAGAGAAGGTAAATGAGAAGGAGTTGGCTGTTATAAGTGTGGAGGAGACTGAGTTTGATCATGAAGGGAGAAGGAGAGTGAGAAGAGAGCTGAATGAATGAAAGTCAAAAAGACTTTCATGTCACATATCAAAAGAGGAAAAGAGAGTCTGAGAAGGAGAAGGAGCTGAATGATATGGTGAAAGAAGCTGATGCCAACCATAACCGTTCAATGGATAAAATCATTGATCAGTTATATAGGCAGGGTTTTGACATCCAACAACTAGACTCCGAGATCAGAAGGTTGGAGACAGAGGAGATCAACTCAAGATGGGCTAGTTATGATGCCTTAGAAAGAGAAAGGCTGGAGATAATGATTAGATTTGTAGCCAAATACTTGGGAAGATCTCTGATAGAAATAAGGGCCTGGACCAGGGACAACATCTTGGCAATAACCACCAAGATTTGTTCGTCTGAAGCATACTCCAAGGGTTTAGTGATTGAGGCATTAAATGAAGCTGGGGTGGGAACCGAAAAGAACTGACAAAATTTACTAAAGCCTTCCTTACAGCCAAAATGCTAAAAAGTCTGAAAAGCCTCTATCCTCAAAATCACTACCTCCACAACCCACTAAAACAACCCTTTACCCTCTAAACCAACCATCCAACCCACAAAACCAAATCCTTTACCCCCAAAACCCACTGCCAGTGATGTACCTAGACAAAAGAAAAGAAAGGTACTGAGGGCTGATGAAGAAGAAGAGGAGGATGAAGACAGACTGCCACTCTCTGCAGTTATCACTTTGCCTAAGGCTAATCCAATGTCCATCACTCCTGCTTCTCAAATGCATGTTGTGATGATAAAGATTGAAGAGGAACAGATGCAAAGACATGATGAGGAAATGCTGAAAAGCATTGACAAAGCATATGCCACATCCTCTTCAATGATTAGCATGAAGAAAGAAGTCTTAAGATTGTACACCCTTGCTAATACCTTTCAATACCAAAGGGAAAAAGTAAGGATATGGCCTGATCCTAGGGTGGCACACAGGATTGTCAAGAAAGAAATTCCTTCAAAATACAAGGGCGAGTGAAGAGGGTTGTCGACGAAGACATCACTGTGGTTCTTGTAGTGTCCCCCTGGGAAATTGTAGAAGAGTTCAAGAAAGCTTATGAAGCCAAACAACCACCCCAAAGATGTTGGAGAATAAAATCATAAAGAAGGGATTGGTTTACAAAAGACTTGAAAACTTCAAACAAGATGAGCTCAACCTGCTCTTAGAAGGGACTCATCCAGATGAGTTTGCTTACAGACAAATAACCACGGTTGAGCTCAAGAATGGAAAACAGGCCAAGTACATCTCTGAAGTGTATGGCCGAGAAGGATTGTTTGATGGTGTGCCGAGGTGCTGACAATGGATGAGCAGATCATGTTTCTAAGGGCTTACACCAGGGAATCCTATAGGCTGATACACGGGAAGTAGATCTCATGGTTGGGGTAACAGCTCAGTGTCCAAGTCCCCAATACAGAGCTCCAACCATATCATGCAAAACAGATCATCAGAGACTTCTTCCCGGCCGGTGCTGAAAAAGGGTCACTTCTCATCTGATCAAGAGGATAAAAAGACCAATCTATCTGCCAAAATAAGTGGGACTCGTCAATAACTTAGAGGTTTTGGCTGCATTGGTTCAGGGGGAGTTTGTTGGACCAAAAGAACCAATGAGCCTGATCAGAAACCTCTAAGTCCCACAGGACATCACAACAGCTGAAGAAGACCTGATCAGCTGTTCTACAAAGTCTGAAGAATACAACTGCTGAAGTATTTCTGAAGTACTGAAGACAAAGACTGAGACAACAGCTGAAGATCTAAAGTCTGAAGACTTCAACAAGTACTGAAGACAAAGACTGAAGATCAACAGCTGAAAGACAAAGTCTGATGTTCAAGTACTGAAGACATCAGCTGATGCTAACAGCTGATGACAACAGCTGAAGAGGGCTTCTTCAGTTGTTGTGATGGTTTTTCTTCATCAGTAGTTTTCTTTTCCTTTCAGTAGTTTGTTTACTTTTCTGTAGTTTTGTTTCCTTTTCAGTACTTGTAAACAACTAAAGAGGTTGTTCTTCAGTTGTTGTAGTATCAGTAGTTTTATGTTTTTCAGTAGTTGTAAATAAGATGTTTAACACTTAGGAACATTTGTAAGAAGATGTCAGTTGTTGACATCTTCAGTAGTTGTTAAACATCAGTAGTTATAAAACGGTTACATGTCACTTTCAAGTGACATCAGCCTACGTCATTCTTTCCTTTATAAGGAAGGATGACTCACCTGTTATCGTGCCATTGAGGCCGACAATCTTAATGCAATATTCCTTTTGTCTGATATTTCTCTCTCTATAACAAAATTCTTTTATCGCTTTATATCAAATGTTCTTGCTTGAATTTGTCTAATTCTGAGCTATTCCGCTGCTATATCTGTTCAATCGATTAAACCAAGAGGCTGAGATCCTAACACAACATAATAGATCCTATGGTTGTACAGAGGGGATCTTCAGCTGTTGTTGATGGAGAAACCTCAGTCTTTGGTCTTTCCTAGACTTCCACACCACCTTTGAGTCTTGGACTTGACCTTCAAAACCTTAAAGCTTTGGAGCTTCACAAGTTTTAATGACTGATACTTCGGAAGAATCTACAGTCACTGCAGCAGACTTTAGTGCTTCGGAAGAACTCCTTTCTTCCGAGAGCAACTTTGCTTCCGAAGGTAATTTTCCATTTACCTTTTTCACTGATTTGGAGCTTCCGAAGGAAACAGACTTTCCTTCCGAAGCTTGAGACTTCTTGAGACTCTTTGGAGTCTTTGTTTTGGTCATGTGGACAGTACTTTTAGGATTGTATGGACAATCCTTGGCAATATGAGAAGTACTTTCACACATAACACACAACATTTTCTTCTTCAAAGAAATCTCCTTTTGAGAGCAAGACTGGCTTTGGTCACATCCCTTTTTCACCTTCATCTTGGTAGATGCAGATACAATTCCCTTGGGCTGTGAACTGTTCTTGGAATTTGATGGTCCAGGCTGTGCAGCAGTGGTACATAGCAGTTCAGTCTTCTTCTTTGTACTGAGATGATTTGAACATGAACCAGAACTCTTGGCTAAGAAGCTTTGGTGGATGTCTTCAGTCCTTACTGCTTTGAAACCTGCAGAGATAAAAACACTTGTTTCTGTTTAGCATCAAAAGTAGCCTTGATTTCTTGAGCCTTCTTTGCTTTCCTTTTGCTCTTCCTGATCAAGTTCTTTCTCTTGGACTTGGTCATCACAGTTAATTTCTTCTCCTCAGAAGGATAGTGGCCCTTGGAGGAATCCTCTTCTTCACTCTTCTCAGAGGGATTCCTCACTATCACTTCTTCATCATCCTCACTTATTAGATCTATGAGAGGAAGCTCATCTTCACAAGTTCCACACCTAGGAGATCTTACAGACAAGATTGTGTGTGGAGGAGCTATCTCATTTGATCCCAGTCCCTGTCTATTTTGATAACAAACCTTATTGTGTAGGGATGAGGATATCATGTTCTTGAAGGTCTCTTCTTCAAGAACACTTTTCTCTGCCATGGCTTTGCTGATCACAAGCTCAGCCTGGCACTCAGTCAACTTAGTGATGAGATCTTGGATCTGAGTTCTAAAATCTGTATGTTCATGTTTTAATACTGAAATGGTTTTCTCCAAGTCTTCTATCTTTAACTTGTAATCATTTTCAGACTTTCTAAAATCAGATTTTAATATGTTTAATGACTCAAGATCAGATCTCATCTCTAGGTTGTAGGACCTGTATCTATTTACTTTAGCAATGCATTCAGGGGAGCAAAGATGTTCTAATACCTTGGCTTCATCATGGTCAGCCATCAATGCTTGGTTTGGAGAAGCATCCTCCACCTGAAAACTCCAGTCAAATCCTCCCTCTTCAACAGCAACCGCAACATGTTGCTTTGTCTTCTCAGCCTGAGGGGTATTGTTAGTGTAGTTTGGTCTGAGTTGTGTTTGACCCCCATTTGCTCTAGGTGCCTTACACTCCCTAGCAAAGTGACCCATAAGGTTACAATTGTAACACTTAACTTTGCTTTTATCCAGCCCAAACTTACCACTGGTAGCATTGCTTGGAAATCTTCTTCCTGTCCTCTTGTAGAACTTCTTGGCTCTATGAGTGAGGAGAGCCATCTGCTGAACTATCTCCATGTATTCCAGGTCATCTGGATGGATACAGTCTAGATCTTCAAGAGTGAAGAGATAATTCCCACAACTTTCATCTGCAGACACAAAGGCTTGAGAAGAACTTGTCTCTTGGAATGGGCTTCCTTGAGTAAAGTTCTCCCTTGGTGTCTCCGGGAAGGTGATGAAAGGACCCTTTTGTGAGTTGTCAGGGTAGCATAGGAGATGATGTTGGGGTTCTATGCTATCCCTTTCCACCACATGAAGGGCTGAACCCATTTGATTGTTAGAGTTGCCAGATGAACCTTGTACGTTCATCTCCATCTGGTATCCACTGAGAATCCCATATAACTCTGTCAGAGTAAGAGTTTTAAGGTTCTCGGTCCTCTTGATTACCACACAATAGTGTGTCCATTGCCTAGGAAGTGAGGACATGAACTTCCTTACAATGTCTCTATTCTCAAGAGGAACTCCTCCATCCACAAGGGTATCCACAATCTCAACATACCTGAAGTATTGTTGGGTCATGGTTTCACCGGCTTTAAAGGTGAAATTTTCAAACTGCTGCTTCAGAAGATCTTTCTTGTTCTCCTTGGCTTCAGAGGAGCCTTCATACATCAGCTTCAGTGCATCCCACAGCTGTTTAGCTGTCTTGCACTTCTTAAAACCTCTGTACACAGAGTTTGGGATAGCAGTCTGAAGAGCAGTCATGGCCTTCCTGTCAATCTCTACTCTTTTCCTATCTTCATCTGAGTAGTTGGCCACATCTTAGGAATCATACCAGCACCAGTAGCAGAGGGGGTGCTGGGTATGAAAGGTCCATATTCAATAGATTCCCACATTCTTGAGTCAAGAGACCTGATGAAGCCTTCCATCCTCATGCACCAGGTGTCAAAGTCATCAAGAGTGATCAGTGGGGATTTGTTCAGGGTTCCAGTCTCCATATCAGTCTTTGAGATGGAAGCCATTTGAAGAGTTTAGTTTTTGTGTGTGTGAGGGATCTTAAGATGGTTAGATCTTATATCACGAGCCTGAGTGCTCTGATACCAATTGCAGGATCGTTTAAGGGCTTGAACACAATTACAACACAACAACACAATGAGAAGATTAACTAAACTTTAGTCAAACAGTGAACTAGGTAACCAAAGGTGATACAAAGAACACAAGTAAAGCAAGAGACAGAACAAGAGAGTATAGTTTTCAAGGAAGTAGTATATTGCTTTCTCAAGTTCTTTTACAAGTGTTACAAAGCATACAGAAAGATACAAGAACTTGGAATACTTATACTACAACCTACAGCCGGCTATACTTTGAAAGCCAGCTGGATACAATTGACTAGACACTAACGAAAATCAATTGTAGGATCAAAAGGCATATCTGCCTTTTGACCTTGTGACTATGACATGCCATAGCTCACATCCTTATACATTATACAAAGGATAAAGTACATAAAGTGAAAAGTTTCAGACTCAAGACCTCAATGTACAGTTACCAAAAGCATGGACCTTTTCACCAACTCTTGTAAGTTGGTGACTTATCAGAGACGCAGCGGAAAAGGTGCTTTATGGAATAGTACATCAGATAAAGCATGTGTACTAAAAGTCTTCGGAAGAAATCTGTCTTCATAGAGTGAAGCTTCGGAAGACTTTGTCTCTTGAAGCTTCGGAAGACTTCATGTTTGGCTTCGGAAGATATTGGTCTTGGCTTCGGAAGATATTACACTTAGAGTATTTTCTAATGCTTTGTGTAATTCTTCCGAAGCATTCTTCACTTCAGTACTTAGTGCATGTTGCTGAAACACTTAGGCAGTTTTGGGTTGCATCAGACTTCAGGAATCCTTACACTTGTGTCTTCCCTTTGTGCTTCTAATGCGTACATCTTCATATTACAAGATATTATATTCTAATACAAGATTTCTAGTAAAATGAAAGGTACCTAATCTATTTATTACATCCCAATAATAGATAAAAATACACTTTAAACCAAGCACAAATAAATGATTATACAACCCAATTGAATGAATAAATACAACCATCACAATCATCCAAATAACACAAGGTCAAAGGCTAGGTTATGCACAATAATGAACAATTATCATATCATCCAAAACAACAATGAATCCCCACTAAAACCTACGAAATTTCAGCCAACACAAACTGAAATTTCGGGTTTTATCTTGTCCAAACAAACAAACAATACAACATACATGTCTTTCAAAGTTTAATCACAAGCATGTGTGATATAACTTTGAAAGTTTGGGGTTTCATAATACATGAATATAGCAGCCCCTAAAACGGTTTAAAAGTCCCATAAAACGAATTTTTCAAGGACAAAACAAGCTAGCTATCCACATAACCGGCTCTAGAGCCAATGTTGGGGTTTGTTAGAACATGATACATAGTTTAACCATTTAAACTTTCTGAAAACGCAGCGGAAACAAACTTTATAACATAGTTTATAAACTGAAAATTTCGGTTTCAAATTGATATTATAAAGTTACAAACAAACCCAAGAACAAAGGACCTTTTATATGTGAATAAGACTAGCTATGTAAACATAAAACATACATTATGGACAGCCATAAAGAGGCTGCCATAAACTATCTTTCACCAGCAAAAGAGTCAAAATGGATGGGGATTTGCTCCAAGAGAAAATGACTAAGGCACCAAAAGGAGGTCCTCTCAAGCTTGAATACCCCAAGCTCTATAGCAAACACCTTGTTGCTAGGATTTTTCACACCAAATTGCAAGAAGAGGCTGCTGAAAAAACCCTTTTTCAGCCTTGTGTTTCTTCTAAGATGAGAGAAAAGACTAGTCTTGCATGTATGAGAAAAAAGAAGAAAATGGGAGAGTGTGTCTAGTTTAAGTGGGTGTGATTTTCCAAGGCAACAAAAGACTAGAAAATGCCCTTGAGGGCGGCCGAATTTTTCCGTTGAAATGGGTTTCCCCCCATTTTAAATACCCACTAAATAGAGAACTAGTTACAATATTAGTTGTATAATTAACCTCTTAATTATAAAACTTAAACACACTATTATTATTTGATGTTATTTAACCAACCTAAATAACATTATAAATAATATCCATGAACAAAATATCCATATAAGTTGTTCTTTCTCACATACAATTTATTTAGAAAACCCATTATCTAAATTGGTGTAATTATTTAATTGCATGATCATATCATCAATTTAAATACATATTGGTATTTGCTAAGCTTGTTATTGGGTATGACCCGACTTGGATGATGACGTACTAACCACATCAATGTTCTATGTGTTTTGGGCACAAAGAAACCAACAATATTGTCATATATAGTGTGTTTGTCGCTTGACGAATAGTCTAGGCTTAATGTAATACACCTGATATGTCATAAACACATGAAACTGAGTCATTCGTAGGAGCATATGCGAATTAGACTCAGTTGTACGACTGAGCCATGCTAATGGACCAGTCGTGCGACTGAGAGATGCTATTCTGGCCATTCGTAAGACTCAACCATAAGTATAGTCGAGTCATACAATTGAACCATACATGTGGTCCATTCATACGATTGAACCATACGCATGGCCCAATCATACGAATGGGCCCAATCGCATCTGATATGGGCTGAGGCCTATAAATACCAGTTTCATTGTGTAGAAAGGTTAAGGAGTGTGCCCAGGCCTAGGTGCTACCGGATGAGAGGGGAGATCATGATCGATCTCCCTTTGCCAAGAGTCTTGATTCTTATGTTTAACGAGCTTGTAATCATTCGGTTTTATCAATGAAACCATTATATTCTTGTTCGTTCTATTGTTGTCTCTTGGTTCTGGTTTTTGTTTCCTTCCGTCAAGAACACGCTCAGATGTCAACCGATCCACTGGCCTAACACAAAATACGAAAGTTTTGGGTGTGAGGTGGCTTCTGGAGATTAGCCGGAGGTGGTGGCCGGAACAGGGTCGACGGTGGGGGAAAAGGGTAAGGGTTGGGTTCTAAATAAAATTTACCATTTGGCCCCTGTTGTTTAGAATGCTTGTTATTTTATGTAAAAAGAGTCTTTCAATCCAAGCTTTAAGATTTACAAATTAAACCCTAAACTTTAAAATCATAATTCTTTATATAATAAATCAAATTATTAATAAAACTTACTAAATTTTAGAAATCTTATAAAAACTTTATGTTTTAAATATTTATTTAAACTTAATATTTTAAACCCATAAATGACATATAGAACTTTATAACTTTATAATATGTTATTTTATAAATTATAAATCATTATAAATTGATTAAATGATAAATCGGATATTATAATTTTACAAAATTAGTTAGTAATCTATTTATTGCTTTTGAATCACCAAAATGAATAAATATGTTTAGGTAATGTCTTTAATTTACAAAGTTGACCCAACGGGTCCGGGTTTTCATTTTCAAAATTGGGCAAATGTGACACTAATAGTTTCCTAAAAGGATTTTTAGATGGATAGTACAAAAAAACTTGCTAGCTCTTATAGGTTGCGCTTTGGAAGTCCTAACAATTTTATATCATTCATGGTTTCAAGACCAACAACAGCCCAAGCAATTGAAAATATTCTTGTTCATGGATCATAGCTCCATGATGTGAATAGATCATAAGAGTTAATGCAAATTATGTCCAATGTTTCCCTTGCATGTTGTGAATCTTCTAGTTTCTCATCCCCAAGCATCCTTACCAGAGTAGTAACCATGGATATATACTTCCTTACTCTAGCATTTGAGAATCTTGCTAGAATTAGGATTTTGCTGAGATCATTAGTGTTGAAATCAAACATTCTTAGTTCAAATGGAATCAATATACTTGTACCGTCTTCTCTGGCTAAATACATTTCTTCAAACCCTAATTCTATATTTTTGTTTTATCTTCTAGTTTTGAAGGTGACTTCATTAGGGTTTTCTTATACTTAGATTCTTAGGGGGCTTATAAGGGTCTTTCATCCTTCTTGCAATTTTGACAACTAGTCTTCATTTGGTTTGGATATTCAAACTTATAATGTCCTTGTTCATTACAGTTGAAACAAGTAATCACCTTCCTTTGATAACAGTCATCGGTAGTATGCCTGAGAACTTTACAAACACTACAAGTTGATGTGACCTGACCTACATATTTTACACTTAAGAATTTAAGTGTATCCATTTCTCTTGTTGGTCCTCGACCTTCTTTTTTACCTTCATTCTCCTATTATTTTCTTATTTTTGTTCTCACTCATCATCAATCTTGCCAACTCCATCATGGAGTCAATGGTTGTTGTTTTTGTAGTTTTTTTATAGTATCTCTTATTTCAGATGCTAGAACCCCAGATATAATGACTGATCATATCTTCTTCATGGTTACAAGGTGAGCTACAATCCTAGCGTATTCAAACAATTTGATATTATATTCTAAGAGATTAGTTTCTAACGTTTGTAGATATATAAACTTTCCATCTATCTATTCTCTCATAATAATCAAATAATATTCTTCATCATATATCCTTGAATTCTCTCACAAACCTAACAATTATGTCAAAGCTAATAAAGCCATGTTTGCATCAAACCGATTTATGGACGAGGCAATTATGCCGAAGCTAATAAACAATTTGGTATAATATTCCTGAAGATTATTATGTGACATTCATAAACTTTCCCTCTATGTATTCTTTTCCAATCATCAGATAATATTTCTTTATCATCATATCCTTGAATTTCTCTCATGATATATTGTGTTAGGACCGTTTACGTATAGAGTACTAACTGATTTTGCGCGTATACCAACTCAAATAGTGCGGAATCCTATTTGATTGGCGATCAATCTAACGATTAATGAAACGCTAAGAATGATTAGAGAACGATCAACTGCGATCTACGAACTTGGAACAGGTTTTCTTGAGTCTCTGGACGACTAGGATACGCTTATGTGTGTAGGTCTTCGAATTGTTACGTTTTTCCATGAATTAGGTGGTATTTATAGGTTAGGGTCTTCCAATCATACGAATGAACCATTAGCATGGTTTAGTCGTGTGACTGAATTATGCGATTGATCCATCCGCACGAATGAAGGTCTAGTCATGCGACTGAGTAAATCTTATGTCTCGATCGGGCGACTGATCCAATCTCCTGGTTTAGTCGTGCGACTGATCCATTAGCATGAAGTATTTATGTGTATGGTCCATTAGCATGAAGTATTTATGTGTATGGTCCATTAGCATGGTCCATTCGCATGAGAACTTCACACGATTAAGTTTGAACATGTTTCTCAATCATTATTGACTAAGAATTATGGTCAACAATCACTAACCTATATAGTTAGTTCACTATAAGTTATCACATAATAAACAATGAAATATTAAACTATCTTTTTTAAAATAAATTTTATTAAGGAAAACATTGCACATAAAACATATATTTTCATTAAATTAAAGAAAAACATTGCACCGGAATCATCAAAATAGACATCTCATTTCATTATAAAAGCTTTTGCAAAAAATACATCGTTATCATGTTACAAAATATATGTTGCATTACATCACAAAAGCATTATAAAAATGAATGCCATCCAAACCACCGGAAGACAATCATACAAAGCAAGGAAAAACAACATAAACATACAACATCACCATACACAACACCATCATACATACATAGCATACATCATCATCATGCATAAACATACAACATCATACATCATGCATGCCCATCATAACGCCTATGACCTCAAAGTCATCTTACAAGAACCCCCGGGAACCTCCTAAGTCAAAGCCTACCTCTACGCATCTCCCCGAAAGTCAAAAAGTTAAACTATGCTCTTTCGAGCGCACAAGCCCTACTTGGGCGTATGGGCACCCTTCAGTCGCATGGCCTCCCAGGCGACTGAACACTAGGTGAATGGACTCAATGCGGATGGATCCTATGCAAATGGACCCAATGTGGATGGATCCTATGTGAATGGACCTATGCGGATGGACCTATGCGGACCTTATGTGGATGGACCTATGCGGATGGTCACCATGGGCGAATGAACCCAATGCGGATGAGTACCTAGGCATATGGACCCTCAGTCGCATGACTCCTATGCGAATGAACCTCAATCACACGACTCACATGTGTATGGACCCCAGTCGCATGAATCACATGCGTATGGACCCCAGTCGCACGACTCACATGCGAATGAACCTCAGTCGCATGCCATTCGGTCGCATAGCCCTAGTTGATGCATAACGCAGTTCATCCCAAACCTAATCTGAACTTTTCAGCCTTCAAACCCTCTCAAACCCGCTCTAAGCTCAAATCAACCATCCTAAACCTTAGAAACACCTACCAAAACACCCTTCAAGCATACACAAGCCCAAAAACAAACCCCACTCGCATCATACACATACACATACATACGGGTTCAACACACACATTTCAAAAACGGGTTTTACTATGTGTTCCAACCCCAAATCAGTTGAAAATGTGTAAAAGAGGGGTCCTAGAACTCACACAAACAACCCCGTCGAGTAGAGCTTCAAGCCAACCCGCTACATCTTAACTTTCACGCTTGAATCCATGAAACCAAAGCTTGAAACCTCTTTTCTCCCTTTCTTCTCTCTTTGTCCGGATTTTGTAAGTGTGGGGGAGGAGAGTGGGTTGCCCTCCCCCTCTTGATCCCCCACTCTTCCAAACCTTCTCTCGTTTTGGCAAGTTTGGTCCCTCGACTTTGGGCTTTAATTCTTTTTTTTCTCTTTTTCTTCTTTCTTTGGCTTCAAGGGAAATAACCGGGTGTTACGGATTCGAACGAGATCGATGACCTTGGATCTTAGGATTTAAATTGATATGAAGAAAATTGATAATTAGATGCTAAAATTCAATAACGATGAACACAAAAGTATTTAATGCTTGTTGTTTATTGATTTGATGATGAATTCATCATCCATGAAGGATGATGATATGATGATGATGTTGATGGAATATAATTCCCACACTTGGTGGTGAACCATCCATCCTTACAATGAAAAATAAATATGTTATTTATACCAGTTTAGAATTTATAATATTTACAAAATAGACCCTAGACTAATACTTTGTTGATTCTTGCTCTTCAAATCTTCATCTTCAACATAAATTGGAAATATTTAATTCATCAAAGGTGCTTGACCCAACATAATTAAGGAAACTTATATCTAAGTAATTTCTCATACGTGTAGATAACCATGCTTAGTAGTTTGAACAGGTTGAGAAGTAGTAGGAGGTGACTATGGTTGAATGATATGGGTAGGTTCAGCAGATTGGGTGGTCTCAGCAGCTTCTGGCTCTTGTTTTTTTTTTCTTTTTTTTTGTTCTTAAGCCTACCTTGATCTTTTTATAAGTCCTCATCAATAGTAATTTGACTTCCCTTGCCTTAAAATCATTACTTGGATTCCTTAGTCTCAGCCTGGTGAAGTCAACTATCTCAACCCTGTTGAAGGATACTAGTTGGTATCTTGAGTAAGCTACACTTCTAGTTATTGATCTGGTTATGAAGTAAGTATTTTTCTTCTGATCTTATTCCCACTCCACTATTGGATCATAAGCTGATAATGGAGTTTCTCAAATTTCTTCACCAACATCAGCTTTGACTTAAGACAATACTCTTTAAAGCAGCACTTTGGGCTTCTCATTATTACATCCAAAGATGCTGAAGTACTTAGTAATTTTCTCTAGAATGTCAATGGGCAGATCAAGTTCTTCATTTTCATGATCATAGCATATGATCTCTCTATTTACCCACTTGACAACAAATTTCTTCATCTGAGAAATGTACCCAGCAACCAAGACCTTTGTTCCTTTGACTCTTCTCATCTACTTCTAGGTCAACAACACTTGACTTTCTAACTATTTTAGGTGTTATCTTCTTCTTTGCAAGGATTGGATGATGTCATCAGAGGTTGTTGATTTAGAGTTAGGGGATGTTGGAGGCTTAGTTGGCAAATAGGAAGGCCTTTGAGTAGTTTTCTTTGTTCTTGCGTGTTGTCTTTCTTATTAATCCATAGCTTTTGAACTCTAGGTGCTTTGTAGCTACAACCTTTTTGTTTTATTCCTCTAATATTCATATCCAAAGTTGACATACTCATTGGTCGTGCTTGTTTACTAGAGAAACCATAGTACTTGAGGAACATCTTTATTTTTTGCTTATCTTTGGAACTCTTATTGAACCTTTTCTACTTGCTTCCTTTCTGATTCAACACTTTTTGTTTTAACCAACTCAGCTGATTTCTCCATCTCAATATGAGTTACAACTATTAGTTTGGATTTCATCTCAGCAATGCTCCACTTCATGACCTTATTAATATTAAATCCTTTCAACTTATGTTGAGCTTCTAAGAGACATTTCTCTTGATCTTTCTTCTCTCTATTCTGAGTAAAGGCCATTAGTTTGCATTTGGTAGTTGTGGATAATAGAGCTTGTTGAGTGGTTATTCTTTGGGTGCTTTCGGCAGTTGGCTTAGATAACTTAGCTGGCACCCTTTTGACAAATTTGGCCTCTAATTTAGGTGGAGCTTTTGGTGTTGTTCTATTGGGGTTGAATTCTTTCATTGCAGTTCTTGCAGCTCTCGATTCCATTGCACTTATGATCAAGGTAATGATGTTCTTCTTAATAGAAGGTTCTTGAGCCTTGTCTACCTTGAGCTTCACAATATCTTTTTTCAACCAAGCTTGGAAATAGCTCCACATTCTTAGTCATCATTATCTAGCCTTTTTTGTGACTCTATCTCAACTTCTATTTTAGCTTACATAGGTTTCTTACCTATGTCAATGGTAGAGATTATAATAGGTATGACTGCTAAAGATCTAGTAGTTAGATCTGATGCCTCACTAGCTGAATTAGGATCATTGGTAGTTGTCTAAACTCTCTAAGCATCCTTAATTACTTATGTGCCATCAATTTCCATATCCACCTCAGAGTTAACTAGGGTTTCAGGTTCAACATCTAGTTGACCAAATATCACCTTAGCTGATTTTATGAGTTTAGTTGAATGAATCTATGGTACATTAAAAACTTAATTTTGCATTAACAATTACATTTTTACAAATGTTTTGAAACATGAAGTTTGAAAAATCATAACTCTGTTGTTTGACATGTCCATGAATAGCCCCTAATAGATCCAATGGTACTTTATCCCATCCTTTCAACTTGTTTAACAAGAAATGTAAAAAAATTGAAGGATGATTCTCCAATTTTGATATACCAGTGATTTAGAGAAAGTGGATGTTAGGAGGGGTCCTTCATATCCCATCTCCTTGAAGGTGGGGCTCACCACTTCTTTGTTGAATGAATATTCACCATTTGCATCGTTAAACTTTAAATGATGTCAATTTTTGCACAGGAAATAGTGATCTTCAGTCCTTGCACAGATGTGGACTTTTGTTACATGTTCCCTTTAAATGGAACATGTAGTCCAAAATTCCTGAATGTGTGTCTCATAAATCATTTGGTCTACAGAGATTGCGAAAGCATAATTGCTTTTACATAAGAATTGAAGAACTGGATCATAGACAGGGTCACCAATGGGTTCAAGTGATGCGTTGATGTTGTAATTCGATCTTAACTTTAGGTTTTGAGCGGCAATGGAAATATTTTTTTATTATTAGTATTTAGGATATTGGAAGGGCTTGAGAGAGTTTGCTTTCAAACAAAGATTAAAGATAGTAATGGGGAAAAATTTAGATTAAATAGTTATGGATAATATATAATATTGTTATTTTAAAATTTTACCATTGTAAAATGCGATGGCGTGTTATGATGGAACAGTCTTTCCAGGAAACTACACCGGTGCCACTATGTGTCGGTAGATAAAAGTGGGTCCCATCGGATCTTTTTAAAAGACATGAGCTAAAGCCATCTTATCCGGTGAATTATCCGCTGCTTAGTGATATTCAGTAGATGCCTAGTTTTACGCATTATTTTCCAATTTGTGATATGTAAGACCCCGTTTCCAAGCCTCACAGTTGGTTAATCATAGCATAAAATCATTTTAATAGCAAAACGTTGCAGCAGAATAAAATAAACATTCACTTAAAACTTTTAGTTCATATTGTAACCATATATTTGTCTTTCAAATAGAATAAAAACATAGTACTTTGTTTTAAAAGTCAACATTGTTAAGTGAATTTTAGAATTAGTTAATATAAGAAAATATAAACTTTATCCTTTTTATAATGACCATGCATACATCATAATGCATAACATTTGCGTCTTAATAAGCATGTTCATTACCTTTTCTTTTTTCATTATCTTTCACTTCATCATAAACGAGATTGCACAAAGTAAAAGCTCCTGGTTGATTGACAACGAATGTCGATCCCCGTCGGTACATATGAAAACGGTACCTAGCCCCTGATAGTTGATCCACACTGCAAGGCACATAGCTCGCTCATGAATACGGATCCATTATCATATATTAGACTCATATAAGTGAAGTCTATCATAAGCTTCAAAAACTTTTCATCATCAAAAGGCCCCAGGGTGACATTCACTAAGCTTCACTTCTCATTAATATTATCTTCCACTTTAATATGTAATACTTAACTTATTAAGTACATAGCATGCCAAGTAAAAGTCATCATGAAACATATCCAACCCTCCGCAGGACAGTGGGGGTTCGGGGCAATAGCCCCTAACAGCAGGGTCCTAGGGGCAGCAGCCCTAGTGGGGTCCAAGGGGAAACACCCATGGCTGGGGTTGGGCTGGGAGGTCAGCATGAAGAAATTTTATTTTTAAACATTTCTATAGCATATTATTATAGAAAAATCAGTCTTCATGTTAAAACCTCTTAAAATCTTGTCCCTTAAAAACATATATTTAGTATCCATAATAGCCCCAAAACATGAAAAAACTTATAAACAAGGGGATCTTGAACTCACTTGGATACCATGAGTAGCCTCTAAACTAAGCTTTCTAAGCTAAGATCACACTACACAGCCTACAAAAAGTTAATGCTCAAAGGGATTAATTTCTTCCTAAATTCGCTGCTAACTTTGTTGCCAGATACGTAGATTCGCTGCTAATTTTGTTTCCAGATTCGCATGACAGTTTCGCCCAACTATTGTTGAAATTCCATGGCCACGAATTAACTGTCAAACTATAATTTCATAGAAAACTCATAGTTTTGTAGCTTGAACACCCAATTTCGCTGGATGCACAGATAGTTTAGCAAAACACATGAAAATTACAAAAAAACTCGTTTTTAAACCAAGATCGCAACTTTTTATATCCAAACCCTTAGTGTATCATCCATGAGGCTATATCTAAGCTTTTTACATGTTTTCATACGTAAAAATATGACGTTTATGCAATTCCTTGCAACTTTTCAAAACCCAAAAACCTAGAATTCGGGTTTGATCTACAGAAGGGTTTAGAGGCTGATTCTTATCTTGATTTCTTGTTTCTTTCTTATGGTTTGATGCTCTAACACGCAGATCTTAAATCCCTTTTCCAATGAAGATCCAAATCTAGAGTTTTCTTCATTTTCTCTCTCTACTTTGTCTCTTTAGAATTTGGTGGCTAGGGTTGAGAAATGGAGAAGATGATGGTTGGTTAGGTGCCTTAATGATCGATTATGGGCCTTTAATCCCTTAGGCTATTACCCAATAAGGCTAATTTAGCCCATGACCATTTTTTCCTTAATTAAATACCATTAATTAAGCCCATTATCATTGATGACTCGTTTTGACTTATAGGGGTGTTACATGATATTCGGTAGATACCTAATTTTACCTATTTTAGTTATTAACAAAGCACTATTTTACAATTTTTATCATTTATCATTATGTAAATCATTTTATTATTCAAAGTTAATCATCTCAATAATGGATACAAGATATTTAAGTCTTGTTCCTTCAAAATCCTTTGTGAAAAGATCTGTATAATGTTCACTTGTACGGATTGTAATTTAATGATTTTATTTTCTATACAATTTTTAATGAAATGATAACTGATGTCAATATGTTTGTCTTTTAGTGCTGAAAAGGATTGTTGGTGATTGAGATGGCGCTGATGTTGTCAATGTGAATTGGAGTGTTCATGAAGTTTACTCCATAACTTCTAAGTTGAGTTTGAATCCATAGCACCTAAGCACAACAACTAGATGTATCAATGTACTATGCTTTAGCAGTTAATGTAGATACACAGGTTTGCTTCTTATATTGCCTTAAGATCAATCTTTCTTTTAGAAATTAATATCCCGCTAAGGTGGACTTATTGTTAATATTGCATCCTTCATAGTCACTATCTATATATTCATAGATATTGAAGTAAGAACTCTTAGATACCATAATCCAACTTAGGTTCCCCTTTAAGATACTTCAAAATTCGCTTGGCAGCTATTAGACTCAACACTTTTAGAGTAGCTTAAAATCTTGAACACAAGCATGTGGCAAATATGATATCTGGCCTGTTGGATGTGGGATACATGAGAGATCCAATGATGGCTCTGTATTGCTATTGATCAACTGTTTCCCTCGCAAGATCTGGAGTTAATGAACATGTCTAAAACATGGGGGATTTTGCAGCCTTAGCATCAGTAGATTGGAATCTCACTAAGATGTCTTAAACATACTTAGATTTATTTATGAAATGCCATTAGAGGTTTGTTTTACTTGCATCCCTACAAAGAAAGTGAGTTCTCTAATTGAACTCATCTTAAACTTTGACTTCATGAGACTTTCAAAAGATTTGAATAAGCTCTCATTTGTAGACCCAAATATGATATTATCCACATATACTTGTACCAAAATGATATTCAAATCAACTTACTTGATAAAGAGAGTTTTATCTATAAATACTTTGGTGTATCTATCTTTTAGAAGAAATAAATAGTGTCTCATACTATTTCATGGATCTTGATGAAGAACATAAAAGGCTTTGTCAAGTTTGTATACATGATTTGGATACTTAGGACCTTCAAAGTTAGGAGATTAAGAGACATAATTTTCTTCATCAATCTCACCATAAAGAATTACACTCTTGACATCCATCTAAAACACCTTGAGTATTTGGAGGCAGAAAATGATAGAAACATTATAATTGCTTCAAGCCCGACCATAGTAGAAAAGACTTCATCATAATCAATCTCTTTTTCTTGGGTGTACTGTTGCACCACTAGTCTGGTTTTGTTCTTGATAACAATGCCTCTGTCATCCTTTATTTCTAAACACCTATTTGGTTCCTATTGCAATCTTCCTCTCAGGAAGTGCACATAGCTTTCAAACCCTATGTTTAGCAAATTAAAGAAGCTCATCTTGCATAGCTTTTACCCAACTATTATCTCTTAAGGTCTCATCCACTTTCCTTGGTTTTAGTTGAGAAAGGAAGTATGAAAACAAAAATATGTTTGTTTCATTCACCTTCCTTCTTGTCTTGACACCAACATCATTATTGCCAATCATATTCTCAATTGGGTGCTTTTTATAAATTCTTAGTCTTGGGATCATTTGGAGTTGTTGAGATAGATCAAGGTTGAAAAAGTTTGTTTCAGGATTCGATAAATGGATTGACTCCTTTTCAGCATTTGTCATACTTGGTTCCTTTTTAAGAGATTGTCCAGGATCACAATGATCATGAGAATCCTCATCTAAGTCATCTTGAGCAAGTGATGATTGACCCACATTGTTTGTGGTACTAGCATCTATCTCTATTGAATGTCAATAAAATGTGTCAACAGATGACTTGTTGTGACTAAGACCCTATGGTAGATCAACCCTCTAGTATTCAGTACTTGGGACTTGTATATCTGCTAATCTGTTGGGAGAGTCTCCTCAAATATTCTCCATCGAATGGTTAAATGAACTTATGAATCCATATAGATTAAACATACAACTTGGGGTATTTAGAGCACTATGTAAAGAACTTTCATTAAATATGACATTTTTAGATTCATCAATAGTGTGATCAACTTTGGTGTATACTCTATAAGCCATGAGCATCCTATAAAGAACCCATCTACTGATTTTAAAGTAAATTTGAATAAATGATCTTTGGTGTTTAGAAGTGTGCATGAACATCCAAAATGTCTTAGAAACCCTATACATGGTCTTTTCTTATGCCATAATTCATAAAAGGTTTTCCTATGTGTCTTGACTATCAACACCCATAGCACATAGTGCTGACTACTTCAAATTATTTAAACAAGGTCCAAGTCCTATATGAGCATGAAGAAATCCTCTAAACTTCATCCTAAAATGTTAGGATCAGTGATCTACGTTTGATTGATTAGAGAGTATAGCAGCGGAATTCTAACAAAGAATTAGCCAATTCACAAGAATGAAAAGATATTCAATGAAGAACAAAAACGGTTATAGATAGAGAGAATTCTGCAAATAAATTTCATTCAATATTCGCTTTCGTGGTAACGGAATGTCACACTTACAATTAGGTCGACACCTCTTATATAAGAGATGTGACGTCTGCTGATGTCACTTGATAGTGACATCTAACAGAATTATTGCAACTGAAACACAACTACTGAAGATGTCAAAACAGCTGACATCTTCTTACAAAAATACCAAGTGTTATCAGTTACTACAACTACTGAAAAACATAAAACTACTGACACTACAACGACTGAAGAACAAGCTCTTCAGTCATTTTACAAAACTACTAAAAGTAAAAACATAAAACTACTGATATCACAACTACTGAAGAAGTACTCTTCAGCTGTTGTGACAAACTACTGAAACTTCAGTACTTGGTCTTCAGACTTGAACTTCAGACGTTTCATCAGCTGATGACTTCAGTAGATATCATCAGCTGATGTCTTCAGTCTTGTCTTCAGACTTTGTACACCAGTTGTTGATCTTCAGCACTTGTAGACTCTTCAGCTGTTGTACTTCAGTACTTTGGTCTTCAGCTTCAGCACTTGGTTCTTCAGCTGTTCAGCTTCAGCACTTGTGTTCTTCAGCTGTTGAGCTTCAGCACTTAGTCTTCAACTGTTGAAGTCTTCAGTAATTGAGCTTCAGCATTTATTTTCCACTTATTGTTGCCAGAATGATTGGTCTTTTCCTTCTTGATCAGTTGAGAAGATGACCCATATAAGCACTGGCCTGGGAAGAAATCTCAGAGATTTGTTTGGCAAGGTGAATGGGAACTCTGTTTTGGGGAACTGGACACAGAGTTATTATCCCATTCATGAGATCTACTTCCCCATATGAGTCTGTACGACTCTCGAACATAGGCCTCAAGGAGAACAACCTGTTCCTCTTGGAGAGTTCTTCTACTCCTCCTTCAAAGAAGAACTCTGGACCATAGTACTCAGATAAGTACTTTACAGTCCTGCCATTCTTCAACTCCACAGTAGTTACCTCCTATAGACAAATTCATCAGGATGAGTGCCCTCAAGGAGTAACTGGAGCTCATTCTTCTTAATGTCTTCAAGCTTCTTATATAATAACCCCTTTTTGATCATCTGTTTTCCAGTAAGGCTTGAGGGGTCATTTTGATTGATGAGCCTTCTTGAATTCATCGATTATTTCCCATGGTGAGACTACAATGGCCAACATGATTGTAGAGTCTATTGTTTTTCTAACCTGGCCATTGTATCTGTGTGGAATGGACCTTTTGTGGATTCTAGAACTCACCTTGGGGTCTGGCCATACTCTCACTCTCTCCTCTGTATGAAATATGTGTCTGAGAGTGTACAGCCTCTGAGCATGCCCTTTCATGGCTTGTATAGATGATGACTGAGGAAATTCCTTGTCAACCTTCTTCAGTAGTTGCTCATCGTGCTGCTTCTGCTGTTCTTCATCTTCTATCTTGACTCTAACCGTTTCCTTTGTGAGTCAGGTATGATCATGAGTGACTCCTGGGTTGTGGTAGCTTAGAACAGCAGAGAGTGGCAGACTATCATCTTCATCCTCTTCTTCTCATCTTTTCTATTCTCAGCACCCTTCTCCTCCTTCTAGGTGCATCACTGGATGATGGTGGGGTGGTTTTTGTGGTAAGGAATGGTTTTGAAGGTTGAGGATGTTGGATTTGGGTTTGAGATTGGTTTGGAGATTTGAGGGGTAGGCTGTTTTGAGTGGTGATTGGAAGGTTGTTCAAGCATTTTGGTTGTGAGTTTGGCTTTTGGAGTCTTGCCATTTCAACCTTTTTCCAGCCCCAGCCTCATCAAGTGCTTCAATGATTATCCCCTTATGAAATTGCTCAGACAAACAGATTCTGGTGGCTATAGCCAGAATGCTGTCTCTGGTCCATGAACGAATCTCCATCGGTGATCTTCCTAAGTATTTGGCAATGAATCGAATCATGATTCCATCTCTCTTTCTCCAGCACATCATACCAGCCCATCTATTTGAATTTCCTCTACTTCAAACATCTTGATCTCACTGTCTAATGTGGTTGTATCAAAGCCTTGCTTGAAGAGTGCTTAATGATTTTGTCATGGATCGGCTGTGTGTGTCATCTGCATCTTTTACCAGCTCTTCCAAGGATTTTCTTCAGCATTCATTTGATCACCAGCACTTTCTTTCTTTTGTAAGTGATCAGTTGTTGTCCTTTCCTTTTCCAACTCCTGGTTTTCTCTTGTGCCTTTTCATCCTCAGTTGTTAATCTTTTCTTTTCTTTCACTGCAGTGTTCTCCCTTTTGGATGCATTGGTGGCAGGGGTTTGTACCGCAGAAAGTTTCTTTTGCACAACATCATCAATGAGTGGTTGTAGACTTGAGGAGATCCTCTCATCAATGGCTTTATAAACAATGTCATGATGATGGGAGTGATGAAGGTAGGGATTGTTGGAATACAACAACCATCTGCTCTGGGGGGTTCTGTCCCGGAGAGATAGTGCCAAAAGCAGAAGCTGGAGGCTCAGTGAAGTGAGAGGGTAAAGTGTTTGGGGGACCTTCAAATGAAGGTGCCATCTGTGGGTTGGTGGGGGCAGATGGACTTACATC
Organism: Flaveria trinervia; assembly: GCA_025506515.1. Classification (NCBI taxonomy): domain Eukaryota; kingdom Viridiplantae; phylum Streptophyta; class Magnoliopsida; order Asterales; family Asteraceae; genus Flaveria; species Flaveria trinervia. The sequence continues at coordinate 23,023,056 of CM046449.1, read as the reverse complement.
CTGAGACTTCTTGGCAAGCAGTTCTTGTAGTCTGCTTACCTCAGCCTCCAGGATGGTGTTGTGGGCTAGAACGTCATAGAAAAAGCCCAGGTCATCATCAGCAGATGCTGAATCACCTGACCTCCTGCTTGTAGCAGGATGTACATGCACTGGGTGTAGACCAGTTTAGCATGTGCCCCTTTTTCTTGGAACTGGGGACTTCCAGCCTCAAGACTATGTCCTTCATCAGCTGTTGCCTCTAGTGAGGTCTTAGCAATGTTACCAGCCTCATTTGATCATGTGCTGATGCAGAAGAGGTGGCAGCCTCACTAGATGTTCTAATCTCCCTATCCACACTAGGAGATAGAACTTGTAAACCCCGGCGCTGTGGGTTGTCAGAAGCATGATGATCCTCTTCCTCAATATCTGTGGTTCTCCCCTTTGTTGGTGGTTGTTGGGGAGGAGGAGAGGCATGCAACTGAGTCAGCACGTTTGCAATAATTATGGTTGGACTTTGGGGGGCGGTTGCATGGGGAGATGGGGTAGAAGCAGTGTGCACCTGGGGAGGATGGTGCTCTTCAATGGCAATCTCCTCAAGTGAGGAAGATCCCAGATGTGTGGGTACCCCTTGTGTGGTGCTGCAGGCTCCTTTTGAGAGGAATCCTGAGCGGCTATGGCTGGTAGAGTCTTTGATAGTGCTTGGGGGTTTAAGCCAGCAAGTATATCCTGCATTGGTGGTACAGGAGCATCTTCAAGGGACTCATCTCCCTGAATAGCTGTTTTGGGTTGTTTGGTTTTGGTTTAGTGGGGGACTTGGTTCTGGTGGAGGAAGCTGTGGGTTCCCTGTGCTTGGGCTTTAGCATTCGGGCAACTTCTTGAGGGTAAGGTCTGAGTTGTGCCTGGAGTATACCTCAGCCAAAACAACTGGTGCAGGGACTCCAAGGCCAACAAGGCCATCAGATTTTAATTCATCTAAAATAATGGCCATCAGAAACCTGGGATATAATGGCCATCGGTTTGCCACAGGTTTCTGAGCCAAGTTCTTTATTTCCTAGAAACACGATTTCAGAAAAATTTAGCGGTTGGTGTTCTAGAATAGAATACAATACCTGTTGCCATTGGGATGACATTTGATCCCAAAGATGTCTTCTTGGAGGCTAAGCAGACATTTACCATGTGAAAAATGACTTTCTCAGCGTCATGGAAATGTTTCTTTAGAACGGTTGTAGCCCGAAGATCACCTTCATACCCATGATTGATAAATGGCATATCTGTTATGCCCTTTGGGTATGCAGTCACAGCGGTGGAGTCGTGTAAGTGTAATGCCTGAGAATGATGTCGGCTGTAACGACCACTGGTTTCTGGTTGACAAGGACCGAACAGAGATTTGACCGTAGACTCATCAGTATGAACAAAGCATTTGACCAGAATTGACTGAGGGATTCAGGGTAGATGGTTGGATTCAAGAGAAAGGCTGTGCGATATGGGGAATCCACCATTAAGTCAATGGCATTATCATATTTGTTCCAGAAAGCCGACTTTGTAAGGTAAACACGCAGTTATGTCGTGGTTTCAGACTCATGGTCGCCATGTTTGGAGAGAGAAGCTCAGAAAATAACGGCTAATGAAACATTCGAGAAGAGGAAGGTATTTTAGGGTAGGGGTGAGAAAATGACTGAAGGGTTTGGTGTGAGTCATCAGTAGTTTTAAACCGACTGTTGACATGGTATTACCCTTTCAGACGTTGAAACAGCTGAAGTCGTGGTTTTAGGCATCAGCAGTTAGAAAACTACTGAAGACCATGGTTTTGACTTCAGATGATGAAACAACTGAGGACTTGGTGTTTGTCATCAGTAGTTGTGAAACTACTGAAGATAGTGGTTTGTCATCAGTTGTTGTAAACAGCTGAAGACTTGGTGTTAGTCATCAGTAGTTATAAAACTACTGAAGACATGGTTTTGCTTCAGTTGTTTAGAAAAAACAGCAGTTGTAGAAACAACTGAAGAGAAAGTTCTCTTCAGTAGTTTTCGTCAATTCATAGCCTTTCAGCTGTTTCATACTGTCCTCAACACTTACTCATCAGACTTTGCATCTGCTTTTCAGGTGTTTTCTAGGACGTCAGTACTTATCTGTTTGTACTGATTTCAGTAGTTGTAACTACATCAGTAGTTGTAACTACATCAGTAGTTTAGAACAGATAAAGTACTTCAGTACTTGTGAGGCATTTAGCCGTCAGTAGTTATAAAACTACTGAAGGTGAAAGGACTATCAGTACTTATATGTGACATGGTTACCAATGATCACCGGTAATATTACTGAAATCATCAGTAGTTGTCACTTATTCTAGCTGCAGCATACCAAGCCGTAACACAAGGTTTTGGAAAGTAGAACTATCCAAAGGCTTAGTAAAAATATCTGCAAGCTCATCAGCACTAGGCACAAACGTAGGATCAATCAGACCTTTTTCAAAACAATCCGAATAAAGTGATGTCTGATCTCTATATGTTGGTCCTAGAGTGTGGACTGGATTTTTGACAATACACAGATGAAGCACTATCCATTAATAATGAGTCTTAGTTAGTCTCTATAAAGCCATAATCCAGAAGTTGGTTCTGAAGCCAGAGTACCTGAGAAGTGCAACTTGCAGCAACAATGTACTCGGCTTCAGCAGTTGATGTAGCAACAGATGTTGTTTCTTACTCTGCCAAGAAATCAAACAGTTGCCTAGGAATTGACAACCACCAGAAGTTGACTTTCTAGTTAACTTGCACCCTGCATAGGTCACTATCTGAAAAAGCAACTAACTTGCTAGAGTGTCCAGTGGAATACCATAAACCAGAGATTGTGTACCTTGCAAATATCTAAAGATTCTCTTGACTGCAATCAAATGAGACTCTTTAGGAGCAGCCTGAAATCTAGCACAAACACATGTAGCAAACATAATATCTGGTCTAGAAGCTGTTAAAAACATCAAGGACCCAATATACATCTGTAAAGTGTTTCATCAAAAGCTTTACCTTTCTGATCTGCATCCAGTTGTGTGGTGTTGCACAGGGGAGTAGAACAGGGCTTACAGTTTTGTAAAAAAACTTATTCAAAAGATCTTTGTATATTTTGACTGATGAATAAAGGTTCCATCAGCCTTTTGTTTAATTTGCAAGCCTAGAAAGAACTGTAATTCTCCCATTGCACTCATTTCAAACCTCTTTTTCATTAATGTTGTAAAATCATCACACAACTGGGGATCAGAGGATGCAAAAATGATATCATCAACATAGATCTGAACAAGTAGCTTATGCTGATCCACCTTCTTATAAACAAAGTTTTATCAATGGAGCCTCTAGTGAAATTATTCTTAAGAAGAAAAGTGGAAAGTGTCTCATACCAGCCTCTAGGAGCTTGTTTCAACCCATAAAGAGCCTTATCAAGTTTATACACCCATTCAGGATGTTTATTATCCTCAAAACCTGGTGGTTGACACACATAAACTTCTTCCTTTATTTTACCATATAAAAATGCACTTTTGACATCCATATGAAAAACTTTAAGATTGTGGAATGCAGCATAGGCTAAAAACAATCTGATTGCCTCTAGTCTGGCTACAGGGGCAAAGGTTCATCATAGTCAATACCTTCTTCTTGTGAAACCCCTGTACAACCAGTCTAGCCTTGTTCTTAACATAAGCCCATTTTCATCAGTTTTATTCCTAAACACCCATTTAGTGCCTATTGCACACTTACCTGGGGAAGAGGAACCAGTTCCCACACTTGGTTTCTTGAACTGAAGTAACTCAAGCTACATGGCTTCAACCCATCCATTGTCTCTCAAAGCAATATGGTAGTTCTTTGGCTCTAGCTGACTGATGAAGAGAGCATAGAAGCAGAAGTTAGACAATTGACTTCTTGTTGAAACAACAGCATTGATATCACCAATAATCTGAGACATTGGGTGATTCTTCAGTTCTTGATAAACAATGAGATCTGTGCAAGTGTTTGTAGGACCTTCAGCAGCAGCAGATGTTGATGCGACTCTTGAAACCAAGAATTAGATGGTAACTCAAAAGATGTAGAGGAATCAGAGATCTCATCAGCATTTGTTGTGGATGGAACTGCTGAAGCTACAGGAACATCAAATTTAGCAGACACAGGCAGTTGGTCACTAAACTTGAATAGGTGAGTATTGATATTATCATCATCATCATCAATAACACCAGGTGGAAGACATGCTGCAGAAGATGATTTATCCACATGATCTGCAACAGCTGGAGGTTGATAAGGAACATATTGCAGTATGTCCAAATCAAACAACTCCACAGGATTTTGTGGAATCTTGTCCATAGGAAATTCATTAAACTTCACATGCAAAGTCTCTTCAACTATATTTGTTCTGCAGTTGAAGACTCTGTATGCCTTGCAAGTAGATGAATAACCAACAAATACCCTGCATCCACCTTAGGATCAAAATTTTGGAGTTGATCCTTTGTGTTGAGGATAAAACAGGGACACCCAAATGCTTTGAAAATGAAATTAGAGGAGCCAAGTGATGGAGAACTTCATATGGAGTCTTCATCAACCTCTGATTCACTAAGACTCTATTCTGCACATAGCAAGCTGTGTGACAGCCTCAGCCCAAAAGGTCAGTGGCAAACCAGAGTCAGCCAGCATGGACCTTGCAGCTTCAATTAGGGTCCTGTTCTTTCTCTCCACTACTCCATTTTGTTCTGGAGTCCTTGGTATGCTAAACTTCCTTTTGATTCCCTTTGAAAGATAGAAGTCATCAAGTGTATGGTTTCTGAATTCAGTTCCATTGTCACTCCTAATACACTTGACTGGAAGGGAATACTGCTTCTCAACATACAACACAATTGAATAATCTTCTGAGCAACCTCATCCTTTGAATGTAGAAAGAAAGTCCATACAAATCTGGAGTAATCATCCACAATTACCAGACAGTATTTCTTCTTTGCCATGCTCATTACTCTCACAGGACCAAATAGATCCATATGCAGTAATTGCAAGCAGGCAGTGGACTTAGGCTCTTCAATAGGAGGGAATGAGACTTTTGTGCTGTTTACCTTTTAAACAAGCAAGTGCAGGTTTCATCACAGTGGAACTCCTTTATTGGTAAGCCTCTAACTAAACTATTGTGGATTAGCTGATTCATGTTTTTGAAATTAACATGACCCAGCCTTCTGTGCCACAGTTTAGATTCTTGAGAAGAGGCTTTGGAAAATAGGCAAGGATTGCCTCTGAGATCTATTTTCTTGGAAAGATCTAAGGCATACACTCTTCCTGTCCTGTTGGCTCTCAGGAGAGTGTGATCATCCAACACCTTATCAATCAAATGCAGAACTTTGGATGACAGAATCCTACAGTTCTGACTGGTGAAAAGAGCAACATGGCCTTTATCACACATTTGACTGACACTCAAGAGATTGTACTTGAGATTTTCCACATGATTAACATCATCAAACTTTATTTCTCCATTGGAGACAAAGCCGTTCCAATGATGTAACCCCTAGCATCATTGCCAAAAGAAACAACCCCTTCTTTCCTTGAGAGTAGTCATGAAGAAGAGAGTTGTTCCCAGTCATGTGCATAGAACCCACTGTCTACATACCAGATGCTACTTTGGCATGTTGAAGAACCCTGCAATAATAAACAATCAGTTAGTTTGGAGACCCAAACCTTTTTGGTTTTGGGCCTGGTCTCATCAACAGATGGTAAACTAACAGGTTTATTGGAAACAACAGCCTGAGAGGAAGAAGATGAAGAAGAGGAATCTTTGGCTTGGACCTCCTTTTCTGTGGTTTCAACATAGGAGCATCTAATTGGTTAACTCTTCCCAATATGTTGAACCATCATAACCAGCTGTGTCTGATTTTGTGATAAAGCTTTCAGCTCATCAGACACATTGCCAGTGGAGTTTGATAATCCTATGTTGCACCTTCTTTTCTGAGCAATCTCAGCTGTACCTGTTTAACCCCTTCCTTTTTGGATTTCTTTGTGGACTTAAGGGTTACAGGATTTGATGTTGCTGATACAAATGTGGTCTCAAACTCAGTTTTCTTTAACCATTTTCTCTTTAATTTCCTCTTTATGTTTGAGTTTGGAACCTCTTTTGTACCAGCAATCATCTGTAAGATGATTGAACAAACCACATACTTCACATGGTTCTTCTTCATCTTATGTTGATCATCAACTAAAGAGGATGAAACAACTGAAGACTTGCTCTTCAGTGCTTTGGAAGCATTGTTTGCTTTCTTGACTTCCTCTTTAGTAGTCTTCAAACTCTTTCTACTGACAGTTTTCTTCTTTTCAGTACTGGCAGTAGTTGGAGTTTGAACTTCAGGTGTTAAATCTTGCTCTCTAGTCCTTTCAGGACTTTCAGAATTAACTCCTGAGTTGATCAACTCATTGATCATGTGAGTGTCAGCAGTGGAACCATCAACATCAGCTGATAGGTTCTGAGAGGGCTTAGTGCTGACTTCTACTTCTGATAGTGCTGTATCAGAAAGTAGATCACATGATGAAATGGATTGGTTATTACTCTCACCATCAGATTCTACCTCTGCTCTGGGAGTAAAATCTGTAGGTGGAGCAGTGTGATTGTAACCAATGCCAAACTTCACATTGGAAGCAGATTGCTTACTAAGAAGCATTTCAAAACCTTTGCATGATTGTACCCATCGATCACACTCTACTTGGGTGACTGCAAGGGTTTTTTTGAGATCTTTATACTTCTCTAGAAGTATCTCTTCCCTAGCCTTATCATCAGTTATTTGGCATTTAAGTTTGTAAATCTCATCATTCTTATCATTAAGCACAGACTCAAATTCAGCTTTGCTTTTGGAAATTATTTGTTCTAGCTCAACATTCTTGTTGATTAAAGCTACATTTGCTTCTCTAATAGATGCAAATGCGGCTATGCATGTTTCAGAACATATTTGGCTTTTGCCTCAGAGGATACCTGTGATACCTTTGGTGTAGAGGCATTAGTGGATGAAGTATCAGCAGAATCCAAAGCCATAAGAGCTAGATTTCCAAAGGGACTGTCACCACCATGTTGACCAGCACCAGTTAACAGTTGTTCATGACCAGACAAATCATCTGGTAAACTGCTCCAGTCAACAACTCCTGGGGTGAAGAAGCTGTGTTGTTGAGGTTGAGTTTGTTGATGAGATTGGGAAGGTTGTGGTTCAGGCAATGCTTGTGGTTGTTGTGCAATTGGAGCTTGAACAGGATTTGGTTGAGGCATATAATAGCAGGGATAAGGATATGACATTTGACCCTGTGGAACAAAGTATGCAGGAGACCTAGGGTGTGAATGATGACCAGAACCAGCAGTATGTTGCCCTCTGTTTTGTGGACTAGTACTAGGAAAAGTCACAAAGGGTGCAGAAGAGTTAGATCCAGTTGATCTACACTCTCTTGCAAAGTGTCACAGCCTTTGGCATTGGTGACACCTCAACTTACTCTTGTCAAAACCAACTTTGGTTTTGCCAGAGAGTCCAGGAAATTTCCTGCCAGTTCTCTTATAGAACTTCTGAGATCTGATATTAATCAATGCCATTTGGCTCAAAATATCCATCTCTTCTAGATCATCATCAGCTATTCCTTTCAAATCATCCATAATGAAGCATAGATTGTCACTATTACTGCCAGAATGACTCTCGATACCAACAAATGCATGATCAGAACTATTTGAGGAGAAATCAATATGCTCATCATAATTGCTTTCAGATGCCATATTCTGACTCATGACCAACCAAGGCAGTATTCCCTGGTACAAAGTCATCAGTGAGCTTTCCTGATGAGGACAGTTTCCTTTTCTGCTCTATCTCTCTTTCGAATGTAAGCAGTTTCCATGAAGTTGGGTGAGAGATAGGCTATCCAGATTTGCACTGGAGCGTAGGACAATAGTGTATGTGTCCCATCTCTCAGGCAGTGATCTGAGGAACCTGTTATTCATCTGGCTATTGGTGTATTCCTGTTTCACCATTTTCAGCTCAGAGATCAAGCAGGAAAAACGCTCAAACTGTTGAGTCAGTGTCTCACCCTTTCTATGAGAGAATGTCTCATATTGTTGGGCAAGGATTTCTCTGTTGTTTGCTAAGACCTCATCTGTGCCACCGAATTGTTCCTTCAGGGCATTCCAGAGATCATGAGCAGTTTCATGATGCATAAGCCCTGAATAGATTTCATTAGGCAGTGCCATGGCCAGAATTCCATGGGCTTTAGCATCAATCTCAAACAGTTTCCGATCTTCATCAGAGTATTGTTCCTTCTTCTTCGGAACCATTTGATTGGTTTCCGGATTGTTCACCATAGGCTTATGTGGTCCATGTACCATAGATGTCCAACAACCTGAACTGTTAACAGACAGGTGATGAAGCATTCTTCGTTGCCATATGTTATACTCGGTCCTAACCAGCATCGGGGGCTTGGTTGAGGAACCAGTATTGTGAGGATCATTAGAAGGAGTAGTCATCTCAGATTCAATCAAATTCAATTAAGCTATAACAGATTTAGAACAAAAAACACAACAACCAATTGAACCAAGAGAGATCTCAAAATAAATGAACGAAAGCGTCAGAAATTCAATAATCTATAACCAGTTCTTGCAATATGCTAATTCAATCAAACATAGATATCAATAGCAGTTTCAATGATCAATTGTTAGATCGATCAATGATTAACCAGCTCTGATACCACTTGTTAGGATCAGTGATCTACGTTTGATTGATTAGAGAGTATAGCAGTGGAATTCTAACACGGAATTAGCCATTCACAAGAACGAAAAGATATTCAATGAAGAACAAAACGGTTATAGATAGAGAGAATTCTGCAAATAAATTTCATTCAATATTCGCTTTCGTGGTAACGGAATGTCACACTTACAATTAGGTCGACACCTCTTATATAAGATGTGACGTCTGCTGATGTCACTTGATAGTGACATCTAACAGAATTATTGCAACTGAAACACAACTACTGAAGATGTCAAAAAAGCTGACATCTTCTTACAAAAATACCAAGTGTTATCAGTTACTACAACTACTGAAAACATAAAACTACTGACACTACAACGACTGAAGAACAAGCTCTTCAGTCATTTTACAAAACTACTGAAAGTAAAAACATAAAACTACTGATATCACAACTACTGAAGAAGTACTCTTCAGCTGTTGTGACAAACTACTGAAACTTCAGTACTTGGTCTTCAGACTTGAACTTCAGACGTTTCATCAGCTGATGACTTCAGTAGATATCATCAGCTGATGTTTCTCAGTCTTTGTCTTCAGACTTTGTACACCAGTTGTTGATCTTCAGCACTTGTAGACTCTTCAGCTGTTGTACTTCAGTACTTGGTCTTCAGCTTCAGCACTTATGTTCTCTTCAGCTGTTCAGCTTCAGCACTTGTGTTCTTCAGCTGTTGAGCTTCAGCACTTTAGTCTTCAGCTGTTGAAGTCTTCAGTACTTGATCTTCAGCTGTTGAAGTCTTCAGCACTTGTCGAACTGCTGATGATGCCTTCAGCAGTTGTTGTGATATCATGTGGGACTTAGAGGTTTTCTGATCTTGGCTCATTGGTTCTTTTGGTCCAACATAAAACATGTTAAAAATACGGTAAACGTATGATGTTGGTGAGTTCCCATAAATTTGTACATACATATATAAACAACTTTTAAGAGGAAATTCAAGTCATAGGTTAAGAAACAATGCAAAAATATATAGATAGAGTAATGATACAATCAAACCTTGACAAAAGTATGGCCACAATAAATATATGATTAGCTAAGTGTACTTGGTTCCCGTGATGAACAGAATACGTCATCAGAAGTCGCATAACCTCAGCTTTGGCACCAAATAAGCTTGTCAAGTCCATAGATCTATGATGTCGCTAGGTTAGCAAAAGTTAATGATTGCCTTGCAAGATGACTATCATATAATACTCACCATTTTCTCAAATAACCATGACAAAATTAATAAGATGAATTGCACATGCTTTACAAGTATTAAGATATTTTACAAGTGTAATTTATACAATTAACATGCTTCACCCTAAAAGATGTGAAATAAAAATGAAAACGGGGTATGGAAAACTCAATTTGTATTTTTAATCTATTATAAATGATAGAATGCTAGACTTGACACCAAATATTCCTTAAGCTTCAACCTAAGGTTTGGTGTCTTAGGATTAGAATAATGATATGATTAAGGACTAAACATGAATTAGGGTTTCAATTGGAATTTGGGCTTTTGATAATGTAAGGCCCCGTTCTCGGGACACTTACAGTTGGTCAATCATTGCACATAAAACATAGAATTACATCAATTTAAAGAAATTGCAGTGGAAACATTAAAACAAACATTTCATTTCATTATAATAAAGGCTTTTGCAAAATAATGCAACATTCATTACAAAATATCATTTGTTCGCATTATAATGCAAAAACATTGTACAAAAATGTCATCCAAAAGAGCTGAGTAGCATCCCCGTGCCATCCTCTGCAACATGACCTGCCAACCGGAAACACATAAAAGTCAGCGTTGCTGAGTGAGTTCTAGTTGTATAATAAAACATACTTTATCTTTCATTTAAAACCATCCTTTACTTTCTTTCAAATCATAACAGTCTTAGAACGTGATCACACATCGTACATACACATAGATAATAGTTATTATCTTCCTCATCGTTCATTTCGTACATTTATTATCTTTCGTTTCCATCTAGGTCCTGTCATGTGCTTAACCCCCCTCTATAGCACCAACAATTCATCTAGGGTTAAGCGACAAAGACGCCGTACATATGGTCAATCACAAAGATTGAACCCATGTGTGTATCGTCATGGGGTTTTTAACCCGCACACAGTTGAGCTGACAACCCCTCATTGGGTGTGAACCTCCATACATTTCCTTAATCACAACGGATTAAGCTCTAGTGTGCATCCTCATGGGGTAGCTAACCCGCACACGATTGAGCTAACACTCCTCATTGAATGTGAACCTCCATACATTTGCTTGCAAGCCTTTCTTTCGTTTGTTAATACATCAATGCATGCATTCTTTCATTTCGTTCCTCTTTTCATTATCTTCCACTTTATGTTACATAATAATTTTCATTGCATTCATTAACATACAAAGTAAAGCCACGGGAAGACAATCATACAAAGCAAGGAACATGAACAGAAACATACAACATCACCATACAAGGCACAACATACATACATAACATACCCCATACATACAATCATGCATAAGCACCCAACTTACATCAAGCGCACCACAACGTCTATGACCTCGAAAGTCAACTTACATGAAAACCCGGGAATCCCCCAAGTCAAATCCTACATAACAATGTTCCCCTAAAAATCAGAAAATAAACTAAGTTCTTTCGGGTGCATAAGCTCTACTTTGGTGTATGGACCCTATTCAGTCGCATGCCCTTCTGTATGCATGAGAACACTTAGGCGTATGTGCACTATGGGAGAATGAACACTTAGGCGTATGGACTCCGAGTCACATAGCCTTCAGTTGCATGACTCCCATGCGTATGAACCTCAGCCGCATGGTATTCGGGTGTATGAGTTTCAGTCGTATAACCTTCATCCGCATTTCCTTCAGTCGCATGACCATCATGCGTATGACTCTCAGTCGCATGGCACCCATGCGCATGGACTTCAGTCGCATGCCTTTCGGCCGTATGGCCTCTAGTCGCATCCCATTCGGTCACATGGCTTCCAGTCGCATAACCCTAGCTGGGTGCAGAATGCAGTCCCCTTCAAACCTGTACTGTAGTTTTCGGCTTCCAGCCCCTTTTAACATGTTGTAGGCTAAAACCAACCATCTTAAGCCCTAGAAACACAACCACAACATCCTTCAAGCACAACCAAGCCCGAAATCAAACCCCACCCAAGTCACACCAATACACATACAAATACATACGGGTTTTACACCCAACACAATCAAAAACGATTTTCCATGTGTTCCAGCCCCAAGATCAGTTGAAAACGTGTAAAAGAGGGGTCCTAGAACTCACATTAATAGCCTCTTCGAGTAGACCCTCTAACAAACCCGTTTGCCTTCGACTTTCGCACTCAAATCCAAGAAAACCCGAAGCTTTTTGCCCTTTTCTGTACCTTGTTTCTCTTGGTTGGATGGAGTGAGTATGGGAGAGGGGTGTGGGCAGCCATGTGTTAGGATCAGAGATCTAAGTTTGATTAACTAGAGTAGATCGCAGCAGAATTTGAACAATGAATTAGACAATTCGCAAGAACACAATGATATTCAATGAAAAGTAAACGGTTATAGAGAGATAATTCTGCAAAGGAATATTTCATTCATATGCTTTCGTGGTGGCTGAATGTCACACATTACAACTAGGTCAACATTCCTTATATAGGGAATGTGACGTCTGCTGATGTCACTTGATAGTGACATCTAATAGAATTATACAAACTACTAAAACTATGCAAACTACTAAGAATGTTCTCAACTACTGATTACATCTCAGAGAATGTTAAGTACAAAAACATAAAACTACTGAACTATGACTACTGAAACTATAACTACTGAAAAGTAAATTACAAGTACTGAAAGGACATTATCACAACTACTGAAGTTAATAACTTCAGCTGTTGTGACAACTACTGAAGTTAATAACTTCAGCTGTTGTGACAACTACTGAAGTTAATAACTTCAGCTGTTGTGACAACTACTGATCACTTTGGTCTTCAGTCTTTGTCTTCAGTCTTTGTTCTTCAGACTTTTACTTTCAGACTTTGTCTTCAGCTGATAGCTTCAGACTTTGTCTTCAGTACTTTTCTTTCAGACTTTGTCTTCAGTACTTTTCTTTCAGACTTTGTCTTTAGTACTTTTCTTTCAGACTTTGTCTTCAATAGAAGTCTTCAGATCTTGTCTTCAGACTTTGTCTTCAGACCTTGTAATCAGCTGATGTCTTCAGCTGTTGTGATCTTCTTCAGCAGTTGCAATGTCTGTGGGACTTAGAGGTTTTTCTGATCAGGCTCATTGGTTCTTTTGGTCCAACAAACTCCCCCTGAACCAATGCAGCCAAAACCTCTAAACTTATTGATGATCCCACTTATTCTTGGCGAAAACAGCCTCTTGATCAGCTTCAGAGGTAATCAGTTACGCACATGCCGGGAAAAGGTTTCTAATCTTTTGATTGGCTAAGTATGGAAGGGAACTCTGTCTTAGGGAAACTGGACACAGAGTCTTGTCCCAACCATGAAACCTAATTCCCATTAATGAGTCTGTAAGACTCACTAGCATAGGCCTCAAGGAGAACAAGTTGTTACTCCTTGGTGAGTTCTTCTACTTCTCCCTCGAAGAAGAATTCTAGGCCATAATACTCAGACAGGTATCTCACTGTCTTTCCATTCTTCAACTCCACAGTTGTTATCTCTCTGTAAGCAAATTCATCAGGGTGAGAGCCTTCAAGCAACAACTGGAGTTCACTCTTCTGAAGATCTTCAAGTCTTTTGTATAACAACCCTTCTTGATCATTTTGTTCTAAAGAATAGATTGAGGGGTTGTCTTGGAGTTGTGAGCTCTCTTGAATTCTTCAATGATTTCCCAGGGTGAGACTACCATGGCAATGTAATTGCAGCATTCAAGGTCTTCTTCACTTGGCCATGATATCTACTTGTATATTCTTCTTATGAATTCTAGAACTTACCCTGGGGTTTGGCCAAATCCGCACTCTTTCTCTTTGATGTTGAAAAGTATGTCTAAGAGTGTACAGCCTCAGAGCTTGTTTCTTCATTTCTTGAGTGGAGTGGATGAGGGAGGAATCCTTGTCAACCATCTTGAGAAACTGCTCATCGTGCTGCTTCTGCTATTCTGCTTCTTCAATCTTTACCTTCACCATTTTTATTTGCAAGTCAGGTGTAATCACTTGTTGACTTCTATGCTTAGGTGTTTTAAGGTTGAGAACAGCAGAGATTGGCAGACAATATTCATTATCATCTCTTCTTCATCTTCTTCTACCCTCAACACCCTTCTCCTCCTTCTGGGTGTATCACTGGGTAAGGTTTGAGGTGGTTTTTGGGGTAAGGGATTGGTTTTGTGGGTTGAGTTGTGGGTGGCTTTGGTTTAGGGATATATTTGGGAGATTTTAGAGATGAGGGTTGTGTTTGAGTGGGAGTTTGAGAAGACTGATCTAGCATTTTGGTGGTGAGTTTGGCTTTGGAGAGCTTTGCCATTTCAGTTCTCTTCCCTGCACCTGCTTCATCCAGTGCTTCGATGATCAACCCTTTATTATAGCCTCCAGCAGAGCAGATTTTCTTGGTTATCTTCAAGATACTGTCTCTGGACCAGGACTTTATCTCTATCAATGATCTTCCAAGGTATTTGGCAATGAATCTGATCATTATCTCCAATCTTTCCCTTTCCAACACACTATAACCACCCATCTTGTTTGAATCTCTTCTATTTCCAGCCTTCTGATCTCGGAGTCTAATGTGGCTGTGTCATGACCATGTCTAAAGAGCTGATCTATAATTTTATCCATGGATTTGCTGTGAGCTTCATCAGCATCTTTGACAAGCTCTTCTAAGGATTTTTCTTCATCAGCTTTTGACTCAGCATTTTTCTTTCGCTTGTATGTTATCAGCTGTTCTGAGATCAGTTCTTTCTCCACCTCCTTCTCTTTTTCAGCTTCTTTCTCATCATCACTCTTTTCCTTTTCCTTTCTTTCACTGCCTTAGTAGTCTCCCCTTTTTGGATGCATTGGGATCAGGGGCTTGAAAGGCAGAAAGAGATTTGTGAACAGCATCACCATTGAGGGTTTGTAGATTTGAGGAGATCCTCTCATCTATTGCTTTATGGACAATCTCAGTATGATTGGAGTGATGAGAGGTAAGGAGTTTTGAAAGATAGCAACCATCTACTCAAAGGGGTTCTGTCCCTGAGAGGTGGTGCCAAACGCAGAGGCAGGTGGCATAGTTAGGTGTGTAGGCGAAGTGTTTGGTGAACCTTCAATTGAAGGTGCCATCTGTGTGGTTATTGGGGTAGATGGACTTTGATCCTGAGACATTTTGGCTAGCAGCTCTTTGAGTCTGCTTACCTCATTCTCTAGGATGGTATTATGGGCTAAAACATCATAGAAAAAGCCTAGGTCATCATCAGTCTTTGCTGAATCACCTGATGTCACACTCCAACCTTGACGGCGGAATCGTCAAGGTGTGAGAGTTAAGATTGTTCACAGCCACATAACGCTATTAATAACCCAAATATATATTAAACAAAATTTCCAATTGTACTATTACAATCATAAGTCTCAAAGAGATAAAAATAAACATAACAAGTCATTTTATTCCATTTATTTATCTAGGTCCATTCCTAGATATGTAAGCTTCAAAGAGTAGAAATCAAGCTTGAGTATTTCCTGAAACATATTAAAAATAAAAGGTCAACAATAATGTTGGTGAGATTTCCATAGTTTGAAATACATAAGTATATAAAAGATGGCAATTCATATTTTAAATTAGAGAAACACAGTAAGCTAGGGATGTAAGACAGAATGCACAAT
Source organism: Flaveria trinervia (assembly GCA_025506515.1). Classification (NCBI taxonomy): domain Eukaryota; kingdom Viridiplantae; phylum Streptophyta; class Magnoliopsida; order Asterales; family Asteraceae; genus Flaveria; species Flaveria trinervia. The sequence continues at coordinate 23,007,524 of CM046449.1, read as the reverse complement.
CAAACCTCGACAAAAATTTACAAGTCTCAAACGTTTAAAAGTATATACGATTAGCTAAGTGTACGTGGATCAACCAAGCAAGCTTGTCTGGCCCATAGATCTATGACTTCGCTAGGCTAGCAATAGTTAATGATTGTACATATATTCGACATTACATGGTACCTACAAGGTTCAACTAATCACAACATACAAGTAAATTGCCATAAGTTTACATGAATCAAACGTGTTAACAAGTGCAAAGTTATAAAGTAACATGTTTCACCCAAAGTGTGAAAATATGAAAAAGGGGTTTAGAAATACTCACTTGATCAAATAATATATAATTGGTGATTAATAAGAATAATAATAATAAGCGTCGTTTCAACGTAGCCCTTCACAATGCACCTAAAATACATATATTTACAAGGTTAAGTTTAATAATAAAATTAACGTTTTAACGCGAACTAGGGTTTTAGGATTTTAGGGTTTTGTAAACAATTTAGTAAACTCTTATTTATATTTTGTTCAATAGAGAAGTAACATTATAAAATTTTAAAGGAAATATAACCATTGTTAATAATTTGTGTAATATAAGATATATCTTTAATCAAAGAAAACATAAGATTCAATAATAATTAATAATTCAAATTGTTATATAAATCCATTTTTTATAACAATACTTAGTTATAATTTTTATAATAAAATATTAAAATATTTTATAAGGATAAAATTTCAGAAAATATTTTGTTGATTTTTAAAAGATTAGAAGTTTGTAAAAATCATTTTTATATGTAATATAATTTTTCTAAAATAGAATTAAGGCTAAAAAGCCATTTTAAAAATAATAAGAGGTGCCCGGGTTCGAACCCGGGACCTCTAAGTTGAATTGTGGAGTGTGAACCGGTGAACCAAGGCTCTCAGCCGTGGTATAATCTGGTTCCAAATTGTTTTAACCTAAATCAGTAGAACACCCCCAAATCCAAGTACCCTAAATTCGATTGATCCCCAAATTAAAGCATCAAACGATGTTGTTAATCGAATTAAACATGGGGCTTTTGTTCCCCATGTAATTCGAACAAAAGTATACTTTTAATTACCCGAACACGTTCGAATTGAAGATGAATCTCACGAAGAACAGATCGCGACCGTAACATATGCAAAGAAGGTGGAAATGTTAATTATAATTCAACTAACCTTGTGGGTATCCTGAGATGATGATCTTGATTCCAAAACCCTTATCAATTTCAGTACTTGATGCCCAACCGATGAACTTCGAGTACACGCAGGTTCTTGGTGAAGATGGTGATCGAACTTGTTGAGAGTGTTTGTTTCAGATGAATTTTTGTTGATTAAACATTTAGGAGTAGATAGACGATTCGTTTGGTTATGTTAATTGAGTTATTATTGAATTTTAATGACCGAACGGTTAGAGGATTAAAGGCATGGGTTACCCATTCGATTGGAGTTTGTAATCGATGTTTAACTTCGTTTAATTGATGCTTTCATGTTCGAAACGTGTGCTAGAAAGGTTCGGTACCGGTTTTGGGTTAAAGAAATGTCGAAATTCGAGGGTTTAAGGTGGCCGGAGAGTTGGCCGCCGGTGGCCGGACTTACCACCGGAAAAACGGGTTAAAGAAAGGGGAGGGGGTTTGGGTTTTGTAAATCTACATAAATGGTCCCTGAGGTTTAAAAGTTGATATTTAATGTGCAAACCTTTCTTTTAAGGTTTCTAAAATGACAACTAGGCCCCCTTGACTTTTAAATCAAGATTTTATACATTTTAAGTTTACTAATTCTTTATTATTAATAACCAAATTATCATAGTTGATATTATTCTTAGTTTATTATTATTATTGTTATAATTTTATTATTATTATTATTATTATTATTATTATTATTATTATTATTATTATTATTACTACTACTACTATTATTAGTGTTGTTAGTAACATAATTATTATTGCTCTTATAATTATTTATTATTATTGTTATTATTATTACTTATTTATTATTATCATAATTATTAGTTGATTAGAAAATTAAAGGCAACAAAGAATATGCATAACAAATTCTCAAGTTTCATAAAAGACAAAATTAGCCCATACAAGAACTTAACAATGTTAACTTTAATTTAACCCAAAATTACAAGATGTTACACCTGACCTCCTGATTGAATCAGGATGAACATGCTCTGAGTGTAGATCAGTAGATGCATGTGCCCCTTGTTCTTGGTACTGGGGACTTCTTGCCTTAGGACTATGTCCTTCATTGGCAGTTGCCTTTGGTAAGGTCTTATGGATGTTACCAACTTCATCCTGATCATTTGCTTAATCAGTAGAAGTGGCAGCCTTACCAGATGTTCTAACCTTCGTTTCTACACTTGGAGATTGAACATTGTAACCCCTGTGCTATTGGTTATCATAAGCATTTTGGTCCTCCCCCTCAATGGTTGAGGTATTCCCAGTGGTAATTGGTTTCTGGGGAGGGGTGAGGAATGCATCTGACTCAGCACTTTACCAACTATCAGTGTTGGGCTTTGAGGGGCGGTTGCATGTGGAGATTGGTCCGAAGCAGATTGCACCCGGGGTGAGAGGTGCTCTTCAATGGTAACCCTCTCAATTGAGATACGTTCCAGTAATGTGGGATCCCCATTGTGGTTGCAACAGGATCCTGTTGAGTGGATACCTATGCGGCTTCAGCAGTTTGAGTCTTGGACATAACTAGGGGGTTATAATCAGTATGTGCTCCTGTATTGGTGGTACAGGGGCATCCTCAGGGGACTCATCTCCCTGAGTAGCCTTTTTTGGCTTTTTGGATTTGGGTTTGGTGGGGACTTTGGATCTGGAAGTGGAGGCTGTGGGTTCCCTCTGCTTGGGTTTTAGCATCCGGGCAGCCCCTTTTAGAGTAGGGTTTGAGTTATGTCTGGAGTATACCTCAGCTAAAACAGCTGGAGCAGGACCCCAAGACCAACAAGGCCATCAGATTTTAATTTATTCAAAATTATGGCCATCAGAAACCTGGGATAAAGTAGCCATCTGTTTGCCATAGGTTTCTAAGCCAGATCCTTTAGTTCCATGAACACTATCTCAGAAAAATTTAGATTTTGGCGTTCAAAGATAGAGTACAATACCTGTTGCCACCGTGAAGACATCTGATCCCAAGAAGATGTCTTTGAAGCAAGGCAGACATTCACCATATGAAAGATAAGTCTTTCGGCATCATGGAAGTGCTTTTTGAGAATGGTTGTAGCACTTAAGTCGTCTGCATACCCGTTATTGATGAAAGACATATCAGTGGTGCCTTTCGGGTATTCTTTAGTATAGGTGCCATCATGCAAATTAAGGGTTTTTCGAATGATGTCGGGGGTGATGAGCACCTGTTTCTGGTTCACCAACGACTAGAGAGTGATTTGGCTATCATTCTCACCAGTTGTTACAGAGACGTTGGTCCAGAATTGGGTTAAGGAATCAGGGTATATGGTAGGATTCAGAAGAAAGGCTATTCGGTATTGGGAATCCACCATAAGATCGATGGCAGTATCAAACTTGTTCCAGAAAGCCGATTTGGAAAGGTAGGCAACACAGTTATGTCGGGGTTTGAGTTTCATGGTCGCCATTGTTGATAGAGAAAAGGTTTGAAAACGGCTAATGAAACATTTGGCTATAAGTGCAGGTATTTATAGGTTAAGAAAAGGCTGAAAAGAAAACGACTGAAAGTGTTGGTGTTATCAGCAGTTGTAAGAAAACAACTGAAGACTTGGTTTTAACTATCAGACGTTTGAAAACAACTGAAGACTTGGTTTTAGTCATCAGTAGTTGTGAAACTACTGAAAACCTTGGTTTTGTCTTTAGGTGTTCGAAACAACTGAGGACTTGGTGTTAGTCGTCAGTAGTTGTGAAACTACTGAAGACATGGTTTTGTCATCAGCTATTGTAAACAACTGAGGACTTGGTGTTAGTCATCAGTAGTTTCACAACTACCAAAGACATGGTTTTGTCATCAGATGTTTAGGGTGAAACAGCAGTTTGTGGAAACGACTGAAGAGAAAATTCTCATCAGTAGTTTACGTCAATTTTTAGCTTTGCAGTTTTTTCATACTATCCTCAACACTTACTCATCAGACTTTTTTGCTGTGTTCAATGGTTTCATAGGACATCAGTACTTATCTGTTTTTTACTGACATCAATAGTTATAACTACATCAGTAGTTTGTAACAGAATCAATACATATTTGTGACATGTTTACTAATGATCATCAGTACTTGTTTACTGAGATCATCAGTAGTTATCACTTATTCTAGCTGCAGCATACCAAGCCATAACACAAGGTTTTAGAAAGTTGAACTATCCAAAGGCTTAGTAAATATATATGTAAGCTCATCGGCAATAGGCACAAACTTTGAATCAATCAGACATTTTTCAAAACAATCCCTAATAAAATGGTGTCTGATCTCTATATGTTTGGTCCTAGAGTGTTGGACTGGATTCTTGACAATGCACAGAGCTGAAGCACTATCCATTAATAATGGAGTCTTAGTCTCTGTAATGCCATAATCCAATAGTAGGTTCTAAAGCCAGAGTACCTGAGATGTACAACTTGCAGCAGCAATGTACTCTACTTCAGCAATGGATGTAGCAACAGATGTTTGTTTCTTACTCTGCCAAGAAATCAAACAGTTGCCTAGGAATTGACATCCACCAGAAGTTGACTTTCTGGTTAACTTACACCCTGCATAGTCACTATCAGAAAAAAAACTAATTTGCAAGAGTGTCCAGTGGAATACCAAAGACCTAGAGATTTTGTACCTTGCAGATATCTAAAGATCTTCTTGACTGCAATCAAATGAGACTCTTTAGGAGCAGCCTGAAATCTAGCACAAACACAAGTTGCAAACATGATATCTAGTCTAGAAGTTGTTAAGTACATCAAGGACCCAATCATACATCTGTAAAGTGTTTCATCAACAACTTTACCTTTCTGATCTGCATCCAGTTGTGTGTTGTTGCACATGGGAGTAGAACAGGGCTTACAATTTTGTAAATCAAATTTATTCAAAAGATCTTTTGTATATTTTGACTGATGAATGAAGGTTCCATCAGCCTGTTGTTTGATTTGCAAGCCTAGAAAGAACTGTAATTCTCCCATTGCACTCATTTCAAACTTTTGGTTCATTAAATTTGTAAAATCATCACACAACTGGGGATGAGAGGATGCAAAAATTATATCATCAACATAAATTGAACAAGTAGCTTATGCTGATCCACTTTCTTAATAAAAAAAGTTTTATCTATGGAGCCTCTAGTGAAATTATTTTTAAGAAGAAAATTTGAAAGGGTTTCATACCAGGCTCTAGGAGCTTGCTTCAACCCAGATTGTCCTAAAAAACCTGGATGTTTATTGTCCTCAAAACCTGGTGGTTGACACACATAAACCTCTTCTTTTATTTTACCATATAAAAAGGCACTTTTGACATCCAGATTCTTGAAACCAAGTATGAGATGGCAATTCACATGATGTAGAGGAGTCAGAAATCTCATCAGCATTTGTTGTGGATGGAGCTATTGTAGCTACAGGAACATCAAGTTTAGCAGACTCAGGCAGTTGGTCACTAAACTTGAAAAGGTGAGTACTGATATCATCATCATCTTCAGTACCACCAGGTGGAAGACTTTCTGCAAAAGATGATTTATCCACATGATCTGCAACAGTTGGAGGTTGATAAGGAACATATTGCAGTATGTCCAAATCAAACAACTCCATAGGGTTTTGTGGAATTTTATCCTTAGGAGATTCATTGAATTTCACATGCAAGGTTTCTTCAACTATCTTTGTTTTGCAGTTGAAGACTCTGTAAGCCTTGCATGTGGATGAATAACCTACAAAATACCCTGCATCCACCTTAGGATCAATTTGTGGAGTTGATCCTTTGTGTTGAGAATGAAACAAGGACACCCAAAGGCTTTGAAAAATGAAATTAGAGGAGCCAAATGATGTAGAACTTCATATGGAGTCTTCATCAACCTCTGATTTACTAGAACTCTATTATGCACATAGCAAGCGGTATTGATAGCTTCAACCCAAAAGGTCAATGGCAAACCAGAGTCAGCAACATAGACCTTGTAGCTTCAATTAGGGTCCTATTCTTTCTCTCCACTACTCCATTTTGTTCTGGAGTCCTTGGGATGCTAAACTACCTCTTGATTCCCTTTGATAGATAAAAATCATCAAGTGTATGGTTTCTGAATTCAATTCCATTATCACTCCTTATACACTTGACTGATAGGGAATACTGCTTCTCAACATACAACACAAAGTTTATAATCGTCTGAGCAACCTCATCCTTTGAATGCAAGAAGAAAGTCCATACAAATCTTGAGTAATCATCCACAATTACCAGATAGTATTTCTTCTTTGCCATGCTCATCACTCTCACAGGACCAAATAGATCCATGTGCAGTAACTGTAAGCAGGCAGTGGACTTAGGTTCTTCAATAGGAGGGAATGAGACTTTGTGCTGTTTTCCTTTCAAACAAGTAGTGCAGGTTTCATCACATTGGAACTCCTTTATTGGTAGACCTCTCACTAAACTATTATGCATGAGCTGAGTCATGTTTTTGAGATTAACATGACCCAGCCTTCTATGCCACAGTTTAAATTCCTAAGGAGAGGCTTTGGAGAACAGGCAAGGATGACCCTTCAAATCAATCTTCTTTGACAAATCCAAGGCATATACTCTTCCAATCCTATTGGCCTTCAGGAGAGTATGTTCATCAATACCTTGTCAATCAGCCTCAGAACTTGAGAAGACAGAATCCTGTAGTTTTGGCTTGTGAAAAGTGCAACATGCCCTTTATCACACATCTGACTGACCCTCAGTAGATTATACTTAAGATTCTCCACATGGTTAACATCATCAAATCTCATATCTCCATTAGACACATATCCTTTCCCAATGATGTAACCCTTAGCATCATTTCCAAATGAAACAAATCCCTTCTTTCCTTGAGAGTAGTCATTAAGAAGAGAACTGCTCCCAGTCATATGCATAGATCCTCCACTGTCTACATACCAGATGCTCCTTTGGCATGCTGAAGAACCCTACATTTATCATAAAGAACTAGTTAGGTTTTGTGACCCAAACCTTTTTGGTTTTGGGTCTGTTTTCATCAACAGATTTAACCATAACTAGTTTCTCATGATTAACAACTGATGAAGGTGGAGATGGTGCTGAAATGGATTCCTTGGATTTGGACTTGGAATACCTTTTCAGTGGTTTGATCACTGGTGCATCTAGTTGGTTAACTCTTCCCAACAAATGTTGAACCATCATAACAAGTTGTGTCTGATTTGTAGCTAAAGCTTTCAGCTCTTGGGACATATCAGTACTTGTTTTTGATGAGTTCTTGTGACCCACCATTTCCTCCTTGAAATTCACAGACTTAGTCTGATGTTTGTCATGAGGAGCACTATCACCTGTTCCATGATAAACCCTATCCTTCTTTTTGGATTTGGATAAAGGCTTGGGTTTATCACATTGGGATGACTGTGGTACAAACTTGGTCTCAAACTCATTTTTCATTTCATCCATCTGGATTTTAATGAGTTATCTCTGTTGAGTTTGGAACCCTTTCTGTACCAACATTCATCAGAAAGATGATTGAATTTACCACATATTTACATGGCTTATTCTTCATCTTGGATTGATCAACTGCTGATGTGGAAACTACTGAAGGTGTGCTCTTTAGTACTTTCCTCCTTTCAGTACTTGTGTTTAGTACTGAAGGATCTGTAACAACTGAAGACTTGTTCTTCAGCTGTTCTCTATCCGTCCTGAAAGACCGTATGATAGATTCATTAGCAGTTGTTAATCCTTTTATTTCAGCTGATTTGAAATGCTTTTCAGATGTTGTGACTTGCCCTTCAGTACTTGAGGTACTTGAGGGACAACATCTGAAGTACTCAGCTTCATGTGCTTATCAGTAGTTAACCCATAGGCAATTTATTTGCAAGGTATAACATTGATTTCATCTTCTGATCTTGGGAGATCACTTGAGGATGATACACATGATGATGTGGTTTGGAAATTACTTTCACCTTCAGTTTTACTATTGATTTTGGAGTAAAATCTGTAGGTGGTGCAATGTGATTGTAACCTATTCCAAACTTCACATTCGAAGCAGATTGCTTGCTAAGCAGCATTTCAAATCCCTTGTAGGATGATACCTAGCGATCACACTCAACTTGGGTAGCTGCAAGTTTTTCTTTGAGTTCTCTGTGGTTCTCAAGAATGACCCCTAGCTTATCCTTTTCATCATTTAATTGGCATTTAAGCTTATAAATCTCATCATCTTTGTCATTAAGAACAGACTCATACTCAGCTTTTCTTTTGGAAAGGATTTGCTCACGCTCAAGATTTTGATTTATTAAAGCTACATTTGCCTCTCTAATAGAGATAAATGCAGCTATGCAAGATTCTAAACATAGCTTGGCCTTAGCCTCAGAGGATACCTGAGTTACCTGTGATGAAGATGCATTGGAGCATGAACTCTTAGTAGACTCCAGGGCCATGAGAGCAAGATTCCCAAAAGGATGTTCACCACCATGTTGACCATCACTAGCAAATAAATGCTCATTACCAGAGAGATCATCTGGTAAACTGCTCCAGTCAACAACACCAGGGGTGAAGAAGCTGTGATGAGGTTGTGATTGAGATGATTGAGATGGTAGAGGCTCAAGTAAGGCTTGAGGTTGTTGTGCAATAGGAACTTGAACTGGATTTGGCTGTGGCATGTAATAGCAGGGATATGGATATGACATTGGACCCTGAGCGACAAAATATGCAGGAGATATAGGTTGTGCATGATGACCAGAACTAGCAGGATGTTGGCCTCTGTTTTGTGGACTATTGCTTGGAAAAGTCACAAAGGGTGCAGAGGAGTTAGATCCAGTTGATCTACACTCTCTTGCAAAGTGTCCAAGCCTGTGGCATTTGTGACACCTCAACTTACTCTTGTCAAAACCAACTTTGGTTTTTCCAGAGAGTCCTGGAAATTTCCTGCCAGTTCTCTTGTAGAACTTCTGAGATCTGATATTAATCAAGGCCATTTGGCTTAGAATATCCATCTCTTCTAAGTCATCATCAGCAATACCTTTCAAATCATCCATAATGAAGCACAAATTGTCACTATTACAGCCTGACTGACTATCAACACTAACAAATGCATGATCAGAACTGTTTGAAGAGAAATCTATATGCTCATCATAATTGCTTTCTGATGCAGCATATTCTGACTCATGACCAACCAAGGCAGTGTTCCCTGGTACAAAGTCATCAGTGAGCTTTCCTGATGATGCCAGTTTCCTTTTCTGCTCTATCTCTCTTTCAAATGTAAGCAGTTTCCCATGGAGTTGGGTGAGAGATAGGTTATCCAGATTTGCAATGGAGCGTAGGACAATGGTATATGTGTCCCATCTCTCAGGCAATGATATGAGGAATCTGTTGTTCATCTGGCTATTAGTGTATTCATGTTTGGCCATTTTCAGCTCAGAGATCAAACAGGAAAAACGCTCAAACTGTTGAGTCAGTGACTCACCCTTCCTATGAGAGAATGTCTCATATTGTTGGGTAAGGATTTCTCTTTTGTTTGCTAAGACCTCATCTGTTCCACCAAATTGTTCATTCAATGCATTCCAGAGGTCATGAGCAGTTTCATGATGCATAAGCCCATAATAGATTTCATTAGGCAGAGCCATGGCCAGAATACCATGTGCTTTAGCATCAACCTCAAACAGTTTTCGATTCTCATCTGAGTATTGTTCCTTCTTCTTTGGAACCATTTGGTTGGTTTCCAGATTGTTCACCATAGGCTTGTGTGGACCATGTACCATAGATGTCCAACAACCTGAACTGTTAACAGACAGGTGATGGAGCATTCTTCGTTGCCATATGTTATACTTAGTCCTAACCAGCATCGGAGGCTTGGTTGAGGAACCGGTATTGTGAGGGTCATTAGAAGGAGTAGTCATTCTCAGATTCAACCAAATTCAATTAAGTTTTAACTAATTTACTGCAAAACAAAACAAACTCAATATGAACCAAGAGAAAACTCAAAGCAAATAACCGAAAGCTGCAGAAATTCAATGATCTATAACCAATTCTTGCAAATATGCTAATTCAATCAAACTTAGATATTGAAATAGCAGTTTCAATGATCAATTGTTAGATCGATCAATGATTAACCAGCTCTGATACCAATTGTTAGGATCAGAGATCTAAGTTTGATTAATTAGAGTAGATCGCAGCGGAATTTGAACAATGAATTAGACAATTCGCAAGAACACAATTGATATTCAATGAAAAGTAAACAGTTATAGAGAGAGAATTCTGCAAAGGAATATTTCATTCATATGCTTTCGTGGTGGCTGAATGTCACACATTATAACTAGGTCAACATTCCTTATATAGGAATGTGACGTCTGCTGATGTCACTTGATAGTGACATCTAACAGAATTATACAAACCACTAAAACTATGCAAACTACTGAGAATGTTCTCAACTACTGATTACATCTCATAGAATGCTAAGTACAAAAACATAAAACTACTAAACTACAACTACTGAAACTATAACTACTGAAAAGTAAATTACAAGTACTGAAAGGAAATCATCACAACTACTGAAGTTAATAACTTCAGCTGTTGTGACAACTACTGAAGTTAATAACTTCAGCTGTTGTGACAACTACTGAAGTTAATAACTTCAGCTGTTGTGACAACTACTGAAGTTAATAACTTCAGCTGTTGTGACAACTACTGATCACTTTGGTCTTTCAGTCTTTGTCTTCAGTCTCTGTTCTTCAGACTTTTACTTTCAGACTTTGTCTTCAGCTGATAGCTTCAGACTTTGTCTTCAGTACTTTTTCTTTCAGACTTTGTCTTCAGTACTTTTCTTTCAGACTTTGTCTTCAGTACTTTTCTTTCAGACTTTGTCTTCAGTCTTTGCTTTCAGACTTTGTCTTCAGTAGAAGTCTTCAGATCTTGTCTTCTGACTTTGTCTTCAGACCTTGTAATCAGCTGATGTCTTCAGCTGTTGTGATCTTCTTCAGCAGTTGCAATGTCGGTGGGACTTAGAGTTTTTTCTAATCAGGCTCATTGGTTCTTTTGGTCCAACACCATGCCCCTTTTATACCCCCACTTCTTCAAAGATTTTCCCGTTTTGGCAAGATTGGTCTCTCGACTTTGGGCTTTATTTCTTTTCTTTCTCTTTTTCTTCTTTCTTTGGCTTCAAAGGAAATAACCGGGTGTTGCAGATAATTAGGTTAAAAAAGTAATGTAACCAATTATATTTTGATTCCATAAAGATGTAATAAATTGATTAAATTATTAAGATTAAAACGATAATAAATCATTAGTGAAATTGAACAATAAATATCACTTAAATATTTAATTTATAATAGTTGATTAAGTAATGGTTAAGTATTAAAATATAAAAAAAAGTATATTAATTTAACAATTAGTTACGAAGTAACCTGGTTATAATATTTAGTTGATTAATTGATTATTTAAATATTTTTGCAAAGAATTAGTTTTAAATAATTTGAATTAATTTATATTTGATTTAAAATAGCTTATAAAAATTTAGAATTTTCAAAGGAATTGAATATGTTTTTATAACGTTTATTTATGTTAAAAGATAATAAAAAATAATTTTTTAACCTTTAGAATTTTCAAAAAATTAATTAACAATTTATGGGATTGGTTTAGTTAACAAAATAATGTTATATTAATTTAAAAATAGATTAAAAATTTCTGGAATTAAAAATGATTTAGAAAATAGCTTATAAAGAGGTAGTGGTGGACAAAGGGTCGAACCCGAGTCTCATTTCTGAGATCCGGTTGATTTACCAGTGGGCCAATGCCCGATATCTATTTAGAATCAAAATGAATTTTATAAAAACATTAATTGATTAAGTCCCCAATTTCATAGAACCCTAGATTTGATTAGATCCAAATTGAACCCAAAGTTGATGTTGTTAATCAAATTAAACATGGGGCTTTGATTCCCCGTGTGAAACTGAGTATATTTGTGTGTGTAACTTAGTTGATTAGGAACGAATGGATGAAAAAAAGAAGGATGAACAGTCACAGTTGGATCGAGTTTGTATTTGAATATTTGATGTTGATATGCTTCAATTGATGTCATGCGTAGATTCCATAGAGGATTAGGATCAATAATCCTCAACTAATTGTAAATGATAATGTCTATCAGATGGAGTTCAATCGAATTGCAGGTTCTAATGAAGGTGATGATCGAATTCGACGCGTCTATGTGTTTGAGTTGCAATTGAGAGCGCGTATAGGTTGAGAACATCCATATTATGATTAACCCTTGTTTTTATAAGCACGATTTGACCAATTTCGAGTTAAGAGAGTTCAAAGCTTTGAATGCGGGGTTGGTTTCGAATTGGGTCAAAGATAACAGTCAAATGATTCGAATTCAAGTGGGTATCGAGTTCGAAATGAATGCGTGAGAGTTAAGGGGCGGTTTAATTGTACAAAATGTTGGAGCATAAATTGTTGGGGTTTGTTAGAACATGATACATAGTTTAACCATTTAAACTTTCTAAAAATGTAGCGGAAACAAACTTTATAACATAGTTTATAAACTGAAAATTTCGGTTTCAAATTGATATTATAAAGTTACAAACAAACCCAAGAACAAAGGACCTTTTATATGTGAATAAGACTAGCTATGTAAACATAAAACATACATTATGGACAGCCATAAAGAGGCTGCCATAAACTACCTTTCACCAGCAAAAGAGTCAAAATGGATGAGGATTCGCTCCAAGAGAAAATGACTAAGGCACCAAAAGGAGGTCCTCTCAAGCTTGCATACCCAAGCTCTATAGCAAACACCTTGTTGCTAGGAGTTTTCACACCAAATCGCAAGAAGAGGCTGCTGAAAAAACCCTTTTTTAGCCTTGTGTTCTTCTAAGATGAGAGAAAAGACTAATCTTGCATGTATGAGAGAAAAGAGGAAAATGGGAGAGTGTGTCTAGTTTAAGTGGGTGTGATTTTCCAAGGCAACAAAAGACTAGAAAATGCCCTTGAGGGCGGCCGAATTTTTCCTTTGAAATGGGTTTCCCCCCATTTTAAACACCCACTAAATAGAGAACTAGTTACAATATAGTTGTATAATTAACCTTTTAATTATAAAACTTAAACTCACTATTATTATTTGATGTTATTTAACCAAATTAAATAACATTATAAATAATATCCATGAACAAAATATCCATATAAGTTGTTCTTTCTCACATACAATTTATTTAGAAAACCCATTATCTAAATTGGTTTAATTATTTAATTGCATGATCATATTATCAATTTAAATACATATTGGTATTTTCTAAGCTTGTTATTGGGTATGACCCGACTTGGATCATGATGTACTAACCACATCAATGTTCTATGTGTCTTGGGCACAAAGAAACCAACAATCTCCCACTTGCACAAGTTTCATAGAAGATTGATGCAAGCAGTAAATACCGCCTAACAATGGTTTACTACCCTTAATACACATGACTTAAAGCCATTCAATAACATCATCCCCTTCAAGTATCCAACTTGAAATGATTTAAGTGAATCAATCATTTATCCTTTTGTTATAGATGTCATGTTAAATCCAACGACACAGAATGATCATTCCTTGTTGATTTAACTTAATCAGGCCTTAGACATCTTGCTCTCAACGAATAAGAGGAACAAATTCCATCTTGACTACATACGTTTCTCACAAACACCTCGTGTCACGCCTGAACATAGCCTTACATACTGTCCATTATTTTAGGGCAGTGAAGAACTAGCTCAAGGTATAACACTTGGTGACTATCAAAACCCAATATGTATCTCAGGTCTGAGGATACCAAATGATATTCGCCTTTACTCAAATTTACTTATGATCAATCTAGAAGATTCCATGTAGTAAAATTTGAGATGCGGGTCAGTCCAATATTTGTATCCCACAAATATCTATGAACTTTGGTAGCAACCAATTGCTCTATATTCTTCTTTATGAATATCCACCAATCCAAATTCATAATAATCTTACCCTCATACTTGTTCCCACAAGTATGAACGACTACGAACATTTAGAGTAAACAATTTACCCATGGATTAAACATGCTAAATTGGAACGTTCATTGAAATATTATGACCAAATAGTTTTATTCAAGTAGTAAGGGAGTGCTAAATATCTAAATACAAAATCACAGATCAAATCCAATCACTAGAATATTAAAGTCCCATGGCACAGGTTTGACCTTCATGCTTTGCCTTTTCTAGGAGCTTCGTAAGAGGATCCGCAATATTTTGATCTGTGTGAACTTTGTGAATACATATCTTTCCTTTCTCAACGTCATCTCGTATGTAGTTGAGTCTCCGCTCAATGTGCCTAGTCTTTTGATGAGCATGAAGTTCCTTTATTTGAGCAATCGCACCCTTGTTATCCCAAAAGATCTCTAGGGGGTCCTGAATGGAAGGGACAACCCCCAGATCAGTAATGAATTTCTTCAACCATGCAGCTTCTTGAGCTGCCAATGAGGCGGCGACGTATTCAGATTCTGTAGTTGATAAAGCCACAACATCCTGTTTAGAGCTCTTCCAAGAGACAACTCCTCTATTCAGAATGAAAATGTATCCCATTGTGATCGGTTTGGAAACTCGCATCTGTGTAACCTTTTACAACGAGTTCCTCATCACCAGGTCCATAGATTAGAAACATATCTTTAGTCCTCCTTAGGTACTTAAGTATGTTCTTAACAGCCATCCAATGACTGCTTCCAGGATTTTGCTGTATCGGCTTGTCATGCATAAGGAGCATGAAACGTCCGCCGAGTGCATATCATTGCATACATGATGGATCCAATAGCAGATGCGTATGGGATTGCCTTCATTTTATCTTGCTCATCCTTTGAGTTTGGACATTGAGTCGTACTCAATATTGTTCCTCTTTGAATAGGTATCGTACCTTTCTTAGAGTTCTCCATCTTGAACCTTTTCAAGATCTTATCAATGTATGCACTTTGATTTAAACCAGTCAACCGCCTTGATCTATCCCTATAGATCTTTATTCCCAGAATATAGGCGGCCTCACCAAGATCCTTGATGGAAAAACAATTTCCAAGCCAGGTTTTTACACCTTCCAAGGTTTAATGTCATTTCCAAATAGTAGTATGTCATCAACATACAATACTAGGAAAGTGATGATGCTCCCACTAGCTTTCTGATATACACAAGCTTCATTAGCGTTCTTGATGAATCCAAATTAATTACTTCTTCATCAAAATGGTGATTCTAACTTCTCGATGCTTGTTTCAATCCATAGATTGATTTCTTTAACTTGCATACTTTGTTAGGATGTTTTGGATCGACAAAACCTTCAGGCTGAACCATATAGACATCTTCCTTAAGATATCCATTTAGGAAAGCCGTTTTGACATCCATTTGCCAAATCTCATAATCATAATGAGCAGTTATGGCAAACAATATCCTAATAGATTTTAGCATCGCAACAGGTGAGAAAGTTTCATCATAGTCAACTCCTTGACTTTGAGTGAAACCCTTTGCTACAAGTCTAGCTTTATAAGTATCCAAATTTCCACGCATATCGGTTTTCTTCTTGTAAACCCACTTACTTCCAATTACTTTGGAGTTAAGAGGTGGTATAACCAAGTCCCATACTTGATTGTCATACATGGATTGCATCTCAACGTTCATGGCCTCAAGCCATTTGTCACAATCCGAATTGGACAACGCATCATGGTATGTGATTGGTTCATTGGAATCTATCACATAGCATCCATCAGTGAAAAATCCATATCTTTCAGGTGGATTACTAGTTCTACCAGATCTGCGAACATTTTCTGTGTATTGATCAACTATTTGATCACTTTCAACATCCTCATGTTGAGTGCTAGGGTCAACCAAACGTGTATCGGGTTGCGGTTCTTGATCCTCTTCAAAATCCACAGTTCTACTACCAGTTCTTTCCATAAGGAACTTGGTTTCCAAGAACTCACCCTTTTGGCAACAAACTCTTTTTGTTGTATTGGATCATAGAAATAATATCCTATAGAATCTCTTGGATATCCAATAAAGATACACTTAGTGGAATGATTTTCTAACTTGTTCCATGCCATATTTCATAAGGTGTCCTTTCCACTTTCTTGGTTGGGGCCATATTCAAAATACGGGCCAAAGAGAGCAAAGCAAAACCCCAAAATGACAGAGGTAATGAGCTTCTAGCCATCATAGATCGAACCATATCCAATAGAGTTCGATTTCTATGCTCGAACACGCCATTATGTTGTGGTGTTCCCGGTGCAGATAGTTGTGAGACAATCCCACAACTTCTAAGATGGTCCCTAAAAGCATCATTCAGGTATTCACCTCCTCTATCAGTGCGCATCTTGAATATTTCAAAAGCTTCATCTTTGTGTCTTCACAAGTATACATACCCATATCGACTATAGTCGTGAGTAAAGGTAATGAAGTATCTTTCATTGTACCTTGTCATAGGTTTAAAAGGACCACATACATCCGAATGTATGATATCTAATAAATCCTTTGCCCTTTCGGGTTTGCCACTAAAAGGTGCCTTGGTCATTTTACCTTGTAAACAAGAATCACATACATCAAATGAATCACATTCACTTGTTTTTAAAAGACCATTCTTTTGTAGTGTTTGTATTCTTTTCTTGTTTATATGACCAAGACGGCAATGCCAAAGGTAACTGTCACTCAAATCCGATTTGAGTTTCTTGGTACTAGTTTGGTACAATAAGCTATCATTCAATGTATTTTCACGAACCAATTCATAGATACCATTGATGGTAATAGCTTTAAAGTAAAACATGTCATTCAAAGTAACATGGATTTCATTTCCAATAAATGATAATACATATCCAAAATGTTTTAATAAGGCTACGGAAATAATGTTCCTAGTCAAACTAGGAGCATACAAAACATTGTTCAAAATTACTTCCAAACCATTTGGAAGTTTCAAGATGTAGTCACCACGGGCTTCAACTTGAACTTTAGCCCCAATGCCCATGTAGAGGCTAACATCCCCTTGTTGAAGTTGCTACTTCTTTTGAACCCCTGAAACAAATTGCAAATGTGAGTTCCACATCCGGTATCTAATACCCATGTGTTAAAGGATATTAAGTTTAAATCAATATGGATCATGTATATAGTACCCGAGGTCTGCCCGGCATCCCTCTTTGCTTTTAACTCTTGGAGATGGATAGGACAATTTCTTGCGCAATGTCCAATCTCCCCACACTTGAAGCATGGGTCATTAGAAGCCCTTTTGCCTTTTCTCCTGTGCTTTGGGTGGCACCCTTGCCACCCCTTTCCCCTTTCCCATTACGGGTCCCTTACCCTTGGCAACTCTTGCCTTGGTGCGGAATGAGGCCTTTTCTTGTTCCCACCGTCACTAATGGTGAGAATGGGTAAAACCCTTTTACCCATGGCCGCCTCGGCCGTTTTGAGCATAAAGTGAAGCTCACCAATGCTTTTGTCCCGAGCATTCATGTTGTAGTTCAACACGAACGTCTCAAACCTTTTGGTAAGGCCATTGAGGATCAAATCCGTGGCGAGTTCCTTTGAGACGGGACAATTTAGCCTTTCGAGGCACTCAATGTGACTTTTCATCTTAAGTACATAAGATGAAACTGATTGGTTGTCGTCCATACGACATGCATGGAGCGCTCGAACCGTTTTGAAGCGCTCAACCCTTGCTTGCTGTTGGAATGTTTCCTTCAGTTGGGTTATCATTTCATAAGCTCCGTGATGCTCATACTCCTTTTGGAGTTCCGGAGTCATGGTTGCCAACATAAGGCAAGACACTTGGACAGAGTCCTCAGTGTACTTTATCCAATCGTTATAGGCCTCCTCATCATCCTCACTAGGTTGATTGGGGATAGGGTCGTCTAAAACATATGATCGTTTCTCTTGCTTGAGAAGATTCTCAAGTTTCGATACCAATCGATAAAATTGTTATGATTTAGATGTTCCGTTTGGATAATCGCTCGTAAAGATTGGGCGGACGTGGATGAATTATCATGATTATCATTATTATTGGTGGCCATCTACAAAATTTAACAAAGATCAATTATAGTATTTTTGATATTGTTATTTTAATAATTAATACTTTTTAAGGTCATTTTCATATTAAAATCTAGAACCCAACATTACATTTAAATAGTGGTTAGGTGACCTTTATCCCATGATTTAAATTAATAAGGTGGTCAACGATTGACGATTGCAACCATTTGCAACTTCTAGGGGTATAGGATCGACTTGAAGCATCATATGTAAAGTTGGCATGTTAATCCCATCAACACCATTTGGAAACCATATCGTAGGTGATCCATTTGACATGGTTTGCAAATCAAGACACCCTACTTACACACATGTGTGAGTTTGCCAAAATAAGCGGTTAGGTGACCTTTATCCCACGAATATGGTATTCTCACCTCAAGTCACAAGTTCCCTCAAATGGTTAGGTGACCTTTATCCCCCTAAGAGTCCCGAGTGACTCAAGTGTTGTGTAAAAGGATGGTGTTGATCTTATTTTTAAATATTTAGAGATTTTATAATTCTACTTTAGAAAACTCTATGTATTCATATTTGCATGCTTTCAAATACAAGATACCCTATGGTACATTGATTAAAACCCCTTTTAATCTTTAAAATCATTAAACAATATTAATAACCTTTTATTACCTTTTAATGATTAAGGACCATTTAGATAGTTTGTTATGATCATTGAAAGGATTGTTAAGCAAACATCATATATAAGTAATCAACCACAATACCATAACCAAAACAACCATGAATCAACCAATGTTAGTGCATAACCATAGCATCTAAAGTGGCCACACTTGTTGCCATCACAAGTGTGGTCCATAGGACATTCCTAAGGAAAAACACAACACAAAAGGCTTCCATGAACCTCCCACTTGAAACCGCATCCAAATGCTCCATGTTTCTTGTGTCTTCCCTTTGTGCTTCTAATGCGTACATCTTCATATTACAATATATTATATCCTAATACAAGATTTCTAGTAAAATGAAAGGTACCTAATCTATTTATTACATCCCAATAATAGATAAAATACACTTTAAACCAAGCACAAATATGATTATACAACCCAATTGAATGAATAAATACAACCATCACAATCATCCAAATACACAAGGTCAAGGGCTAGGTTATGCACAATAATGAACAATTATCATATCATCCAAAACAACAATGAATCCCCACTAAAACCCATGAAATTTCAGCCAACACAAACTGAAATTTCGGGTTTTATCTTGTCCAAACAAACAAACATACAACATACATGTCTTTCAAAGTTTAATCACAAGCATGTGTGATATACTTTGAAAGTTTGGGGTTTCATATACATGAATATAGCAGCCCCTAAAACGGTTTAAAAGTCCCTTAAACAAATTTTTCAAGGACAAAACAAGCTAGCTATCCACATAACTGGCTCTAGAGCCAATGTTGGGTTTGTTAGAACATGATACATAGTTTAACCATTTAAACTTTCTGATAACGCAGCGGAAACAAACTTTATAACATAGTTTATAAACTAAAAATTTCGGTTTCAAATTGATATTATAAAGTTACAAACAAACCCAAGAACAAATGACCTTTTATATGTGAATAGACTAGCTATGTAAACATAAAACATACATTATGGACAGCCATAAAGAGGCTGCCATAAACTATCTTTCAGCAGCAAAAGAGTCAAATGAATGGGGATTTGCTCCAAGAGAAAACGACTAAGGCACCAAAAGGAGGTCCTCTCAAGCTTGCATACCCCAAGCTCTATAGCAAACACCTTGTTGCTAGGATTTTTCACACCAAATCGCAAGAAGAGGCTGCTGAAAAAACCCTTTTTCAGCCTGTGTTTCTTCTAAGATGAGAGAAAAGACTAGTCTTGCATGTATAGAAAAAAGAGGAAAATGGGAGAGTGTGTCTAGTTTAAGTGGGTGATTTTCCAAGGCAACAAAAGACTAGAAAATGCCCTTGAGGGCGGCCGAATTTTTCCTTTGAAATGGGTTTCCCCCCATTTTAAACACCCACTAATAGAGAACTAGTTACAATAATAGTTGTATAATTAACCTCTTAATTATAAAACTTAAACACACTATTATTATTTGATGTTATTTAACCAACCTAAATAACATTATAAATAATAGCCATGAACAAAATATCCATATAAGTTGTTCTTTCTCACATACAATTTATTTAGAAAACCTATTATCTAAATTGGTGTAATTATTTAATTGCATGATCATATCATCAATTTAAATACATATTGGTATTTGCTAAGCTTGTTATTGGGTATGACCCGACTTGGATCATGACGTACTAACCACATCATGTTCTATGTGTTTTGGGCACAAAGAAACCAACAATATTGTCATATATAGTGTGTTTGTCGCTTGACGAATAGTCTAGGCTTAATGTAAACACCTGATATGCCGTAAACACATGAACTGAGTCATTCCGCAGGAGCATATGCGAATTAGACTCAGTCGTACAACTGAGCCATGCTAATGGACCAGTCATGCGACTGAGAGATGCTATTCTGGCCATTCGTAAGACTCAACCATAAGTATAGTCTAGTCATACAATTGAATCATACATGTGGTCCATTCATACGATTGAACCATACGCATGGCCCAATCATACGAATGGGCCCAATCGCATCTGATATGGGCTGAGGCCTATAAATACCAGTTTCATAGTGTAGAAAGGTTAAGGAGTGTGCCTAGGGCCTAGGTGCTACCGGATGAGAGGGGAGATCATGATCGATCTCCCCTTGCCAAGAGTCTTGATTCTTATGTTTAACAAGCTTGTAATCATTAGGTTTTATCAATGAAACCATTATATTCTTGTTCGTTCTATTGTTTGTCTCTTGGTTTTGGTTTTTGTTTCCTTCCGTCAAGAACAAGCTCGGATGTCAACCGATCCACCGGCCTAACACAAAATACGAAAGTTTTGGGTGTGAGGTGGCTTCTGGAGATCAGCCGGAGGTGGTGGCCGGAACAGGTTCGACGGTGGGGGAAAAGGATAAAAGTTGGGTTCTAAATAAAATTTACCATTTGGCCCCTGTTGTTTAGAATGCTTGTTATTTTATGTAAAAAGAGTCTTTCAATCCAAGCTCTAAGATTTACAAATTAAACCCTAAACTTTAAAATCATAATTCGTTTATATAATAAATCAAATTATAATAAAACTTACTAAATTTTAGAAATCTTATAAAAAATTTATGTTTTAAATATTTATTTAAACTTAATATTTAAAACCCATAATGACATATAGAACTTTATAACTTTATAATATGTTATTTTATAAATTATAAATCATTATAAATTGATTAAATGAAATCGGATATTATATTTTACAAAATTAGTTAGTAATCTATTTATTGCTTTTGAATCACCAAAATGAATAAATATGTTTAGGTAATGTCTTTAATTTACAAGTTGACCCAACGGGTCCGGGTTTTCATTTCAAAATTGGGCAAATGTGACACTAATAGTTTCCTAAAAGGATTTTTAGATGGATAGTACAAAAAAACTTGCTAGCTCGTATAGGTTGCGCTTTGGAAGTCCTAACAATTTTATATCATTCATGGTTTCAAGACCAACAACAGCCCAAGCAATTGAAAAATTCTTGTTCATGGATCATAGCTCCATGATTGAATAGATCATAGAGTAATGCAAATTATTTCCAATGTTTCCTTGCATGTTGTGAATCTTCTAGTTTCTCATCCCCGCATCCTTACCAGAGTAGTAACCATGGATATATACTTCCTTACTCTAGCATTTGAGAATCTTGCTAGTATTAGGATTTTGCTGAGATCATTAGTGTTGAAATCAAACATTCTTAGTTCAAATGGAATCATATCCTTGTACCGTCTTCTCTGGCTAAATACATTTCTTCAAACCCCAATTCTATATTTTTGTTTTATCTTCTAGTTTTGAAGGTGACTTCATTAGGGTTTTCTTATACTTAGATTCTTAGGGGCTTATAGGGTCTTTCATCCTTCTTGAAATTTTGACAACTAGTCTTCATTTGGTTTGGATATTCAAACTTATAATGTCCTTGTTCATTACAGTAAAACAAGTAATCACCTTCCTTTGATAACATCATCGGTAGTATGCCTGAGAACTTTACAAACACTACAAGTTGATGTGACCTGACCTAAATATTTTACACTTAAGAATTTAGTGTATCCCTTTCTCTTGTTGGTCCTCGACCTTCTTTTTTACCTTCATTCTCTTATTATTCTTATTTTTGTTCTCACTCATCATCAATCTTGCCAACTCCATCATGGAGTCAATGGTTGTTGTTTTTGTAGCTTTTTTATAGTATCTCTTATTTCAGATGCTAGAACCCCAGATATAATGACTCATCATATTTTCTTCATGGTTACAAGGTGAGCTACAATCCTAGCGTATTCAAACAATTTGATATCATATTCTAAGAGATTAGTTTCTAACATTTGTAGATATATAAACTTTCCGTCTATCTATTCTCTCATAATCATCAATAATATTTCTTCATCATATATCCTTGAATTCTCTCACAAACCTAACAATTATATCGAAGCTAATAAAGCCATGTTTGCATCAAACCGATTTATGGACGAGGCAATTATGCCGAGCTAATAAACAATTTGCTATAATATTCCTGAAGATTATTATCTGACATTCATAAACTTTCCCTCTATGTATTATTTTTCAATCATCAGATAAATTTCTTTATCATCATATCCTTGAATTTCTCTCATGATATTTGTTTAGGACCGTTTACGTATAGAGTACTTACTGATTTTGCGCGTATACAACTCAAATAGTACGGAATCCTATTGATTGGCGATCAATCTAACGATTATGAACACTAAGAATGATTAGAGAACGATCAATTGCGATCTACGAACTTGGAACAGGTTTTCTTGAGTCTCTAGACGACTAGGATACGCTTATGTGTGTAGTCTTCGAATTGTTACGTTTTTCCATGAATTAGGTGTATTTATAGGTAGGTCTTCCAATCATACAAATGAACCATTAGCATGGTTTAGTCGTGTGACTGAATCATGCGATTGATCCATCCGCATGAATGAAGGTCCAGTCATGCGACTGAGTAAATCTTATGTCTCAATCGGGCGACTGATCCAATCTCCTCGTTTAGTCGTGCGACTGGTCCATTAGCATGAAATATTTATGTGTATGGTCCATTAGCATGGTCCATTCGCATGAGAACTTCACACGATTAAGTTTGAACATGTTTCTCAATCATTATTGACTAAGAATTATGGTCAACAATCACTAACCTATATAGTTAGTTCACTATAAGTTATCACATAATAAACAATGAAATATTAAACATTATAAGCATCAACCACATATTGTATTTCATTCATACCCATTCCATTACATATATGTAAGACATGATAGACATTTTACATAAGCTCCTAAACTAGGTACATATGTATCAACAAACTCCCCTTTGACCTAGTTTACATCATTGTCTAACATTCTTCATTAGCTCTTCGAATTTCATGTACTTTTCCTCTCTTGTAACTCCGGAATGTATCTCAAATGCAAAACAGAGTCTTATCACGTTCTGAAACTGGAGGGCTTGTACAATATCCTGTAAGTCATAGAATAGTGGCCACTTGTATAAGGTATACACATCGTCAGCAGACAAGTTGGTCAGCCACATAGGGTCAAACACCCAATAGTATCTATTTGGCTCTCCTGTTATAAGACCATGACTGCTTCACCTGTTCTCCAATCGTAGTACCACCACTTGAAGTGTGGAGTGAAGTCCTATGGCATTTCCTTTAGTGGAATTTTAGACATTGTATGCGGATGTTGGACCAAAAAGAACCAATGAGCCGGATCAGAAAAACCTTTAAGTCCCACAGATGTCACAACAACTGCTGAAGTCCACAACAGCTGAAGACAACAACTGATTACAAAGTCTGAACACAAGTGCTGAAGACAAAGTCTGAAAACACAAGTGCTGAAGACAAAGTCTGAACACAAGTGCTGAAGACAAAGTCTGTAGACACAAGTGCTGAAGACAGTCTGAAGACACAAGTGCTGAAGACAAGTCTGAAGACACAGTGCTGAAGACAAAGTCTGAAGACACAAGTGCTGAAGACAAAGTCTGAAGACACAAGTGCTGAAGACAAGTCTGAAGACACCGTGCTGAAGACAAAGTCTGAAGACACAAGTGCTGAAGACAGTCTGAAGACACAAGTGTTGAAGACAAGTACTGAAGACCAAGTATCAGACGTTGTCACAACAGTTGAAGAGGTCTTCTTCAGTAGTTGTGACGCTTTTCTTTCAGTAGTTTTATATTTTCCCTTTTCAGTAGTTTTGTAATCAGTAGTTTAGTTTCAATAGTTTAGTTTCAGTAGTTTAGTTTCAGTAGTTTTATATTTTGTACTTAGCACTCTCTGATATGTTCTCAGTAGTTGTGAACATTTCAGTAGTTTGTTAAGTGTTAGTTATTTTTGTAATAAATCTGTCAGATGTCACTATCCCGTGATATCAGCAGTGATTGCACACTATATAAGGAGTGTCAACCTAATTGTAATCCATGAATGATTGAGCAGAAACATCTGATATTATTGAAACATTCCTTTTCACAGAAATATATTCTCTCGTTACAACCGTATTTGTTCTTAATGCATACGAATATCAAATTCTTGCTATAATTTGTCTAATTCTTGTTCTTATTCCGCTGCGTTACACTCTAATCCATCAAACTTGAGATCACTCATCCTGTCAAATGGTATCAGAGCAGGTTAATCATTGATCAATCTAATAATTGATCATTGAAACTGCTATCCAAGATCCAAGTTTGATTGAATTAGCATTTTTGCAAGAAACGGTTATAGAGATTGAATTTTCTGTCTTTTTGGTCATTCATCTTGAGATTTATTCTTGTTGAGTCTGTTGTGGTCTGTGTAAAATCTTTTAAAAGCTTGAATTAAATTGTATTTGGACCTAAAATTACTACTCCTTCCAATGATCCTCACAATACTGGTTCCTCAACCAAGCCTCCAATGCTGGTTAGGAGTGAGTATAACATATGGCAACGACGAATGCTCCATCACCTGTCTGTTAACAGCTCAGGTTGTGGGACATCAGTGGTACATGGTCCACACAAGCCTATGTTGAATAACCCGGAAACCAATCAAATGGTTCCGAAGAGGAGGGAGCAATACTCAGATGAGGATAAGAAATTGTTTGAGATTGATGCAAAAGCCCATGGAATTCTGGCCATGGCACTGCCCATGAAATCTATTCTGGGCTAATGCATTATGAAACTGCCCATGACCTCTGGAATGCCTTGAAAGAACAATTCGGAGGAACAGATAAGGTCTTGGAAAATAATAGAGAAATCCTTTCCCAACAATATGAGACATTCTCTCATAGGAAGGGTGAGACACTGACTCAACAGTTTGAGTGGTTCTCTTTTTTGATCTCTGAATTAAAAATGGTCAAACATGAGTACACCAATAGCCAGATGAATAACAGATTTATCAGATCACTGCCTGAGAGATGGGACACATATACTATTGTCCTACGCTCCAGTGCAAATTTGGACAAACTATCTCTCACCAACTCTATGGGAAATTGCTCACATTTGAGAGAGAGATAGAACAGAAACGAAAACTATCATCATCTGGAAAGATCACTGATGACTTTGTACCAGGAAACACTGCCTTGGTAAGTCATGAGTCAGATATGTAGGATCAGAATGCCACTATGATGAGCATATTGATTTCACCTCAAACAATTCTAATCATGCCTTTGTGAGTGTTGATTATCATTCTGGTAATAATAGTGACAATCTATGCTTTATCATGGATGATTTGAAGGGCATGCTGATGATGATTAGAAGAGATGGATATTTTGAGCTAAATGGCCTTGATCAATATCAGATCTCAGAAATTCTACAAGAGAACTGGCAGGAAATTTCCTGGACTCTCTGACAAAACAAAGTCGGTTTTGACAAGAGCAAGTTGAAGTGTCACAAATGCCACAGGCTTGGACACTTTGCAAGAGAGTGTAGATCAACTGATCTAACACCTCTGCACCTTTTTGACTTTTCCAAATAACAATTCACAATCCAAAGGGCAACATTCTGCTGGTTCTAGTCATTCATCACACCCTCAATCTCCTGCATATTTTGTTCCTCAGGGTCAAATGCCATATCCTTATCCCTGCTATTATATGCCACAGTCAAATCATGTTCAAGCTCCTATAGCACCACAACCTCATGCACTACCAGAACCTCAACCATCTTCATCTCAATCACAACCTCATCACAGCTTCTTCACACCTGGAGTCGTTGACTGGAGTAGCTTACCTGATAACTTGTCTGGTCACACTGAGCAATACTATGCTGGTGCTAGTCAACATGGTGGTGAACACCCTTTTGGAAATCTTGCTCTCATGGCCCTGGAGTCTACTGAGGGTTCCTGCTCAAATGCATCATCTTCACAGGTAACTCAGGTTTCTTCAGAGGCTAAAGCCAAGTTATGTTCTGAATCATGCATAGCTGCTTTTGTCTCTATTAGAGAGGCAAATGTAGCATTAATAAATCAAAAACTTGAGTTTGAGAAAACCATTTCCAAAAGAAAAGCTGAGTATGAGTCTGCTCTTAACAGTAAAAGTGATGAGATTTATAAGCTTAAATGCCAATTAAATGATGAAAAGGCCAAGCTAGAGGTTATTCTGGAAGACCACAGGAGTCTCAAAGAAAAACTTGCAGTGACCCAAGTTGAGTGTGACCGCTGGGTCTCATCATGCAAGGGATTTGAAATGCTTCTTAGCAAGCAAACTGCTTCAAATGTGAAGTTTGGTATTGGTTACAACCATACTGCTCCACCAACAGACTTTACTCCTAACTCCGTAGTTAAGTATGAAAGTGAAAGCAATCTCCAAACCACATTATCGTGTGAATCATTCTCCAATAATAATCTAAGATCAGAGAATGAAACCAGTGTTAAGATCTGAGCAAATAAAATGACTAATGGTCTAACTACTGAGACTCATATGAAGCTGAGTACTTCAGATGTTGTTCCTCAATGTACCCCAAGTACTGAAAGAGACCCACATCTGAAAAGCATTTCAAATCAGTTGAAATAAAAGGACTAACAATTGCTGAGGAATCCATCAATCGGTCTATTAGGACGGATGGAAAACAGTTGAATTACTAGTCTTCAGCTGTTAAAAATCCTTTAGTACCTAGTACTGATAGGAGGAAAGTACTGAAGATCACACCTTCAGTAGTTTCCACTTCAGCAGTAGAGATGTCCAAGATGAAGAATAAACATGTGAAATTTGTGGTAAATTCAATCATCTATATGATGAATGTTGGTACAGTTAAAACTCCAAAGGGATGAGCTCATTAAACTAGAAAGAAATAAAATGAAAACTGAGTTTGAGACCAAGTTTTTACCACAATCATCTCAACTTGATAAACCCAAGGCCTTACCCAAATCCACTAAGAAGGATGCGGTTTATCAGAAGACAGCTCATATTGTTCCTCATGAAAAACATAAGACTAAGTCTGTGAAATCTAAGAAGGAGGAAATGGTAGGTCACAGGAACTCATCAAAACAAGCTCTGGAGTGTCAAATGAACTGAAAGCTCGAGCTTCAAATCAGACACAACTTGTTATGATGGTTCAGCATCTGTTGGGGAGAGTTAACCAACTTGAAGCCCATGTGATCAAACCACTGAAAAGGAATTCCAGGTCCAAATCCATTTCAGCACCATCTCCATCTTCATTAGCTATTAATCATGAGAAACCAGCTATGATTAAATCTGTTGATAAAGTCAGTCCCAAAACCAAAAAGGTTTGGGTCTCCAAAGCTAACTAGTTTTTATGATTGTGCAGGGTTCTTCAGCATGCCAAAGAAGCATCTAGTATGTGGATAGTGGAGGATCCATGCACATGACTGGGAGCAACTCTCTTCTTCATGATTACTCTCAAGGAAAGAAGGGATTTGTCTCATTTGGAAATGATGCTAAAGGTTACATCGTTGGAAGGGATTTGTGTCTAATGGAGATATTAGATTTGATGATGTCAACCATGTGGAAATCTCAAATACAATTTGTTGAGTGTCAGTCAGATGTGTGACAAAGGACATGTTGCTCTTTTCACAAGCCAGAACTGTAGGATTCTGTCATCCAAGGTTTTGAGCCTGATTGACAAAGTACTCGATGATAATACTCTCCTGAAGGCCAGAGTATATGCCTTGAATTTGTCAAAGAAATTGAGTTAAAAGGCCATCCATGCTTGTTCTCCAAGGCCTCTCTCCAAGAATCTAAACTGTGGCATATAAGGCTGGGTCATGTTAATCTTAAAAACATGAATCAGCTCATCCACAAGAGTTTAGTGAGAGGTCTTCCAATAAAGGAGTTCAATTGTGATGAAATCTGCACTGCATGCTTAAAAGGGAAACAACATAAGTTTCATTCCCAATAGAAGAATCCAAGTCTAATGCCAGCTTACAACTACTGCACATGGATCTTTTTGGTCCTGTGAAGGTAATGAGTATGGCAAAGAAGAAATACTGTCTGGTAATTATGGATGAT
Organism: Flaveria trinervia; assembly: GCA_025506515.1. Taxonomy (NCBI): domain Eukaryota; kingdom Viridiplantae; phylum Streptophyta; class Magnoliopsida; order Asterales; family Asteraceae; genus Flaveria; species Flaveria trinervia. The sequence goes on along the minus strand of CM046449.1, from coordinate 22,978,825 downwards.
TAGTCTAGATATGTATGGACTTTCTTCTTGCATTCAAAGGATGAGGCTGCTCAGTCTATTATGAACTTTGTGCTACACGTTGAGAAGCAGTATTCCCTACCAGTTAAGGTGTGAGAGAGTGACAATGGTACTGAATTCAGAAACCACACTCTTGATGAGTTTTACTTGTCAAAGGGAATCAAGAGGCAGTATAGCATCCCAAGGACTCCAGAGCAAAATGGAGTAGTGGAGAGAAAGAACGACCCTCATTGAAGCTGCAAGGTCCATGTTGGCTGATTCTGGTCTGCCACTGACTTTTTGGGCTGAAGCTGTCAATACAACTTGCTATGTACAGAATAGAGTTCTAGTAAATCAGAGGTTGATGAAGACTCCATATGAAGTTCTTCATCATTTGGGCCCTTTGATTTCATTCTTTAGAGCATTTGGGTGTCCCTGTTACATTCTCAACACAAAGGATCAACTCCAAAAGTTTGATTCTAAGGTGGATGCAGGGTATTTTGTTGGGTATTCATCCACTTGCAAGGCTTACAGAGTATTCAACTGTCGGACAAAGATAGTTGAAGAAACCTTGCATGTGAAGTTCAATGAATCCCCTAAGGATACAATTCCACAAAACCTTGTGGAGTTGTTTGATCTGGACATTCTGCAATATGTTCCTTATCAACCGCCTGCTGTTGCAGATCATATGAATCCATCATCCTCTGTAGCTAGTCATCCATCTGGTGTTACTGATGATGATGATGATATCAGTAATCACCTTTTCAAGTTTAGTGATCAACTGCCTGATTCAGCTAGACCTGATGTTCCTGTAGCTCCAGTAGCATAATCCACAACAAATGCTGATGAGATTTCTACAACTTCAACTTCCTTTGAATTACCATCTACTGATTGGTTTCAAGGAAATGCTTCACCATCACCATCTGTTGCTGCTGAGCCTGCTACAAACACTTGCACAGATCTTATTGTGTACCAAGATCTGAAGAATCACCCTATGTCTCAAATCATTGGTGATATCAATGCTGGCGTGTCAACAAGAAGTCAATTGTCCAATTTCTGCTTCTATGCTCTCTTCATCAGTCAGCTAGAACCAAAGAATTATCATGTTGCACTTAGAGACAATGGCTGGGTTAAAGCAATGCAGCTTGAGCTTCTTCAGTTCAAAAAGCAGCAAGTGTGGGAACTGGTTCCTCTACCCCCAGGTAAGTGTGCAATAGGCACTAAATGGGTGCTTAGGAACAAAACTGATGAAAATGGGCTTATTGTTAAGAACAAGGCCAGACTGGTTGTACATGGGTTTTCACAAGAGGAAGGTATTGATTATAATGAAACCTTTGCCCCTGTAGCCAGACTGGAAGCAATTCGATTGTTTTTAGCTTATGCTGCTTATCACAACCTTAAAGTTTTTCAAATGGATGTCAAAAGTGCATTTTTGTATGGGAAAATTAAAGAAGAGGTTTATGTATGTCAACCACCAGGTTTTGAGGATAATAAACACCCAGAATGGGTATACAAGCTTGATAAGGCTCCTTATGGGTTGAAACAAGCTCCTAGAGCCTGGTATGAGACATTATCTAACTTTCTTCTGGAAAATAATTTCACTAGAGGCTCCATAGATAAGACTTTATTCATTAAGAAAGCTGGGCAACATAATCTACTTGTTCAAATTATGTAGATGATATTATTTTTGCATCCTCTGATCCACAGTTGTGTGATGCCTTTACAAAGTTGATGCAACAGAAGTTGGAAATGAGTGCCATGGGAGAATTACAGTTCTTTCTGGGTCTGCAAATCAAACAAAAGGCTGATGGAATTTTCATTCATCAGTCCAAATACACAAAAGATCTTTTGGAAAAGTTTGATTTACAAAACTGTAAGCCCTGTTCTACTCCCATGTGCAACACCACACAACTGGATACAATCCGAAAGGTAAAGTGGTTGATGAAACACTTTACAGATGTATGATTGGGTCCTTGATGTACTTAACAGCTTCTAGACCAGATATTATGTTTGCTACAAGTGTTTGTGCTAGATTTCAGGCTGCATCTAAGGAGTCTCATTTGATTGCAGTGAAGAGGATCTTTAGATATCTGCAAGGCACTCCATCTCTAGGTTTATGGTATTCTACTAGACATTCTGGTAAATTAGTTGCTTTTTCTGACAGTGACTATGCAGGGTGTAATTTGACAAGAAAGTCCACTTCTGGAGGATGCCAATTCTTAGGCAACTGCTTGATTTCTTGGCAAAGTAAGAAGCAGACCTCAGTTGCTACATCAACTGCTGAAGCAGAGTACATTGTTGCTGCAAGCTGTACATCTCAGGTACTCTGGCTTCAAAACCAATTATTGGATTATGGCATAACAGAGACTAAGACCCCATTGTTAATGGACAGCTCTTCAGCTCTTTGTATTTTCAAGAATCCTGTCCAACACTCTAGGACTAAACATATTGAAATCAGACACCATTTTATTAGAGATTGTTTTGAAAAAGGTCTGATTGATCCAAAATTTGTTCCTAGTGCTGATGAGCTTGCAGACATTTTCACTAAGCCCTTGGATAGCACAACCTTCCAAAACCTAGTGCTAAGGCTTGGTATGCTACAGCTATAATAAGTGACAACTACTGATGATCTCAGCTCACAAGTACTGATGATCATTAGTTTATTATTGTCCTATATATAAGTACTGAAGTTATCCTCCCTTCAGAAGTTTTTAAAACTACTGGAGCTTAAGTAACTTCTCAGTACTCAAGTACTTTATTTGTTAAAATAGCTGATGTAGTTAAAACAGCTGATGTAACTACAACTACTGATGTCAGAAATGCAGATAAGTAATGATGATCAATGAAACGTTTGAAACTCAGATCTAAGTCTGATGAGTAAGTGTGCAGGTCAGACTGAAACAGCTGAAAAGCTATGAATTGACGAAAACAGCTGATGAGAAATTTCTCTTCAGTCGTTTATACAACTACTGTTTCATTAAAACAACTGAAGCCAAAACTATGTCTTCAGTAGTTTACAACTACTGAAGACTAACACCAAGTCTCCAGCTGTTTACAACAACTGATGACAAAACCACTGTCTTCAGTAGTTTCACAACTACTGATGACAAACACCAAGTCCTCAGTTTACATCATTTGAAGTCAAAACCAAGTCCTTCAGTAGTTTCACAACTACTGATGGTTAACACCAAGACTTCAGCTGTTTCAATGTCTGATGGTCAAAACCAAGTCTTCAGTTGTTTTATAACAACTGATGACAACACCACCACTGTCAGTCGTTTTAAACCTCTGAAGGTTAATACCACGTCATCAGTAGTTTCAAACAGCTGATGACCACACCAAAACCTTCAGTAGTTTTCTTTCAGCCTTTTCCTATCCCACCCCTATAAATACCTGTCTTCTTCTCAAACGTTCTATTAGCCGTTCTTCTGACCTTCATACTTTCAAAAATGGCAACCATGAGCCTAAAACCACGACACAACTGCGTTGCATACCTTACCAAGTCGGCTTTCTGGAACAAATTTCATAATGCCATTGACCTAATGGTGGATTCCCCATATCGCACAACCTTTCTCTTGAATCCGACCATCTACCCTGAATCTCTCAGTCAATTTTGGTCAAATGTTTTTGTTCATACTGATGAGTCTACTGGCCAAATCTCTGTTCGGTCCCTCGTCAACCAGAAACTAGTGGTTGTTACAGCCGACATCATTCGTCAGGCATTACACTTACATGACTCCACCACTGTGACTGAATACCCAAAGGGGACAATGGATATGTCCTTTATCAATAATGGGTATGAAGGTGATCTTCGGGCTACAACTATTCTGAAGAAACATTTCCATGATGCTGAAAAACTTATCTTTCACATGGTAAATGTATGCTTAGCTTCAAAGACATCCTCTTGGGATCAATTGTCATCCCAATGGCAACAGGTATTGTATTCTATTCTAGAACACCAATCGCTAAATTTCTCTGAAATCGTGTTTCTAGAAATAAAGAACTTGGCTCAGAATCCTGCAGCAAACCGCTGGCTATTATATCCCAGGTTTCTGATGGCCATTATTTTAAATGAATTAAAATATGATGGCCTTGTTGGCCTTGGAGTCCCTGCACCCGCTATTTTGGCTGAGGTATACTCCAGGCACAACTCAGACCTCACTCTAAAGAAGCTGCCCGAATGCTAAAACCCAAGCAGAGGGAACCCACAGCTTCCACCACCAGATCCAGAGTCCCCACCAAACCAAAAACCAAACGCCCCAAAATAGCTATTCAGGGAGATGAGTCCCCTCAAGATGCTCCTATACCACCAAGGCAGGATATACTTGCTGGTTTAAACCCCCCAGCAGTATCAGAGACTCTACCAGCCAACACTGCACATGCATCCTCTCAAAAGGATCCTGATGCAACCTTATCAGGGGCAACCACATCGTTGATACCTCTCTCACTTGAGGAGGTTATCATTGAAGAGCATTCCTCTCCCCAAATGCAATCTGTTGCTACCTCCTCTCCCCATGCAAATGCCCCCCAAAGTCCAACCATTATAATTGCAAACGTGCTGACTCAGCTGCATGCCTCTCCTCATCCCCAACAAACACCAACAAAGGGGAGAACCACAACAATTGAGGAAGAGGATCAACATGCTTCTAACAGCCCACAGAACCAGGGTTTAACTGTTCTATCTCCTGGTGTGGATATGCAGATACGAACATCTGGTGAGGCTGCCACCTCTTCTGAATCAGCACATGATCAGACTGAGGTTGGTAACATAGCTAAGACCTCACCAGAGGCAACAGCTGATGAAGGACATTGTCCTGAGGCTGGAAGTCCCCAGTTCCAAGAAAAAGGGGCACATTGTTGGACCAAAGAACCAATGAGCCAAGATCAGAAAACCTCTAAGTCCCACACGGTATCACAACAACTGCTGAAAGCCTCATCAGTAGTTTGACAAGTGCTGAAGACTTCAACAGCTGAAGATCAAGTGCTGAAGACCTTAACTGCTGAAGAACCAAGTGCTGAAGTACAACAGCTGAAGAACACAAGTGCTGAAGCTGAAAGACCAAAGTACTGAAAACAACAGCTGAAGATCAAGTGCTGAAGACCTTAACTGCTGAAGAACCAAAGTGCTGAAGTACAACAGCTGAAGAACACAGTGCTGAAGCTGAAAGACCAAAGTACTGAAGAACAACAGCTGAAGAGTTCACAAGTGCTGAAGATCAACAACTGATGTACAAAGTCTGAAGACAAAGACTGAAGACATCAGCCGATGATATCTACTGAAGTCATCAGCTGATGAAACGCCTGAAGGTCAAAGTCTGAAGATCAAGTACTGAAGCCTCAGTAGTTTGTCACAACTGCTGAAGAGTACTTCTTCAGTAGTTGTGATATCAGTAGTTTTATTTTCTTTGTTTCAGTAGTTTTGTAAAACGACTGAAGAGCTTGTTCTTCAGTCGTTGTAGTTTCAGTAGTTTTATATTTTGTACTTAACTTGCTGATATGTTCTCAGTAGTTGTGAACATTTCAGTAGTTTGTTAAGAATTAGTTATTTCTGTATTGGATCTGCCAGTTGTCACTTTCCGTGATAACAGCAGTGACTGTTGCACTCTATATAAGGAGTGACACCCATTGTAATCAGTGAGCGATATGAGCAATTGAATGGAATGATTGATTGATTCAATTAGAAATATTCTACATCTATAAACATTCCTAGAAATCAGAAATTCATATTCTCTCCCTATAATCGTATGCGATCTCAACGCTTACAAGTATCGATTGCTTGCTACAATTTGTCTAATTCGTGTTTGTATTCCGCTGCTTTATATTCTGATACATCAAACTTGTGATCACTGATCCTGTCACACATGCTAAAACGGGTCTACACCCGGTGCATGTACATCCTGCTACGAGCAGGAGGTCAGGTGATTCAACATCTGCTGATGATGACCTAGGCTTTTTCTATGATTTTCTAGCCCACAACACCATCCTGGAGGCTGAGGTAAGCAGACTACAAGAACTGCTTGCCAAGAAGTCTCAGGATGTAAGTCCATTTTCCCCCACTAACCCACAGATGGCACCTTCATTCGAAGGTCCCCCAAACACTTCACCCTCTCACTTCACTGAGCCTCCAGCCTCTGCCTTTGGCACTATCTCTCAGGGACAGAACCCCCCTGAGCAGATGGTTGCTGCATTCCAACAATCCTTACCTCTCATCACTCCCATCATCAATGACATTGTTCATAAAGCCATTGATGAGAGGATCTCCTCAAGTCTACAACCACTCATTGATGATGTTGTGCACAAGAAGCTTTCTGCGGTACAAACCCCTGCAACCAATGCATCCAAAAAGGGGGAGAGTACAGCAGTGAAAGAAAAGAAAAGAAAAAGAACTAAGGATGAGAAAGCACAAGAGAAAACCAAGGAGTTGGAGAAGGAAAAGGAACAACAACTGATCACTTACAAAAGAAAGAAAAGTGCTGGTGATCAAAAGAATGCTGAAGAAAAATCCTTGGAGGAGCTGATAAAAGATGCAGATGAAGCACACCGCCGATCCATGGACAAAATCATTGAGAAACTCTTCAAGCAAGACTTTGATACAGCCAAACTGGAGAGTGAGATCAGGAGGTTGGAAGGAAATGAAATCCAAAACAGATGGGCTGGGTACAGTGTGCTGGAGAAAGAGAGATTGGAGATCATGATTCGATTCATAGCCAGATATTTAGGAAGATCACTGATGGAGATTCGTTCATGGCCAGAGACAGCATTCTGGCTATAGCCACCAGAATCTGTTTGTCTGAGCAATTTCATAAGGGGATAATTATTGAAGCACTTGATGAGGCTGGAGCTGGGAAAAGGCTTGAAATGGCAAAAGTCACAAAAGCCAAACTTACAACTAAAATGCTTGAACAACCTTCCTAATGACCCACTCAAAAACAGCCTACCCCTCAAATCTCCAAACCAATCTCAAAACTCAAATCCAAACATCCTCAACCCTCAAACCAATTCCTTTACCACAAAAACCAACCCAACCATCATCCAGTGATGCACCTAGAAGGTGGAGATGGGTGCTGAGGATAGAAGAAGATGAAGAAGAAGATGATGAAGATGATAGTCTGCCACTCTCTGCTGTTCTAAGGGTACCAGAACCCAGGAGTCAACTCATGATCACACCTGACTCACAAAGGGAAATGGTTAGAGTCAAAATAGAAGATAAAGAACAGCAGAAGCAGCACGATGAGCAACTACTGAAGATGGTTGACAAGGAATTTCTCCAGTCATCATCTATACAATCCATGAAAGGGCATGCTTAGAGGCTGTACACTCTCAGACACACATTTCAGTATCAAAAAGAGAGAGTGAGAGTATGACCAGACCCCAAGGTGAGCTCTAGAATACACAAAAGATCCATTCCACATAGATACAATGGCCAGGTTAGAAAAACAATAGATTCTTCAATCATGTTGGCCATTGTAGTCTCACCTTGGGAAATACTCGATGAATTCAAGAAGGCTCATCAATCAAAAATGACCCCTCAAGCCTTACTGGAAAACAACATGATCAAAAAGGGGTTATTATATAAGAAGCTTGAAGACATTAAGAAGAATGAGCTCCAGTTACTCCTTAAGGGCACCCATCCTGATGAATTTGTCTATAGGGAGATAACTACTGTGGAGTTGAAGAATGGCAGGACTGTAAAGTACTTATGTGAGTACTATGGTCCAGAATTCTTCTTTGAAGGAGGAGTAGAAGAACTCTCCAAGGAGGAACAGGTTGTTCTCCTTGAGGCCTATGTTCGTGAGTCTTACAGACTTGTAAATGGGAAGTAGGTTTCATGGTTGGGATCACAACTCTATGTCCAGATTCCCCAAAACTGAGTTCCCCACCATACTTAGCCAAACACATGATTAGAAACCTCTTCCTGGCCTATGCTAATCTGATTCTCTGAAGCTGATCAAGAGAAGTCTTTGCCAACAATAAGTGGGACCTCAATAAAGTTAAAGGTTTTGGTTGCATTGGTTCAGGGGGAGTTTGTTGGACCAAAAAGAACCAATGAGCCGGATCAGAAAAACCTTTAAGTCCCACAGACGTCACAACAACTACTGAAGTCCACAATAGCTGAAGACAACAACTGATTACAAAGTCTGAACACAAGTGCTGAAGACAAAGTCTGAAGACACAAGTGCTGAGGACAAAGTCTGAACACAAGTGTTGAAGACAAAGTCTGAAGACACAAGTGCTGAAGACAAAGTCTGAAGACACAAGTGCTGAAGACAAAGTCTAAAGACACAAGTGCTGAAGACAAAGTCTGAAGACACAAGTGTTGAAGACAAAGTCTGAAGACACAGTGCTGAAGACAAAGTCTAAAGACACAAGTGCTGAAGACAAAGTCTGAAGACACAAGTTTTGAAGACAAAGTCTGAAGACACAAGTGTTGAAGACAGTCTGAAGATACAAGTGTTGAAGACAAGTACTGAAGACCAAGTATCAGACGTTGTCACAACAGCTGAAGAGGTCTTCTTCAGTAGTTGTGACGGTTTTCTTTGAGTAGTTTTATATTTTCCCTTTTCAGTAGTTTTGTAATTAGTAGTTTAGTTTCAGTAGTTTAGTTTCAGTAGTTTAGTTTCAGTAGTTTAGTTTCAGTAGTTAGTTTCAGTAGTTTAGTTTCAGTAGTTTAGTTTCAGTAGTTTAGTTTCAGTAGTTTTATATTTTGTACTTAGAACTCTCTGATATGTTCTCAGTAGTTGTGAACATTTCAGTAGTTTGTTAAGTGTTAGTTATTTTTGTAATAAATCTGCCAGATGTCATTATCCCGTGATATCAGCAGTGATTGCACTCTATATAAGGAGTGTCAACCTAATTGTAATCCGTGAATGATTGAGCAGAAACATCTGATATTATTGAAACATTCCTTTTCACAGAAATATATTCTCTCGTTACAACCGTATTTGTTATTAATGCATACGAATATCAAATTCTTGCTATAATTTGTCTAATTCTTGTTCTTATTCCGCTGCGTTACACTCTAATCCATCAAACTTGAGATCACTGATCCTGTCAGCGGAGTACTCCACTTCAGCTCTACCTTAGGCTTTTCCAGTAATGGGATCAACTTCAGACCTTCGGATTTATCTCTTTGGTTGTTGAGGTACGAAGTTTACCCACCTGGTGTGGTATTCTTTCCTTAAAGAAGCCTCAAACCAGCCTGACATTTTTCTCGGGTCAGCATAGAACAACTTTAGGCATGCCAGCTGGTTGAGCTCAAAACCAGGGAGAGTCTTTAGATCATGTGAGAATCTAAAGTACTCTATGCCCTTCTCTCTCTTAACTGCATACATATTTTGATCCTCAAAATATGCCCATGCAATGATTTTGCCTCACACCTTTAGGTGTTTTTTGACTTTGTATAGCTTGGTGTACACATTTGGCTTTTGTGCAGTGCATAGGGCTCGGATCTCAGTAAAACAGGCCGCCTATTCAGCCTTTTTGATGTCAACATCAGCGTATGAGGCTTGGTCTTGACCCTCATTCTTCTCAGTCTCTTTCTCCATCTGATCCAGCTTATCAAATGTATCACTGCCGAGAGTATCTCCCAAGTTGGGGACTACATTTCCCTCTCGGTCAGGGTACTCTGGATAGTGGTGAAAACAGCAATGATATCCTCTATCTTGATTTTATCTATGTCGTTGAGCTCATCATCACTTGTCACCTCAAAAGTAGGAGAATCCTTGACAATCTCGTCCAGGTTCAGCCTGAACATCTCAGCAAGTTGCTCGTCAGTCAGGTCATGAATGATTTCTCCTTCTTCGGGAGTATAGCTCACTGACCATCTGACAATCCCTTGCAAATCAAGAATCATCATGAGTTGAGACTTGATTTGCTGAAGGGGAGCAACATCGTATTCATCTTGCTGAGATGTTTGATCTGCTTGATTTAAACATGTAACACATCAATCATTAGTCAATAATCAAGATAGTTAAATATTAAATATATATAAACATTAAGTACGAATTTTTAATACATGATTCACGTACAAATCTTTCAAATACATAAATATCTAATCATTACTTTTGCCCTGAATAGTAGGCTCGTCAGCCAAAGGGGCTGAGGATGAGGCTCCCTGATCTTGAGCCTTCTTTGACTGTCGCTCTCTAGCCTGTGTGGATGCTGATGCAGCAGCAGCATCTCCTTCATCCTCATCTCCTCCCTTCTCCTCTCCTTCATCTCCATCACCTACTTCATCAGTCTCATCAATATTATCCTCATCATCATCATCATCACCATCATCATCTCCTTCTCTAATCTTGAGGGGCTCATCTTTGGAGACTTTGAGTCATAGCATCAACTTCTTGTTCTTTACCTCAAGATCATCTATCCTCTGTACTGAAGAAGTCTGCAGCTCACGAAGCTCAACAATCTCCTGACTCTGAGCTGCTATCTGCTGAGACTGAGCAGGATTGAGCTCCATCAGCTAGTTTAGTTGTGTAGCTCGTTTCTCATCAGTAGCAAGCAACTTAAGCACAATCCGGTTTAGATTGGCCGGCTACTCCTCTAACCCAGCAGAGGGTAGAGAGGAAACAAAGCTTAATGGGACCTGAGATGAAGTTCTGGCTCGATGGGTGGTGGTAGTGGTGGTAGCTGTGGTGAAGATGGGTGGTGGTATAGGTGTAGCTGGTAGAGGTATGGTTGCAGTAGTGGAGGATGGAGGTGTGGTAGTAATGGTGGTTGGTGTGGTAGTAGTGGTGGAGAGTGTGGTAGTGGCGGTGGTGGCGGTAGAGGTAGTGATCAAAGTGAATCTCCGTCTCTTACTCTTCATCCTGTGCGGCTTAGCCATCCTCTTTTTCCTCGATCCCTTCGAGGAGGATGCTCCCCCTTGGCTGTTGGGCTGGTCTGGGGTGTAAGATAGATCAGTATCAGCCTCGCTAGACTCACCCTGGCATCCACCTACCACCCTAATCCCTCGCTTGGTGGCAACGTCCTTGCTGCCCACCGTCCGAACTAATGGCTCCTCATTAGACTCCTCCTCCTCATCAGGACAGAAGTCCTGATGGAATCCTGCCATCTCAGCTCCTCTGTGGGTGGATGACGGAGATGTAACATCTATAGTAGTGGCCCTAGATTGGGTGGGACAGTATCTCCCCCATCACCACTATCATCATCATCAGAATCGTCGGATGGGAGCACAATCGGATCAGAATCTGAGTCACTATCATCGTGATGCCACTTCCTCCTAGCTGGCGCCACGTAGTCCTCTCGGGCCAAAGGCCCAAACAATCTCCTAACCGGGGCTTCACCTGTTTGCCCTGGTAAACCTTCATCCTGCCTAGGGTGGTATCATCCATCACCTCTAGTGTAACTACATCCTGTCTCTCCTTAGGCAGCGAAGGAAGCTTCTGGTCGATGATCATCTGAATGAAACGTGGGTACATGCAGAAGCCTTCCTTGCCCTTGGCCTCTATGTTCTCCACCAAGTAGGTGAAGATCATCCTCGAAAAGTTGAACGGGTGGTTCAACACCAGAGCTACATACACATTCTGGATCTGATCTAACATCTCATCAAATCCGGCCTTCCTCAAGGCTATACACTTTAGCAGCACATGGACTAAGTACTTGAATTGGGGGCATAGGTTGCTCTTGTTGAGCACACCTGCGTTTATGTCCCCCGAGTACTTAGCCCAAAGAAAACATCCTCGAACTGTCAACAGATGCAATTTTGTAGGGCAATCACTATCATCTCCCAACTTTAAGATTGTCCTCAGATCCTCCTCACTGATCTCAATGTCCTGAACAAAGATGGAACTCCTAATACGGTGTAGCTCTGTGGACATATCAACAATAGCTCTTTCCCAGAAAGCCTGCTCTATCGATCTATATGGTGTGCATGGAGTGGAGATAGCTCTGAAGATCCTCGATCTTCGTAGAAATGTAATTATGCCCGTGAACTCGGACGCGTTCCGGGACGTAATGTCTAGATGAGCACATATGTTGTGCTTTGTGCTCATCGTCCACCGACTCGCCGTGCTCCTGTAACACAAGATAGATAGATGTTAGAGTGTGTGTAAATGAATGACATTTGAATTTATTAGACTTGAATCCTTCTGTTCTATCGTGCGAATGGGCAGTGCAACTGAGTCTGAGTCGTGCGATTGAGCTCATTTGTGCAATTGAGCATGCGACTGGGCTTAGTTGTATGCTATCCCATGCGGTTGAACCAGTCATGCGACTGAACTCATACAGATGGTTTAGTCGTGCGATTGTGCCATTCGCCCAGCTCAGTCGTGCGATTGAAGTTCATCAGTATGCCCATTCACATGACAGTCTGTTTTTCCATTCAAATTCAAATCTTGAGTGAAACTTGATGTTAGACGTTATGGTTTGGTTCATTAGACTCGCAATCGTTCCAACTAACATCTAACACATTTTAAGTTAGCAATTTACTTAGTTTTAAAGGTTTATTTTGTGAACTAAGTGTCGGTTCTTGTTAGGGCTCAAATTAAGTCGATTTAAGGCACAATTTGATGAACATTTGAGTGGATAACGTTGCACATTACCCTTAGTCGTATAATTAAGATAAATCGTTAGAAGTAACAATAATCAGTCTAGAACACTCAATCAAAATTTTGGTAGCATAACGGTACAATCGTGCGAAGAGAGAGCGATTGTGGGGGTGTTAGACCCTTGAAAGGATCATACATGCCAACTCAATGGGTGATTTGATGAATGTTCTGCTAAAATCCCTTAAGTCCAAGAAGAAATGCGGATGAAGAATCTGCTTAGAAGAATAAAGTATTGTCTCCCGCATTTGTCAATGCGGATGGCATAGAACAAATACAGACAAGTATTTCTTCTTTCGCATTGACAAATGCGGAAGACCAAGAATGGATGCGGACAAGTACTTACTCTTCCGCATTGACTAATGCGGAAGACAAAGTAAATGCATACAAGACTTTGCTCATCCGCATTGACAAAAGCGGATGACCAAACAAATGCGCATAAGTATTTGTTCATCCGCATTAACCAATGCGAATGACCAACATTCTAATGCGATTGATCAAGTGAAGAAATGTTGATCAAGTTATCTCATCCACATTTGTCAATGCGGATGAACAAGCAAAGATGCGGATGAAGACTTAGACTAGTTCTCATGTAATAGGTCAGGGGTAGTTTAGTCATTTTGTAAAAGGCATCTTGTCTGCCTATAAATAGAATAGATACCTCGTACATGAGGTGACGACTGATAGATAGAGAATTTTTGTTGTAATTATTCTCTATAATTTATCAACTTTCATATATCAATACAAAAGCATTTATGAGTATTTTTCTTGCCTTGAATGTTCTTTGTGTTGGACCAAAAGAACCAATGAGCCTGATCAGAAAAAACTCTAAGTCCTACAGACATCACAACAACTACTGAAGACTTGATCAGCTGTTTGACAAAGTCTGAAGACTTCAACAGCTGAAGACTTCAACAGCTGAAGACTAAAGTCTGAAGTTCAACAGCTGAAGAACAAAGTACTGAAGATCAACAGCTGAAGACTAAAGTACTGAAGACTTCAACACCTAAAGACTAAAGTACTGAAGACTTCAACAGCTGAAGACTAAAGTACTGAAGACTTCAACAGCTGAAGACCAAAGTCTGAAGACTTCAACAGCTAAAGACTAAAGTCATTAGCTGATGACAACAGCTGAAGTTCAAGTACAAGTACTGAAGTCTTCAGAGTTTGTTACAACAGCTGAAGAAGCATTCTTCAGTTGTTGTGATGGTTTCCTTTCAGTAGTTTTCTTTTTGTTTCAGTATTTGTAAAATGACTGAAGAGCATGTTCTTCAGTCGTCGTAGTTTCAGTAGTTTCTTTTCAGTAGTTGTAGTGATAGTTAACACTTGGCATTGGTTATAATCACACTGCTCCTCCTACAGACTTTACTCCCAGAGCAGAAGTAGAATCTGATGCTGAAAGCAATAACCAATCCTTTTCATCATGTGATCTACTATCTGATACAACACCATCAGAAGTAGAAGTCAACATTAATTCCTCTCAGAAACTATCAGCTGATGTTGATGGTTCAAATGCTGACACTCACATGATCACAAAGTTGATCACTCCAGGTGATATTTCACAAAGTACTGAAAGAACTAAAAAGAATGTCATAACACCTGGAGAACAAGCCCAAACTACTACATGTACTAAGGGAAAGAAAACTACAAGTAGAAAGGGTGGGAAAACTACTGAAGAAGATATCAAGAAAGCAGGTACTAAAGCAAAGAAAACTGCTAGTACTGATAGTAAACTGCTGAAGAACAAGTCTTCAGTAGTTTCATCTTCTTCAGCAGATGATCACTTAAGATAAAGAAAAAGCCATGTGCAATATGTGGCTTATTCAATCATCTTACTCATGATTGCTGGTATAAAAAGGGCTCCAAACTCAAACATAATGAAAACATTAAAGAGAAAATGGATAAAATGAAAACTGAGTTTGAAATCAAATTTATACCAGCAACATCAAAACTTGTAACCCTAAAATCCAAAAAGAAATCCACAAAGAAAGGGGTTAAACAGGTAATAGCTGAGGTTGCTCAAAGAGAGATGGTACAACACAGGAACTTATCAAACTCAAGCACTAATGTGTCTGATGAGCTGAAGGCTTTATCACAAAATCAGACACAACTTGTTATGATGGTTCAACATCTATTGGGGAGAGTCAACCAATTAGATGCTCCTGTGTTGAAACCACAGAGAAGAAAATCCATGCCAAAGGAATCTTCTTCTTCACCATCTCCATCCCCTCAGACTGTTATTCATAGCAAGTCTATTAGTTTACCATCTGTTGATGTGAATAGACCCAAAACCAAAAAGGTTTGGGTCTCAAAAACTAACTAATTGTTTATGATTGCAGGGTTCTTCAACATGCCAAAGTAGCATCTGGTATGTAGACAGTGGGGGATCTATGCATATGATAGGGAACAACTCTCTTCTTCATGACTACTCTCAAGAAAAGAAGGGGTTTGTTTCTTTTGGCAATGATGCTAAGGGTTACATCATTGGAAAAGGCTTTGTCTCCAATGGAGAAATAAAGTTTGATGATGTTAATCATGTGGAAAATCTCAAGTACAATCTCTTGAGTGTCAGTCAAATGTGTGATAAAGGCCATGTTGCTCTTTTCACCAGTCAGAACTGCAGGATTCTGTCATCCAAAGTTCTGAATTTGATTGACAAGGTGTTGGATTATCACACTCTCCTGAGGGCCAACAGGACAGGAAGAGTGTATGCCTTAGATCTTTCCAAGAAAATAAATATCATAGGCCATCCTTGCCTATTTTCCAAAGCCTCTCATCAGGAATCTAAACTGTGGCACAGAAGGCTGGGTCATGTTAATTTCAAAAACATGAATCAGTTGATCCATAATAGTTTAGTGAGAGGCTTACCAATAAAGGAGTTCCACTGTGATGAAACCTACACTGCTTTTTTAAAAGGAAAACCTCACAAAGTCTCATTCCCTCCTATTGAAGAGCATAAGTCCACTGCCTGCTTGCACGTACTACACATGGATCTATTTGGTCCTGTGAGAGTGATGAGCATGGCAAAGAAGAAATACTGTATGGTAATTGTGGATGATTACTCCAGATTTTTATGGACTTTCTTTCTGTATTCAAAGGATGAGGTTGCTCTGAAGATTATCAACTTTGTGTTGTATGTTGAGAAGCAGTATTCCCTTTCAGTCAAGTGTATACGGAGTGACAATGGAACTGAATTCAGAAACCATACACTTGATGAATTTTATCTTTCAAAGGGAATCAAAAGGCAGTTTAGCATCCCAAGGACTCCAGAACAAAATGGAGTAGTGGAGAGAAAGAACAGGACCCTAATTGAAGCTGCAAGGTCTATGTTGGCTGACTCTGGTTTGCCACTGACCTTTTGGGCTGAAGCTGTTAACACAGCTTGCTATGTGCAGAATAGAGCCTTAGTAACTCAGAGGTTGATGAAGACTCCATATGAAGTTCTGCATCACTTGGCTCCTCTAATTTCATTTTTCAGAGCATTGGGGTGTCCCTGTTTTATTCTCAACACAAGGGATCAACTCCAAAAATTTGATCCTAAGGTGGATGCAGGGTATTTTGTTGGTTATTCATCTACTTGCAAATCATACAGAGTCTTAAACTGCAGAACAAAGATAGTTGAAGAGACTTTGCATGTGAAGTTTAATGAATCACCAATGGACAAGATTCCACAAAACCTTGTGGAGTTGTTTGATTTGGACATACTTTAATATGTTCCTTATCAACCTCCAGTGGTTGCAGACCATGTTGATAAATCATCTTCTGCGGCATGTCTTCCACCTGGTGGTATTGATGATGATGATGATAATATCAATACTCACCTATTCAAGTTTAGTGACCAACTGCCTGAGTCTGCTAAACTTGATGTTCCTGTAGCTTCAGCAGTTCCATCCACAACAAATGCTGATGAGATTTCTGATTCCTCTACATCTTTCGAGTTACCATCAAATTCTTAGTTTCAAGAGTCTGCATCAACATCTGCTCCTGCTGAAGGTTCTACAAACACTTGCACAGATATCATTGCTTATCAAGAGCTGAAGAATCACCCAATGTCTCAAATCATTGGTGATATCAATGCTGGAGTTTCAACAAGAAGTCGATTGTCTAACTTCTGCTTCTATGCTCTCTTCATCAGTCAACTAGAGCCAAAGAACTATCATATTGCTTTAAGAGACAATGGATGGGTTGAAGCCATGCAGCTTGAGCTACTTCAGTTCAAGAAACAGCAAGTGTGGGAACTGGTTCCTCTACCCCCCAGGTAAGTGTGCAATAGGCACTAAATGGGTGTTTAGGAATAAAACTGATGAAAATGGGCTTATTGTTAAGAACAAGGCTAGACTGGTTGTACAGGGGTTCTCACAAGAAGAAGGTATTGATTATGATGAAACCTTTGCCCCTGTAGCCAGACTAGAGGCAATTAGATTGTTCTTAGCCTATGTTGCATTCCACCATCTCAAAGTTTTTCAAATGGATGTCAAAAGTGCATTTTTATATGGAAAAATAAAAGAAGAAGTTTATGTGTGTCAACCACCAGGTTTTGAGGACAATAAACATCCTGAATGGGTGTATAAACTTGATAAGGCTCTTTATGGGTTGAAACAAGCTCCGAGAACCTGGTATGAGACACTTTCCACTTTTCTTCTCAAGAATAATTTCATTAGAGGCTCCGTAGATAAAACTTGTTTATTAAGAAGGTGGATCAGCATAAGCTACTTGTTCAAATTTATGTTGATGATATTATTTTTGCATCCTCTGATCCCCAGTTGTGTGATGATTTTACCAAATTAATGAGAAAGAGGTTTGAAATGAGTGCAATGGGAGAATTACAGTTCTTTCTAGGTTTGCAGATCAAACAAAAGGCTGATGGAACCTTTATTCATCAGTCCAAATATACAAAAGATCTTTTGAATAACTTTGATTTACAAAATTGTAAGCCCTGTTCTACTCCCATGTGCAACACCACACAACTGGATGCGGATCAGAAAGGTAAAGCTGTTGATGAAACACTTTACAGATGTATGATTGGGTCCTTGATGTACTTAACAGCTTCTAGACCAGATATCATGTTTGCTACATGTGTCTGTGCTAGATTTCAGGCTGCTCCTAAAGAGTCTCATTTGATTGCAGTCAAGAGGATCTTTAGATATTTGCAAGGTACACAATCTCTAGGTTTATGGTATTCCACTGGACACTCATGCAAATTAGTTGATTTTTCAGATAGTGACTATGCAGGGTGCAAGTTAACTGGAAAGTCAACTTCTGGTGGATGTCAATTCCTAGGCAACTGTTTGATTTCTTGGCAGAGTAAGAAACAAACATCTGTTGCTACATCCACTGCTGAAGCAGAGTACATTGTAGCTGCAAGTTGTACCTCTCAGGTACTCTGGCTTTAGAACCAACTTTTGGATTATGGCATTACAGAGACTAAGACTCCATTATTAATGGATAGTGCTTCAGCTCTGTGCATTGTCAAAAATCCAGTCCAGCACTCTAGGACCAAACATATAGAGATCAAACATCATTTTAGTAGGGATTGTTTTGAAAAAGGTCTGATTGATCCTAAGTTTATGCCTAGTGCTGATGAGCTTGCAGACATTTTTACTAAGCCTTTGGATAGTTCAACTTTCCAAAACCTAGTGTTAAGGCTTGGTATGCTGCAGCTAGAATAAGTGATAACTACTGATGATCTCAGTATATAAGTACTGATGATCATTAGTACCATATCACATATAGTACTGATTCTGTTAAAACAATTGATAAAGTTACAACTACTGATGTAGTTATAACTACTGATGTCAATAAAAACAGATAAGTACTGATGTCCTATGAAACAACTGAAAACAGCTAAAAGGCTGATGAGTAAGTGTTGAGGACAGTATGAAACAGCTGAAAGGCAATGAATTGACGAAAACTACTGATGAGAACTTTCTCCTTAGTTGTTTCTACAACTGTTGTTTCGTCCTAACAACTGATGACAAAACCATGTCTTCAGTAGTTTCACAACTACTGATGACTAACACCACGTCATCAGCTGTTTACAACAACTGATGACAAAACCATGTCTTCAGTAGTTTCACAACTACTGATGACTAATACCAAGTTATCAGTTGTTTACAACACCTGAAGACCAAACCGAGTCTTCAGTTGTTTTCAAAAATCTGAAGTCAAAACCATGGTTTTCAGTAGTTTTATAACTGCTCATGCCTAAAACCAAGACTTCAGTTGTTTCAACTTCTGAAAGGGTAATACCATGTCATCAGTCGTTTACAACTACTGATGACTAACACCAAACCCTTCAGTCGTTTTCTAACCCTTACCCTATAAATACACCATACCTAATCCGTCAGCGCTTCATCATCTCCAAACCTAACGTTCAAATCTCCAAAACTTCTCTCTCATTAATGGCGACCATGCAGCTCAAACCACGCCATAACTGTGTTGCCTACCTCACAAAATCACCTTTCTGGACAAAGTTCGACAACGCCATTGGTCTAATGGTCCAATCACCCTACCAAACGGCCTTCCTTCTAAATCCTACCAATCATGTCGAATCCTTACACCAGTTTTGGATGAACGTCACCCTTCTAACTGGGGAGAACAACACCGAGTCTCTCCAGTCGTTCGTCAACAATCATCAAGTGGTCATCACTCCGGAAGTCATTCGCCAAACCCTTAACCTGAATGATGCCACTTTCCCTGCTGGGTATCCAAAGGGCACAACTGATCTATCCTTTGCCCATCATGGATATCAGGGAAACCTCAGTGCCTCTACCATCCTGAAGAAGCATTTCCATGATGCCAAACGTCTTATCTTTCACATGGTAAATGTTTGCTTAGCTCCTAAGACATCCTCTTGGGATCAAATGTCTACCAGGTGGCAGCAGGTACTATTCTCTATCCTTGAGCAACAAGACTTAAACTTTTCTAAAATTATTTTTCTTGAACTTAAGGATATGGCCTCAAAATCTCTTTCTAATCGATGGATATTATATCCTCGATTCATTATGGTCATCATAGAGAATCAGCTGCAAGCTGAGGGACTTGTTGGCCTTGGAGTCCCTGCAACTGCTGTATTGGCTGAAGTATACTCCAGGTACAACTCTGACCACACACTGAAATAGGCTGCCAACTGCGAAAACCCACGCAGTTGGAACCCACAACCACCACCTCCAGATCCAGAGTACCCACCAAACGTAATCCAAAAAGCCAAAAACGGCTACTCAGGAGATGAGTCCCTTGAGGATGCCCCTGTACTACAAACACATGAAGCACATACTAGTATTAACTCCCCAGTTGTGTCAAAGAAACAACCTGCCAAAGCCGCACAGGTATCCTCTCAACAGGATCCTATTGCAACCAATATTGGGGAACCCACACTGCTGGAACCTATCTCATTTGAGAGGGTTACCATTGAAGCGCACCATTCACCCCGGGTGCAATCTGCTTCTACCCAATCACCCCATGCAACCGCCCCCCAAAGTCCTACATTAATTGTTGCACAAGTGCTAAGTCAGTTGCACTCCTCACCCCCTCCCCAGATACCAATTACAACTGGGCATACCTCTACCATTGAGGGGGAGGATCAAAGTGCATCTGATAACCCACAATATAGGGGTTACAATGTTCCATTTCCTAGTGTAGAAAAGGAGATTGGAACTTCTGGTGAGGCTACAACTTATCCTGCTTCAGCATATGATCAGGATGTAGTTGGTACCATTACTAAGACCTTACCAGAGGCAACTGCTGATGAAGGACATAGTCCTGAAGCAGGAAGTCCCCAGTTCCAAGACAAAGGGGCACATGCTACAACTGATCTACACTCAGTGCATGTTCATCCTGATTCTATCAGGAGGTCAGGTGATTCAGTAACCACTGATGATGACCTGGGCTTCTTTTACAATGTATTAGCCCAAAACAGCATCCTGGAAGAGGAGGTGAGCAGACTCAAAGAGCTGCTTGCCAAAACTTCTGCGGATCAAAGACCATCTGCCTCTGCTTCTGGCACTATTTCTCAGGAACAGAACCCCCCGAGCAAATAGCTGCTATCTTTCAAAATTCCCTACCTCTCATCACACCTATAATCACTGATATAGTGATCAAAACCATTGATGAGAGGCTTTCCTCAGTAATACAACCCTTGATAGAAGAAGTTGTGGGCAAACAACTTTCTGACAATCAAACCCTTGCAACCAATGCAACCAAAAAGGGGGAGATTCAGTCAGTGAAAGCAAAAAGAAAGAGGAGTGCAGAGAGGAAAGAGAAAGAGAAAGAAACAGAAGTGACAGTAGTGGAAAAAGAGAAGGAGTTGGCTGTGGAGATGAAAAAGAGAAGGGGAAGGAAGTTGTGTTGGACGAAAAGAACCAATGAGCCGGATCAGAAAAACCTTTAAGTCCCACAGACGTCACAACAACTGCTGAAGTCCACAACAGCTGAAGACAACAACTGATTACAAAGTCTAAAGACACAAGTGCTGAAGACAAAGTCTGAAGACAAGTGCTGAAGACAGTCTGAAGACACAAGTACTGAAGACAAAGTCTGAAGACACAAGTGCTGAAGACAGTCTGAAGACACAAGTGCTGAAGACAAAGTCTGAAGACACAAGTGCTGAAGACAAAGTCTGAAGACAAGTGCTGAAGACAAAGTCTGAAGACATAAGTGATGAAGACAAAGTCTGAAGACAAGTACTGAAGACAGTCTGAAGACAAGTGCTGAAGAAAAGTACTGAAGACTAAGTATCAGACGTTGTCACAACAGCTGAAGAGGTCTTCTTCAGTAGTTGTGATGGTCTTCTTCAGTAGTTATGATGGTTTTGTAATCAGTAGTTTAGTTTCAGTAGTTTAGCATCAGTAGTTTTATATTTTGTGCTTAGCACTCTCTGATATGTTCTCAGTAGTTGTGAACATTTCAGTAGTTTGTTAAGTGTTAGTTATTTTTGTAATAAATCTGCCAGATGTCACTATCCCGTGATATCAGCAGTGATTGCAATCTATATAAGGAGTGTCAACCTAATTGTAATCGGTGAATGATTGAGCGAAAACATTTGATATAATTGAAACATTCCTTTTCACAGAAATATATTCTCTCGTTACAACCGTATTTGTTCTTAATGCATACGAATATCAAATTCTTGCTATAATTTGTCTAATTCTTGATCTTATTCCGCTGCGTTACACTCTAATCCATCAAACTTGAGATCACTGATCCTGTCAAATGGTATCAGAGCAGGTTAATCATTGATCGATCTAATAATTGATCATTGAAACTGCTATCCAAGATCCAAGTTTGATTGAATTAGCATTTTTGCAAGAAACGGTTATAGAGATTGAATTTTCTGTGTTTTTGGTCATTCATCCTGAGATTTATTCTTGGTTTTCATTGAGTCTGTTGTGGTCTGTGTAAAATCTTTTAAAAGCTTGAATTAAATTGTATTTGGACCTAAAATGACTACTCCTTCCAATGATCCTCACAATACTGGTTCCTCAACCAAGCCTCCAATGCTGGTTAGGAGTGAGTATAACATATGGCAACGACGAATGCTCCATTACCTGTCTGTTAACAGCTCAGGTTGTTGGACATCAGTGGTACATGGTCCACACAAGCCTATGGTGAATAACCCGGAAACAATCAAATGGTTTCGAAGAGGAGGGAGCAATACTCAGATGAGGATAAGAAGTTGTTTGAGATTGATGCAAAAGCCCATGGAATTCTAGCCATGGCACTGCCAAATGAAATCTATTCTGGGCTAATGCATTATGAAACTGCCCATGACCTCTGGAATACCTTGAAAGAACAATTTGGAGGAACAGATGAGGTCTTGGCAAATAATAGAGAAATCCTTGCCCAACAATATGAGACATTCTCTCATAGGAAGGGTGAGACACTGACTCAATAGTTTGAGCGGTTCTCTTGTTTGATCTCTGAATTAAAAATGGTCAAACATGAGTACACCAATAGCCAGATGAATAACAGATTTCTCAGATCACTGCCTGAGAGATGGGACATATATACTATTGTCCTACGCTCCAGTGCAAATTTCGACAAACTATCTCTCACCCAACTCCATGGGAAATTGCTCACATTTGAGAGAGAGATAGAACAGAAACGAAAACTGTCATCATCTGGAAAGCTCACTGATGACTTTGTACCAGGAAACACTGCCTTGGTAAGTCATGAGTCAGAGTATGCAGGATCAGAATGCCACTATGATGAGCATATTGATTTCACCTCAAACAATTCTAATCATGCCTTTGTGAGTGTTGATTGTCATTCTGGTAATAACAGTGACAATCTATGCTTTATCATGGATGATTTGAAGGGCATTGCCGATGATGATTTAGAAGAGATGGATATTTTGAGCCAAATGTCCTTGATCAATATCAGATCTCAGAAATTCTACAAGAGAACTGGCAGGAAATTTCCTGGACTCTCTGACAAAAACAAAGTCGGTTTTGACAAGAGCAAGTTGAAGTGTCACAAATGCCACATGCTTGGACACTTTGCAAGAGAGTGTAGATCAACTGGATCTAACACCTCTGCACCCTTTTTGACTTTTCCAAATAACAATTCACAATCCAAAGGGCAACATTCTGCTGGTTCTAGTCATTCATCACACCCTCAATCTCCTGCATATTTTGTTCCTCAGGGTCAAATGCCATATCCTTATCCCCGCTATTATATGCCACAGTCAAATCAAGTTCAAGCTCCTATAGTACCACAACCTCATGCACTACCAGAACCTCAACCATCTCCATCTCAATCACAACCTCATCACAGCTTCTTCACACCTGGAGTCGTTGACTGGAGTAGCTTACCTGATAACTTGTCTGGTCACACTGAGCAATACTATGCTGGTGCTAGTCAACATGGTGGTGAACACCCTTTTGGAAATCTTGCTCTCATGGCCCTGGAGTCTACTGAGGGTTCCTACTCAAATGCATCATCTTCACAGGTAACTCAGGTATCTTCAGAGGCTAAAGCCAAGTTATGTTCTGAATCATGCATAGCTGCCTTTGTCTCTATTAGAGAGGCAAATGTAGCATTAATAAATCAAAAACTTGAGTTTGAGAAAACCATTTCCAAAAGAAAAGCTGAGTATGAGTCTGCTCTTAATAGTAAAAGTGATGAGATTTATAAGCTTAAATGCCAATTAAATAATGAAAAGGCCAAGCTAGAGGTTATTCTGGAAGACCATAGGAGTCTCAAAGAAAAACTTGCAGTGACCTAAGTTGAGTGTGATCGATGGGTACAATCATGCAAAGGTTTTGAAATGCTTCTTAGTAAGCAATCAGCTTTAAATGTGAAGTTTGGCATTGGTTATAATCACACTGCTCCTCCTACAGATTTTGCTTCAAGAGCAGAAATTAAATCTGATGGAGAAAGCAATAACCAATCCACCTCATCATGTGATTCACTTTCTGATAGAGCACTATCAGAAGTTGAAGTTAGTATTATTCCCTCGTTGAACCTAGCAGCTGATCTTGATGGTTCAAATACTGACACTCACATGATCAAAGAGTTGATCAACTCAGGAGTTATTTCTGGAAGTCCTGAAAGGACTGGAGAGCAAGATTTAACACCTGAAGTTCAAACTCCAACTACTGTCAGCACTGAAGAGAAGAAAACTATCAGTAGAAAGGGTTTGAAGACTACTAAAGAGGAAGTCAAGAAAGCAAATAGTGCTTCCAAAGTGCTGAAGAACAAGTCTTCAGTAGTTTCATTCTCTTTAGTTGATGATCAACATAAGATGAAGAAGAAACCATGTGAAATATGTGGTTTGTTCAATCATCTTACAGATGATTGTTGGTACAAAAGAGGATCCAAACTCAAACATAAAGAGGAAATTAAAGAGAAAATGGTTAAAATGAAAACTGAGTTTGAAGCCACATTTGTACCAGCAACATCAAATCCTGTAACCCTTAAGTCCAAAGGAAATCCAAAAAGGAAGGGGTTAAACAGGTAACAGCTAAGATTGCCCAAAAGAAGAAGGTGCAACATAGGAACTTATCAAACTCCAATGCCAATGTGTCTGGAGAGCTGAAAGCTTTATCACAAAATCAGACACAGCTGGTTATGATGGTTCAACATCTATTGGAAAGAGTTAACCAATTAGATGTTCCTATGTTGAAACCACAGAAAAGGAGGTCCAAGCCAAAGGATTCCTCTTCTTCACCATCTTCTTCCTCTCAGGCTGTTGTTTCCAACAAACCTGTTAGTTTACCATCTGTTGATGAGAACAGGCCTAAAACCAAAAAGGTTTGGGTCTCAAAATCTAACTGATTTGTTGTGTTTTACAGGGTTCTTCAACATGCCACAGAGGCATCTGGTACGTAGACAGTGGAGGATCCATGCATATGACAGGAAACAGATCACTTCTTAATGACTACTCTCAAGGAAGGAAGGGGTTTGTGTCATTTGGCAATGATGCAAAGGGTTACATCATCGGAAAAGGCTTTGTTTCCAATGGGGAAATAAAGTTTGATGATGTTAACCATGTGGAAAATCTCAAGTACAACCTCTTGAGTGTCAGTCAAATGTGTGACAAAGGCGATGTTGTTCTTTTCACCAGTCAGAACTGTCGGATTCTGTCATCCAAAGTTCTAAGTTTGATTGATAAGGTGTTGGATGAATACACTCTCCTGAAGGCCAACAGGACAGGAAGAGTGTATGCCTTAGATCTTTCCAAGAAAATAGATCTCAAAGGCCATCCTTGCCTATTTTCCAAGGCTTCCCCTCAAGAATCTACTCTATGGCATAGAAGGCTGGGTCATGTTAATCTCAAAAACATAAATCAGCTGATAACCATGGTTTAGTAAGGGGACTGCCTATGAAGGAGTTCAAATGTGAAGATAACTGCACTGCTTGTTTAAAAGGAAAACAGCACAAAGCTTCATTTCCCTCCATAGAAGAACCTAAGTCCACTGCCTGCATACAGCTTCTTCATATGGATCTCTTTGGTCCTGTGAGAGTGATAAGTATGGCTAAGAAGAAATACTGTCTGGTAATTGTGGATGATTACTCCAGATTTGTATGGACTTTCTTCTTGCATTCAAAGGATGAGGCAGCTCAGAAGATTATCAACTTTGTGTTGTATGTTGAGAAGCAGTATTCCCTCTCAGTTAAGTGTATTAGAAGTGATAATGGAACAGAATTCAGAAACAATACACTTGATGAGTTCTACCTCTCAAAGGGAATTAAGAGGCAGTTTAGCATTCCAAGAACTCCTGAACAAAATGGAGTAGTGGAGAGAAAGAACAGGACCCTCATTGATGCTGCAAGGTCCATGTTGGCTAATTCTGGTCTGCCACTGACCTTTTGGGCTGAAGCTGTCAATATAGCCTGCTATGTACAGAATAGAGCCTTAGTAAATCAGAGGTTGATGAAAACTCCTTATGAAGTTTTACATCATTTAGCCCCTTTGATTTCATTCTTTAGAGCATTTAGGTGTCCTTGTTACATTCTCAACACAAAGGATCAACTCCAAAAGTTTGATTCTAAGGTGGATGCAGGGTATTTTGTTGGGTATTCATCCACTTGCAAGGCTTACAGAGTATTCAACTGTCGGACAAAGATAGTTGAAGAAACCTTGCATGTGAAGTTCAATGAATCCCCTAAGGATACAATTCCACAAAACCCTGTGGAGTTGTTTGATCTGGACATTTTGAAATATGTTCCTTATCAACCGCCTGCTGTTGCAGATCATATGAATCCATTATCTTCTGTAGCTAGTCATCCATCTGGTGTTACCGATGATATTAGTAATCACCTTTTCAAGTTTAGTGATCAACTGCCTGATTCAGCTAGACCTGATGTTCCTGTAGCTCCAGTAGCACAATCCACAACAAATGCTGATGAGATTTCTACAACTTCAACTTCCTTTGAATTACCATCAACTGATTGGTTTCAAGGAAATGCATCACCATCACCATCTGTTGCTGCTGAGCCTGCTACAAACACTTGCACAGATCTTATTGTGTACCAAGATCTAAAGAATCACCCTATGTCTCAAATCATTGGTGATATCAATGCTGGCGTGTCAACAAGAAGTCAATTGTCAAATTTCTGCTTCTATGCTCTCTTCATTAGTCAGCAAGAGCCAAAGAACTATCACATTGCTTTAAGGGACAATGGATGGGTTGAAGCCATACAGCTTGAGCTTCTTCAGTTCAAGAAACAGCAAGTGTGGGAACTGGTTCCTCTACCTCCAGGTAAGTGTGCAATAGGCACTAAATGGGTGTTTAGGAATAAAACAGATGAAAATGGGCTTATTGTTAAGAACAAGGCCAGACTGGTTGTACAGGGATTTTCACAAGAGGAAGGTATTGATTATAATGAAACCTTTGCCCCTGTAGCCAGACTGGAAGCAATTTGATTGTTTTTAGCTTATGCTGCTTATCACAACCTTAAAGTTTTCAAATGGATGTCAAAAGTGCATTTTTGTATGGGAAAATTAAAGAAGAGGTTTATGTATGTCAACCACCAGGTTTTGAGGACAATAAACATCCTAATTGGGTGTATAAGCTTGATAAGGCTCTCTATGGGTTGAAACAAGCTCCTAGAGCCTGGTATGAGACATTATCAAACTTTCTTCTGGAAAATAATTTCACTAGAGGCTCCATAGACAAGACTTTATTCATTAAGAAAGCTGGGCATCATAATCTACTTGTTCAAATTTATGTAGATGATATTATTTTTGCGTCCTCTGATCCACAGTTGTGTGATGCCTTTACAAAGTTGATGCAACAGAAGTTTGAAATGAGTGCCATGGGAGAATTACAGTTCTTTCTGGGTTTGCAAATCAAACAAAAGGCTGATGGAATTTTCATTCATCAATCCAAATACACAAAAGATCTTTTGGAAAAGTTTGATTTACAAAACTGTAAGCCCTGTTCTACTCCCATGTGCAACACCACACAACTGGATACAGATCAGAAAGGTAAAGTGGTTGATGAAACACTTTACAGATGTATGATTGGGTCCTTGATGTACTTAACAGCTTCTAGACCAGATATTATGTTTGCTACATGTGTTTGTGCTAGATTTCAGGCTGCATCTAAGGAGTCTCATTTGATTGCAGTCAAGAGGATCTTTAGATATCTGCAAGGCACTCCATCTCTAGGTTTATGGTATTCTACTAGACATTCTGGTAAATTAGTTGCTTTTTCTCATAGTGACTATGCAGGTTGTAAGTTGACAAGAAAGTCCACTTTTGGAGGATGCCAATTCTTAGGCAACTGCTTGATTTCTTGGCAGAGTAAGAAGCAGACCTCAGTTGCTACATCAACTGCTGAAGCAGAGTACATTGCTGCTGCAAGCTGTACATCTCAGGTACTCTGGCTTCAAAACCAATTATTGGATTATGGCATAACAGAGACTAAGACCCCATTGTTAATGGACAGCTCTTCAGCTCTTTGTATTGTCAAGAATCCTGTCCAGCACTCTAGGACTAAACATATTGAAATCAGACACCATTTTAATAGAGATTGTTTTGAAAAAGGTCTGATTGATCCAAAATTTGTTCCTAGTGCTGATGAGCTTGCAGACATTTTCACTAAGCCTTGGATAGCACAACTTTCCAAAACCTAATGCTAAGGCTTGGTATGCTGCAGCTAGAATAAGTGACAACTACTGATGATCTCAGCTCACAAGTACTCATGACGATTAGTTTATTATTGTCATATATAAGTACTGAAGTTATCCTCCCTTCAGAAGTTTTTAAAACTACTGGAGCTTAAGTAACTTCTCATTACTCATGTACTTTATTTGTTAAAACAACTGACGTAGTTACAACAGCTGATGTAGTCACAACAGCTGATGTAGCTACAACTACTGATGTTAGAAATGCAGATAAGTACTGATGACCAATGAAACGTCTGAAACTCAGATCTAAGTCTGATGAGTAAGTGTGGAGGTCAGACTGAAACAGCTGAAAAGCTATGAATTGACGAAAACAACTGATGAGAAATTTCTCTTCAGTCGTTTATACAACTACTGTTTCATTAAAACAACTGAAGCCAAAACTATGTCTTCAGTAGTTTACAACTACTGAAGACTAACACCAAGTCTTCAGCTATTTACAACAACTGATGACAAAACCACTGTCTTCAGTAGTTTCACAACTACTGATGACAAACACCAAGTCCTCAGTTTACATCATTTGAAGTCAAAACCAAGACCATCAGTAGTTAACACCAAGACTTCAGCTGTTTCAACATCTGATGGTCAAAACCAAGTCTTCAGTTGTTTTATAACAACTGATGACAACACCACCACTGTCAGTCGTTTTAAACCTCTGAAGGTTAATACCACGTCATCAGTAGTTTCAAACAGCTGATGACCACACCAAAACCTTCAGTAGTTTTCTTTCAGCCTTTTCCTATCCCACCCCTATAAATACCTGTCTTCTTCTCAAACGTTCCATTAGCCGTTCTTCTAACCTTCATACTTTCAAAAATGGCAACCATGAGCCTAAAACCACGACACAACTGCGTTGCATACCTTACCAAGTCGGCTTTCTGGAACAAATTTGATAATGCCATTGACCTAATGGTGGATTCCCCATATCGCACAGCCTTTCTCTTGAATCCGACCATCTACCCTGAATCTCTCAGTCAATTCTGGTCAAATGTTTTTGTTCATACTGATAAGTCTACTGGCCAAATCTCTGTTCGGTCCCTCGTCAACCAGAAACCAGTGGTTGTTACAGCCGACATCATTCGTCAGGCATTACACTTACATGACTCCACCACTGTGACTGAATACCCAAAGGGCAC
The DNA here is from genome assembly GCA_025506515.1 of Flaveria trinervia. Lineage (NCBI taxonomy): Eukaryota > Viridiplantae > Streptophyta > Magnoliopsida > Asterales > Asteraceae > Flaveria > Flaveria trinervia. The sequence continues at coordinate 22,949,511 of CM046449.1, read as the reverse complement.
AATGATATGTCCTTTATCAATAATGGGTATGAAGGTGATCTTCGGGCTACAACTATTCTGAAGAAACATTTCCATGATGCTGAAAAACTTATCTTTCACATGGTAAATGTATGCTTAGCTTCAAAGACATCCACTTGGGATCAAATGTCATCCCAATGGCAACAGGTATTGTATTCTATTCTAGAACACCAACCGCTAAATTTCTCTGAAATCGTGTTTCTAGAAATAAAGAACTTGGCTCAAAAACCTGCGGCAAACCGCTGGCTATTATATCCCAGGTTTCTCATGGCCATTATTTTAAATGAATTAAAATCTGATGGCCTTGTTGGCCTTGGAGTCCCTGCACCAGTTGTTTTGGCTGAGGTATACTCCAGGCACAACTCAGACCTCACTCTCAAAGAAGCTGCTCGAATGCTAAAACCCAAGCAGAGGGAACCCACAACTTCCACCACCAGATCCAGAGTCCCCACCAAACCAAAAACCAAACGCCCCAAAATAGCTATTCAGGGAGATGAGTGCCCTGAAGATGCTCCTGTACCACCAAGGCAGGATATACTTGCTGGTTTAAACCCCCCAGCAGTATCAGAGACTCTACCAGCTAACACCGCATAGGCATCCTCTCAAAATGATCCTGATGAAACCTTATCAGGGGCAACCACATCGCTGAAACCACTCTCACTTGAGGAGGTTATCATTGAAGAGCATCCCTCTCCCCGGATGCAATCAGCTTCTATCCCCTCTCCCCATGCAAATGCCCCCCAAAGTACAACCATTATAATTGCAAACATGCTGACTCAGCTGCATGCCTCTCCTCCTCCCCAAAAAACACCAACAAAGGGGAGAACCACAGCAATTGAGGACGAGGATCAACATGCTTCTGACAACCCACAGCACCAGGGTTTAACTGCTCTATCTCTTGGTGTGGATATGCAGATACGAACATCTGGTGAGGCTGCCACCTCTTCTGAATCAGCACATGATCAGACTGAGGCTGGTAACATAGCTAAGACCTCACCAGAGGCAACAGCTGATGAAGGACATCGTCCTGAGGCTGGAAGTCCCCAGTTCCAAGAAAAAGGGGCACATGCTAAAACTGGTCCACACCCGGTGCATGTACATCCTGCTACAAGCAGGAGGTCAGGTGATTCAACATCTGCTGATGATGACCTAGGCTTTTTCTATGATGTTCTAGCCCACAACACCATCCTGGAGGCTGAGGTAAGCAGACTACAAGAACTGCTTGCCAAGAAGTCTCAGGATGTAAGTCCATTTTCCCCCACTAACCCACAGATGGCACCTTCATTCGAAGGTCCCCCAAACACTTCACCCTCTCACTTCACTGAGCCTCCAGCCTCTGCCTTTGGCACTATCTCTCAGGGACAGAACCCCCTGAGCAGATGGTTGCTGCATTCCAACAATCCTTACCTCTCATCACTCCCATCATCAATGACATTGTTCATAAAGCCATTGATGAGAGGATCTCCTCAAGTCTACAACCACTCATTGATGATGTTGTGCACAAGAAGCTTTCTGCGGTACAAACCCCTGCAACCAATGCATCCAAAAAGGGGGAGAGTACAACAGTGAAAGAAAAGAAAAGAAAAAGAACTAAGGATGAGAAAGCACAAGAGAAAACCAAGGAGTTGGAGAAGGAAAAGGAACAACAACTGATCACTTACAAAAGAAAGAAAAGTGCTGGTGATCAAAAGAATGCTGAAGAAAAATCCTTGGAGGAGCTGATAAAAGATGCAGATGAAGCACACCGCCGATCCATGGACAAAATCATTGAGAAACTCTTCAAGCAAGACTTTGATACAGCCAAAACAGATGGGCTGGGTACAGTGTGCTGGAGAAAGAGAGATTGGAGATCATGATTCGATTCATAGCCAAATATTTAGGAAGATCACTGATGGAGATTCGTTCATGGACCAGAGACAGCATTCTGGCTATAGCCACCAGAATCTGTTTGTTTGAGCAATTTCATAAGGGGATAATTATTGAAGCACTTGATGAGGCTGGAGCTGGGAAAAGGCTTGAAATGGCAAAACTCACAAAAGCCAAACTTACAACCAAAATGATTGAACAACCTTCCCAATCACCCACTCAAAAACAGCCTACCCCTCAAATCTCCAAACCAATCTCAAAACTCTGTGTCCAGTTCCCCAAGACAGAGTTCCCATTCATACTTTTCCAAACAGATCATTGAGACTTCTTCCCAGGCCTGTGCTTAAAAAGGGTCACTTCTGAGCTGATCTAGAAGACAAAAAGACCAATCCTTCTGCCATAATAAGTGGGACATCTTCAATAAGTTTAGAGGTTTTGGCTGCATTGGTTCAGGGGGAGTTTGTTGGACCAAAAGAACCAATGAGCCTGATCAGAAAAACCTCTAAGTCCCACAGACATCACAACAACTGCTGAAGACTTGATCAGCTGTTTGACAAAGTCTGAAGACTTCAACAGCTGAAGACTAAAGTCTGAAGTTCAACAGCTGAAGAACAAAGTACTGAAGATCAACAGCTGAAGACTAAAGTACTGAAGACTTCAACAGTTGAAGACTAAAGTACTGAAGACTTCAACAGCTGAAGACCAAAGTCTGAAGACTTCAACAGCTGAAGACTAAAGTCATTAGCTGATGACAACAGCTGAAGTTCAAGTACAAGTACTAAAGCCTTCAGAGTTTGTTACAACAGCTGAAGAAGCATTCTTCAGTTGTTGTGATGGTTTCCTTTCAGTAGTTTTCTATTTGTTTCAGTATTTGTAAAACGACTGAAGAGCATGTTCTTCAGTTGTTGTAGTTTCAGTAGTTTCTTTTCAGTAGTTGTAGTGATAGTTAACACTTAGCATTTTTGTAAGAAGATGTCAGCTGTTTGACATCTTCAGTAGTTGTGTTAACTATTAGTAGTTTGAATAAATTCTGTTAGATGTCACTATCAAGTGACATCAGCAGACGTCACATCTCCTATATAAGAGTGTTGACCTAATTGTATTTGTGACATTCTGTTACCACAAAAGTGAATATTGAATGAAATATATTTTGCAGAATTCTTTCTGTCTATAACTGTTTGTTCTTACCTTGAATATCTTTTGTGTTCTTGTGAATTGGCTAATTCATTGTTTGATTTCCGCTGCTATACTCTCTAATCAATCAAACGTAGATCACTGATCCTAACATTTTGATTGTTTGTTTCCGCCACTCAATCATTGACTTGGTTACCATATTCGATTCGCAGTAAGAATACCACTCTTACTCAACCCCAGTCAATTGGTATCAGAGCTTTGGCTCTCGATTCTTTCTCAGATGTGCAAAATAACTGAATAGAATTCGATTGATCTGGTAATCGAGTTGTTAGTAGAGTATATCATATTCTCTACTTAGTAAACAACATAAATTACTCTTGTCAACATATACTCATCAAAATACCCACAACACCAAGAAACTCAAGAAACTCAGTATCATCTCAGATCTGTTTTTGAATTCCGTTAGAACTGTTTGGACTAAGTTGGACTAATCAATCCTAAAATCATCTAAATCTATATTATACACTTAAACACATAGTTGAAATAGATTCTAACAGCTACTCAGAACTTGGTCATACACCTAAACCTCCAATGCTTAAACATAAATCTGAGTTTAAATAGTGGAAAATCGGTTTAGGAATTACATCACAGGTGTAGATCCTGATTTCTGGATATCAATATGCAAGGGGCCACACATCCCTGTTACTCTGTCTACAGATTAAGCTGCAATATACAGAACTGCTAGAATACCCATTGAAGATCTGACCTTAGATGAAGAAGACTACAAGAAAATCAAGATAGACCTTAAAGCCTACTCAATTCTGACTCAAGCACTTAAGATGGATGTGCTGAAAAGACTGGAGAAGTATGGAACTGCAAAAGCTGTGTGGGATGCACTCAAAATCATGTGTCAAGGAAGCAGTGAAGTAGCTGAAATCAACAAAGACAAGCTTGTTCATCAGTATCAAACATTTCACCACACCAAGGGAGAATCAATCTCTAAGCAACTGCATAGATTTGTACAGTTAGTAAATGACTTGGGAATCATGGGAGTCACTTACAAAATTAAAGAATGTAACCATGATGAAAAATACTCTTGATCTTGAGAGCACTACTCTAGACATCATGATAGCCAAAATTGAATCTTTAGAACTTGATGAAAGAGGCAGAAATCTTGGTGGACCTAGAGTAATTGAGGCTTACAAATTTCCATCAGAATCTCATTCTGTGGAAAATGCATTCATCACTGAGGAGGATGATTTTATCTCATCTAGAGATCAAATGAATAACACTGGGTTCATTGCAACTCCACCAATCAATCATCCTTCAACCTCATAGAGTCACTGCTGCTCCTCAAACTCCCAGAGTCAATATTGTTCCTCAAACCAATCCTGAAGACTCAAGATCAGAAGAACAAAAGGCAACTTACAATGCTTTTTTTGCAAGCTTTGAAGCCTACTTGGGAGGAAGACTCACTTCTGCTCATCTCATTCAAGAAGATCTGGAGGAAATGGATCCAAATGATGTGGAATAAATGGATCTACAATGGCAAATGGCCATGATTGCAATGAGAGCTAAGATATTCTTCAGAAAAGGAAGAAAGCTGAGCCTGAATGAGAATACAAAACTTGGATATGATAAATCCAAGGTGAAATGCTTTAACTGTGGCATGGCTTATTTCTCAAGAGAGTGCAATGCCCCCAAGAGAAACAACTATCAAAGGAACTCTCCAGGCCAATCATCCTCACAGCCTAACTCAAGCCTTCACTCCAACAATCAACAACAGCAGTATCATCAACACCAATCATATCAGAATCCACCCCAACTGAAAAATCAAGCTCATGGAAGCAGTCAGTCTTCAGCCAGTACTCTTGTAATAAAGCAAGATGGAATATGTGACTGGAATGTGTATGTAGAGGAAGTCAAGCCTCAATTTCAAAATCATGCTCTTATGGCTCACATCAATGATGGACCATCTCTAATGCCTACTAAGGTAAAATCTAACCTTTGTAGTGAAAAATGCATTAATGAATTATAAGGATATAGAGAGCATAATCACAAACTGGCTAATAAAATCAAAGAAGAAAAGGTGAAATCAGAGATGATGAAGAGAGAAATAAAAAACTTTGAAATCAAAATTAAATCTCTCATCTCTGATATAGAAAAACTGCCTGGTGAGAAGTATACTCTTGCAGTTGAGAATGAGCTACTTGCTGAAAAGTTAGCTTAATCTAAAGCTCAACAATCTATGACTGAAGTGAAACTTGAAAAGTTTGAAATGTCTTCAATCAAGCTGCAAGAGATGCTTGATTCCCAAAAGAATCCAAAGGACATGACAGGGATTGGGTATAATTCATGTCCTCCACCATACAATGACAACTACACTGTCATGCCTGACTCTGTCTCACTCTCTAAAGCAATTGAACCTAAAACTATGGAACCTAAATCTATAGTGAAACGGGTGACAAATCCTCAAAACAAACCTGATGTTTATATTGAAACCAATGAGGATAAAATCAAGTTAGGTCACCCAATCAAAATCAAAGAGTGTTCAGACAAGACAGTGAGTGTCATGAAACCATCAATCCTTGTAAAAAGTAATTGTACCTTTTATAAAATTCATACCATCTATTTTACAAGGCAAAAAGAAATATGTCAAGACAGTGAAACCCATGAGAGTAGTTCTGATAATGAGATTATATCTCCACAAAATTCAAGCAAATCAAAAAGGTTTCACTACAAACAAAAAAAACTGTAACACTGAGTAAAACACATAAAACATCATCAGACCCTTAGTCTTCAAGATTAAGGCAGGGAGTTGGGTTTGATATCCGTAACAAGGAACATGTTGACCAGTTTGACAAAGAAGTGAGAAATAGGTTGAAAAAACAGAAACAGCCCAGATAATTAAACAAAAGTAGTGTTGTGAAGCAAACTACTAAAAGGGTTGATTCTGATTCATCACCTAAAGAAAAGAAAGTGACTCATCAAAAGAAAATATCGGTTAAGTCACACAAGGAAAAATCTGATTCAAGAAACAAACAAATGTATTGTGATATTTGTGAAATGTTCAATCACAAGATAGATAAATGCTTCTTCAATCAATATTGTTCTATCTGTGATATGAATAATCACCCCACCAAAAATTGCTATTTCAACAAGTATTGTTCAATCTGTGACATGAACAATCACAATGCATCTGATTGTTACTTTAATTAGAAGGGGTTGAGAATTCTCCAACACAAGCCCTCTTAAAAACATCTACTATGATGCACTCTGTTAGACATCATCTTCATAATACTCAATCTAGGACACCTAGATCAAAAATGACAGAAATAACTTGAAGGAATTAAGGAAGGGTCAAAGAAATCATCTCACAATGAAACACAAACTTGACCTTCCTAAGCAAAAACCAACTTTTGATAATGAAACTCGGGCTAAATTTTTACAAAGAAATAGAGACCAATGATTTCATTATTCATCTGAATTCTCAATAGATGTTGATGAGATGACTCAATCAATTCATCATCAAAAATCTCCCAGAACACCTCCATCCAAATCACAATTCAGAGGGAAATACCAGGAGGTCACTATCATGAATAGGAAAGGGAAACTCATGACCATCATGGCTTGGGTTCCTCATTCTAATTAGTTCTTTTTGCTTGTAGGTTCATCCACATAGGTCTAATAGCCTATGGTACGTAGATAGGGGATGCTCCTGACACATGACTGGAGATTGTTCCCTCCTTCATGACTTCAAGTACATACAAGGAACTATTATGGCATTCGGTGGATATTCAAAAGGTGGTAGAATTACAGGAGAAGGATCTGTGACAAACGGGATGCTGAGCTTTGACAGAGTGAATTACTGTGAACAACTGAATTTCAATCTGCTAAGTGTGTCTCAGATCTGCGACAAAAAATATTCTACTCACTTTACAAACACTCACTGCTACATTCTGAAACCTTGATTTCAAATCCCGGAAGAATGGTTTGTCTTAAAGACTCTGAGGAAGAATAATACATATGTCTTAAACCTGTGTTCTGCATCACCTAAGGAAGAAACATGTCTTTTGTCTAAAGCATCATTTGATGAGTCATAGCTTTGGCATAGACATTTGGGGCACACTAACTTTAAAAATATGAACAAGTTAGTCAAAGCAAACCATGTCATTGGTCTTCCTCAAAAATAATTCAATTTTATTGATCAATGTTCAACGTGCCTCAAAGGAAGACAACATAAATCGTCTCACAAAACAAGCTGGTGAACACTAACAATACTCCATTGAAGTTACTTCACATGGATCTATTTGGACTAACTCATGTAATGAGTATGGGAAAGAAACAGTATTGTTTAGTGATCATTGATGACTTTTCTCGATTCACATGGGTGTTCTTCCTACTTCATAAAAACGAAGCATCCCAAATCATTCAAGAATTTATCACTAAAATTGAAAATCAACTTTATCTTAAGGTCAAAATAATAAGAAGTGATAATGGTATAGAGTTCAAAAATGAAAATATGAGTACCTTTTGTGCAACCAAAGGCATTGCTCATCAATTCAGTGCAGCAAGAACTCCTTGACAAAATGGGGTAGCTGAAAGGCGAAATAGAACACTTATTGAAGCATCAAGAACGATGCTAGCCGATGCTAAACTTCCAATCACCTTCTGGGCAGAAGCAGTTAACACATCGTGCTTTGTGCAAAATCGAACTCTAGTTGTTAAAGAAAGTAACATGACACCTTATGAATTGATCTTCCATAGGAAACCATTCATTGGATTCCTCAAATCATTTGGTTGTCCAGTCTCAATATTAAACACCTGTGATCATTTGGGAAAATTTTCATCCAAGTCTGATGAAGGATTCTTTGTAGGTTATTCTTCTGTCTCAAAGGCTTATAGAGTGTTCAATCCTAGATTGAACATTATTGATGAATCCACAAATGTTCAATTCAAGGAACATTCGTTTCCCAAATCTACAAATGGTCCTGACTGTTTGTTTGATATTGACACATTTATAAAATCATTTGACCAATTTCACTTATCTGATGCAGGAAATATACATTCAGGTGATACTTCATCAACTGTAGAAAGAAGAGATAATTATCCATTGATTCCACCTACATTTGATGAACATATGAATGAAGATGTTCCTTTTCAAGCTGATCCTATCAGACAACTATCACAAAACCTTAGTGTTTCTTCTAAAGAAGGTCCCAGCCTAGTACCATCTCACTCAGATAACTTGTCAAATGAGTTCAGAAATCAAAAACAGGTTTCTCATCCAGTATAAACACAAGGTACATCAAATGATGCAAGCAATCTCTGTGCTGTTGAAGATGTAGCAGTTACTGAAACAAAAGTTGACAATCTTCATAATTCAATAACAATACATGATGAATGTGCCTCTGACCATAATGAACTGAATGTCTCCAATCTTGATGTAACTATTGTTGGTGACACCATTCCAACAACGAGAATATACAAGAATCATCCAGTTGAAACCATTATTGGTGATCTTAATGAGAGGGTGACTAGAAGCAAGTATATTATTGCAAACATTTGGTGATCTATGTCAAGCAGTACCCAAAAACATCAAAGAGGCACTTCAAGACAATAGTTGGATTTAAGCAATGTAGGAAGAATTGCTCCAATTCAAGAAGCAAGAAGTATGGCAGCTGGTAGATCTTCCCGAAGGACAATACCGTATCGGTACCAGATGGCTGTACAGGAACAAGATTGATGATAGAGGGATTGTCATCAGAATAAAAGCAAGACTAGTGGCACACAGATACACTCAGGAAGAAGGAATCGACTACGACGAAGTGTTTGCTCCTGTTGCCAGACTAGAAGCAATCAGAATCTTTCTTGCATATCTGTATCCATGAAATTTATTGTTTATCAAATGGATGTAAATGTGCCTTCCTGTATAGAAAGATTGTTAAAGAAGTCTATGTGAGTCAACCACCTGGCTTTGAAGATCTAGATTTCCCTCATAGAGTTTACAAGCTTGACAAAGCTATGTATGGTCTTCATCAAGCACCAAGAAAGTGGTATGAGACTTTATCATCCTTCCTTCTTGAACATGGGTATGAAAGAGGAAAGATTGATTAGACTTTCTTCAGAAGAAAAAAGGGAAAAGACATGCTGTTAGTCCAGATCTAAATGGATGACATTATATTTGGCTCGACAAACAAGCAACTCTGCAAAGAATTTGAAGACCTTATGCATTCAAAGTTCCAAATGAGTGCTATCGGGGAACTCACCTTCTTTCTAGGGGTGCAAGTCCAACAAACAGCAGATGGAATATTTATCAACCAATCAAAATATGTAGAAACCATGTTGAAGAAATTCACTTTGCTGACTGTCAGTCTATCAGAACTCCTGTGGATACTAAAGTGAAGATTGGACCTGACCCTGAAGGCAAATCAATGGATCAGACTCACTATCAATCAATGATAGCTTCACTTATGTATCTAACAGCCAGTAGGCCTGACATTATGTTTGGTGTTTGTGTGTGTGCCAGATATCAAGTTGATCCAAAAGAATTACATGTGAACGTAGTCAAGAGGATATTCAGATATCTAAAGGGCAAGCCAGCTCTTGGGTTATGGTATCCAAAGGAAGGAGAATTTCATCTCTATGCCTACACATACAGTGATTATGGAGGATGCAACTTCAATAGAAATTCCACTTCTGGCGGTTGTCAATTTCTTGGTCCCAGACTAGTATACTGGCAATGCAAGAAGTAGACAAATGTGTCTGTGTCCATAGCAGAAGCTGAGTATATTGCTGCATCAGCATGTTGCTCTCAAGTTCTCTGGATTCAAAACCAGATGCTTGATTATGGTTTTAACTTCTTGCACACGCCAATTTCTATTGACAACACAACTTCTGTCTTTATAACTAATAATCTAGTTCAGCACTCAAAAACAAAACATATTGACATTAGATATCATTTTTCAGCACTCAAAAACAAAACATATTGACATTAGATTCAAGTACCAATGGAAAATCAATTAGCTGATTTGTTTACCAAGGAATTTGAACCTAGTAGGTTTGAATTTCTGGTTTAGTCAATTGGCATGATTAACCTTGAGTAAAAACCATGAAAATCATCAAAAGCAATTTAAAACATCAGAAAACCACAAAAAGAAATCAAGTTGGATGAAGAAAAGAAGTCTATGGGAAATGATATAATTACAATCATTATATCATTCACTGTGCTTAATTTCAAAATGTAAAAGACTGAAATGACGTACCAAATATGTTGGTAGGCTCAACTTGGAAGAAAAGATACATGCAGTGATGAATTAAAGACATATTCAATTGTGAAACACTCAGCACAAAGTATAAATATGTATTGGCTTATCTGAATGCATGTGTGTGTAGTAGCCTAAACACACCAGGTAATGATACTTTATGAATCTCTTTCACCACATCATGTTTCATCTTTGTTTTGCTGAATAAAGACCTGATAAAACTTGCACATAGTGCAGATGTTATGATCCAAAAGATTCCCAATATGGAACACATCCAAAATTAAATGAATCAACAAAGTAATACATTCCAAGTGAATGAACAATAGAATCCTATCATGGATCACCTCTCCCAATATGGATCAACATGAAAAATGATCAAATTAAAAGAATCCCAATAAGGATCAGTGAAAATGAGATTTCATGACTTAAGTAACCTAGTAAGAAAATCTGTGAAAAAGTTCTACCATGCATTGTATAAGGAGGGTTGATTATTTCATGCTTATGTGTGTGAGGTACACATTGAATAATTAATCAACCAAAACATGATAAAAGTCATTTGCATCAAAATATCAACTAGGTATGGGTTTAAGAGGACAAACATACCTTCATTCTTCATGTTCATGATCGTGTCCATTTAATCATAAAGGATGCACAAGTGTAATGTAAGACTGATATGATCCCAACAAAGAGAATTTTTCTCTTCATTATTAATATTAATCAAAATAATATTGAAAAGGTTTTAAATCTTTAAAGTTTCTATCCAAATGTGGACATAAACTTTAGGGGGAGTAATTTGAAATTTTTGAGTAAGTCCAAATTTTTGTTTATTAACTTAATTTTGAAAAAAAAAACAAAAAGAATTTTAGTTGGTGTTGTTGTAATAACTCATACCATTATATCTCAGCTTATGTAGATTCTTAGAAGCATGATAAGTCCAAGATCTGTCAAAATTGGGAAACTTGTATCAATTGTGACATACAAGTCAATCCAAGCAAGAATTGACAACTTCATCAGTCAACTTCATAAGAAAAATCAATCAAGGACAAATCTTCATAAGATGAATAATCAATTCAATCACATTAACTTTTGATTAAGTTCAAAAGCTAATGCATGTAAGTGCATTAGTTAATGCGGGTGAAGGTAACCCATGCATGTAACTAATGCGGGTAACAATATATTTTCAAGTGCTACTAATGCGGACAATGATTTTACTCTACCGCATTAGTGTGTGAAGTAGATGTGGAATTTACTCTACCGTATTTGGTACAGTTAACAAATGCGGATGAATAGGTCTCTCTCGCATTTGCTACAGTGCAATGTTGACCAAGTGTTGTCAACCACATTTGGTATAGTTGCACAAATGCTGATTGACTTTGTTCTATCACATTTGCTACTGTGTACAAATACGGATAGGATAAAACAAGTAACTCTACCGCATTTGTTACAGTGAATGCTGATGAACACAATCACAAGTTATTCTTTCGCATTTACTACAACACAAATGTGAACAGCCAAAGGTTTCAATTTTTAACTTCCGCATTTGCAACAGTACAAAAATGCGGAAAGAATAAAAATAAGAAGAAACAAAACTTCCGCACTTACAACAATAGCCAAATGCGGACAGTCAATGTCAAAAGTATGTCTTCCGCATTTGCTACAGTTAACAAATACGGATGACCAAAAGTCAAACAAATTAACCTTCAGCATTTTGCTACAATGGTGAATGTATCTGTTTTTAAACTTGTAAAATCTTTTAAAATGTATTATTTGACTATTTAAAGGAATTCAAACGGGTCATTTAATACTTTTCAAATTTGAGAGACTTTATAGTGAGACGAGCACAAACATACAGTACACCATCTTCAATCATCATCATCATAAACATTCAAAGATTTTCATGTGAATCTACTCAATCGACTTTTGTTATCGATTTTGAAACAACATTCGGATCGGAAATAAGGTGAAACTTTCATAAAAAGTTTAATCAAAACCTAAGTTTCAGAATGTTAAACCTAAATCAGTCAATGAACCAACTGATAAGGAAGAACACAAAAACATGTTTCGTTGATGTAACATAATACACCTTCTCGACTTCAATGAGCATGAAAACCAACAGAAATTCTTATCATCATGAAAATCTTGATATTCATGTTCGTTGTAAGAACAGAGCATGTTAAAAATGAAACATTTGAAACAAATCAATGAAACAATATCTCATTAATGGTTCAAACATAGAAACTGTGATTGTTAAATGACAAACTCACCATTTGCCATGAGAACAATGCAACAAAAATAACAAGCAGTCTTCCTTGCCAACTTAAAGTCAAACTGATAACTAACACACATGTCTCTTGTGCAGATTACATGGCAAATCTTACATGGAGCAAGCTCCATAACGGCAGTGGTTATTTAAACCTTGATGTGCCTGAAGCTGAAGGACTTAGAGATATGATAAGATTCTTATCTACCACAAGGGTAGCATATGCCATGACTATGAGACCCACAATCTATGAGAATCTCATCAGGTCCTTCTGGGACTCAGCCGAGGTAGTTAAAGTTGATGGTGTGAGAACATTAATTGGGAGAATCAACAATGAGCTCACTCTAAGGATCACAAAAAGGTATGTTAGAAGATGTCTACAATTTGGTGATAATGCTAATGATCCTCTGAAACTAGATGATGAAGAAATAACCACATTTTTTGCTGAAAATGGTTATGAAGGAGGTTATGAAGCAAAACAGATAGTTAAAGGATTAGTGGATCTGCATTGGAGGTTCTTAATTCATATGTTCCAACACTATCTGTCAAAAAGAAAAACAGGATGGAATGACATTCCAGTCCTCACATCTTCTGCAATATGTGCTCTCTGCACCAACAGGCAGTTTAATATGTCTGTATATGTGTTCAATGGCCTAATTTCTAACATTCAAGAAGGAATAAGATACAAGTTTCTCATGTATTCCAGATTCATTCAATGTCTAATCAATGAATCATTCCATGACATTGTTAATGAAGGACCTATGCTTGACATCCCTCACTATGATGCACGATCCTATAAATACATCAAAAGAAGGACCCAAGGAACTTTTACAGTGGTGCCCACTCACCCCTTCTTCCTTGAATGATTCAACAATTAAATCAAGTAGGTTAAGCTCAACCACCACCACAACAAATACCACAACCATCACCTCAACCTTCACCACAACCATCTCCACAAAGATTACCACAAACATCACCACAACCACCACCACAACAAATACCACAACCATCACCTCAACCTTCACCACAACCATCTCCACAAACATTACCACAACCATCACCACAACCATCTCCACAAACATCACCACAACCACAACCACAATAATCACCACAACCTGTTAAGTGCTCTAAGAAAGATTAACATGTTGTCTTTAATTGTCTTTTGATAGTTTGTAATAGTAAAGGGACTATTTGTGTAATTTGTTAGTTCCTTTACTTTTTTTTCAGTATAAATAGCTTAGATTTGCAGGTAGATAGTAACGAATACACAAGATATTCGAATCTGCTTTTCATACTTGTAATTGTCTTAGCTTGATATTAATGAAAAACTTCAAGTTTATTGATATCTTGTTTTGATTTGATTACTTTGTGTGAATTTCATTGAATTGTGTTTACAAATCATCACAGATTTATTCATTTGATCCTATCAAATGGTATCAGAGCTGTTGGTAAGCTGTTAGTGATTTATTTTCTTTTTAAGTTCATCGAACTTGAAAACCTAAAAATCTCACTGAATCTGTGATTGAGATACAATTCAATTGAAAATTTGTGAATTTCAGTTGTGTTTTATCATCAGAAACATGATTTGAATCACAATTAGCAGATCTATTCATCAAATTCAAGTCAATTTGTTGAATTTGGTGTTCGAAAAAGGTTTGAAGTTTCGAACTGAAAATATCAAAATTGAGTGATTTTTTGTTGAAATTGAAGAAATTGATATTAAGAAGAATGTTTATCGGCATAAAACTCGTTTAATTGAAAAGTTTCAATCGAATTCATCAACATTTGAAGAATTTAGAAGATTTGAGTTTGTGACATTCATTTGAAGATGATTAATGTGTCGCATGAGCTGAGATTGACTGAATTTGTCTAAGTGTTAGACGCATTAAAATTGTGTAGACGTTCTTAGTCAGTCATTTGAGTACTGTTGAAGAGAAGAATCTCAGACGTATCTCCTTTGTTAAGTTGATTATTGTTAGACGCTTGACAACTATTTAGGCGTTTGACAACTGTTTAGGCGTTTGACAACTATTTAGGCGTTTGACAACTGTTTAGGCATTTGACAACTATTCAGGCATTTGACAACTGTTTAGGTGCTTGAAACCTTCAAGACACATTAATACTTAGACGTTTTGGAAATTTTCTAAGGCATTCCCTTAGACGTTTCTCAACTTAGACGCATCAACTGTTGAGGCGTTTGAAAACTGTTCAGACGTTTTAACCTTGATACTTAGAATTTTTTTTAGAAAATTCTAAGAAAACTTTTTCAATTTTTTTAAAAAAATTCAAAATATAAGAAAACAACAAAAATATAAGAATGGTAAAATCAGAAGATTCTGAAAACAGAGTTCCAAAACTTAAAAATAGAGCTGATTTCAAAAATTGGTCTCTTAGACTAAAACAACACTTTAATTCCATTGACATTGATCTCTGGAAATCTATAGAAAAAGGACCATAATTCCTATAATAACTGATGGACCTGACAGAGGATTTGTGTATACTAAAGATTCTCCAGAACCTTATCCAGAAGATGATCTTCAAGGAGATGATCTGAAAAGAGTTAAGAATGATATTAAAGCCTATTCATTGATGTGTAAAGGACTACCTTTGGAAGTTCTTACAAGGCTTGATGCATATCAAACTGGATATACACTATATAAAGCATTGAAGATCATTTGTGAAGGAGGTAAGGAGATTCAAAATCTAAAGAAACAAAAGCTGAAAAGACAAATAGAATTGTTTCAACATTTGTCTGGAGAGACAATAAATCAAATGATGAACAGATTTGTTCAACTCATAACTGAGATGTCAACAGCTGGTATTAAACCTGATCTTAAAGATTTAAATCTCAGACTACTCAATGCTTTACCATCATCATGGAAACAAATTGTAACTCTACTAAAGCATACTGAGAAGTTTCCAATGGATCTAGATCTTCTTATTGCAAAAATAGAATCAGTGGAGATTGATGAAAGCTCAAAGAACAATGATAGAGCAACATCAATGTCTCAATATCAGTTTGTTGCTTCTCCTGCAACCACTATAGAGAATGCATTCATGGCAAAGAGTGAGAATAGTTCTGACGAAGAAGGAGATTTGTTTCTTGGAGAAGGATTTTTCACTGACTCTCATTTACCAGTGCACCTGCATATACAACTCAGTCTCATTCTCAATCTCCTCCTAAACCACAGTCCCGATCATCAAATATTCAGACATAGACTTCTTCACCATCTAACTCTACTAAATCTAGCAAAGTTAAAGATGTGATTAACATCCTATTAGAGGATGAAGAGTCCAAAACTACATTCACTGCATTTGTGGCCAGCTTTCAAGCATATCAAGGTAGCCATTTAACTCAACTAGATTTTGTTTTGCAGGATTTATTTGAGATGGATCCTGAAGATGTTGAAGAGATGGACCTGAACTGGCAGATGGTGATGATTGCCTACAGGACTCAAAAACATTCTTATGTCAACAAGAAATACAAGCCTAGTGCAAACAAGACTGTTGGATTTGACAAGTCAAAAGATAGATGTTTTAACTGCAACAGTTATGGACATTTCTCAAGAGAATGCAAAGCTCCAAGGAATAATGGAGGAAGTGCTCAATCAAGCTCAAATAATCAAAGGTTTCAACAAGCTTAGAAGACTTTTCAAAAGCCTTATCAAAGTCTTCCTATGCCAGAGCTTAAAGATGAAACCAAATAATCTGATGAAACAAAGAAAGCACTAGTAATCAGCATAAAAGATGGATATGATTGAGTGCATATGCAAATCAATTTACAAATGAATTAACATCAAGTTTATCTTATTGCAGAAATTCAGAAGAAGATTGGTCAGAAAACAGTGACCCAAAAGTGGAAGTGATGAAGAGGAAGATAACTATGATTGGAGTGACAAGTCTATCCTAAAGAGGATACAGAGGAAGTAGCTCTAATGGTTCAGTCTGATCAACCAAGGTTAACTTTTCTAATTCAACATCTGAAACCACAGTTCCAAAATTTCCTGATATACCATCAGAAGTAAGAGAAAAGCTTTGCACCAAATCATGCTATGAACATGTTGAACACTATAGAAACTATCATTCAAAATCTGTGAAAAGCTAAAACAAGAGGAATCTATGCATAACCAACTTAAATCTGATCATAAAACTGCAGATCAAAAGATTATCTCTCTTCAAATTTCATGGAACAAAACAATCAAATTTAGAAATTGTTACAAAACAACTAGAAGAGATGACCAAGAATCTTGAACAAGAGAAAATAGCACATGCTGCTACTCAAGTTGATCTGGCAAAAGTAAAGAGTTCAAAAATGATAGTAGAAAAACTAATCAGTGAAAGGAAAGATAAACAAAAGCAGGGTTAGGTTTCACTCATGAACCTATGCCTGAATCTATCACAAACACTCTACCAAAGATTTTCAATACTCATGATCATTCACCTGAAAATAAAGCAAAGCTTAAAGCCTTCCAGATCAAAAACAAGAATGCAGAAGAAGAAAAAGAAAATGTTCAAGTGTTTGTTGAAAAAGATCAAGAAAAAATCAAAAATGGTCGTCCAATCAAGATAAAATCATATGAACCAAAACAACCAAAACAACCAAAACAAAATATATCTTCTGATCAAATTCATAATGTAATAGAAGAAGTCAGAGTTCAAAACAAGGATAAACAACAGATAGGAACATCAGAAGATTCAAACACCATCAATATGAAACAATTTCAAGCAAAAAAGGAATCTTCTTCTGATGATGTTCAATCTAAAAATTAACCAAGTTCATCTAAATCAAAGAATCAAAGAAGAAGAAAGAAATCTGCAAAAGCAACATCTGAACAAAACAAAAGTTAGAAAATTTGATTAAAGCAACAAATCAAACATCAAACACTAAAACCAATTAAATTTGTGTCAGCAGGTATGTTAATATGAATTCTCTTCAAATAATAAAGCAAATATTATGAACAAATCAAACTCTGATCTGAAATCTAGTTCAGATTCAAAGACTTCCGCTGTAGCACAAAGATTTGTTTATATATATTTAAGAAGGAAGTTCATGTTAAACAAATGAACAATAATCTAACACAAAATCAAACTGTGAAAAATGAAAGACAACAGTTTAACTATTTGACACCAAAATCAAACATTATGTCATTGTCAAAAGTTAACAAAAAGTTATTTTAACTCCATAAAAGTACTGTGAAATTTGTGATATGAATATCACAATATTGCTGAGTGCTACTTTAACAAGTATTGTCACATATGTGACATGAGAAATCATTTGACAAAAGATTGTTATTATAACAAATGTTGTACTTATTGTGATGAAAAGACTCACAACACTACAAATTGTTACTTTAGAAATAGATCTCTCACTAGAAACTTTGCAAAATCAAACATGAGCGAAGGATTTGCTAATCCACAATATTTGAGAAATCAAACTAATGGATTTCAAAGAGACATTAATCAACCTAATGTAGGTTTGAGATCTTTTCCTAAGAATAGTTATGTGAGCTCAAAACATAATATGCAAGAACACTTTATACCAAGATCTGTAAGGATGAATAATAAAAATGTTAGACATCAATACATTTCAAAAGATGATCAATCAAATGGTATGAATGTTCACAAAAATAAATCAAACAATTTTCAGAATAAAATGGTAAATTCATCAAAAATAAACCTGATTTGAATAATCTCCATTATAAACAATTTACAATTGTTGATAAATTTGGAAGCCCAAGACCATTTCGGCTTGGGTAGATATTTCAACTTAACTTTCTTGTAGTGCAGGTACCCAAAAAGACCAATCAATACATGGTATGTGGATAGTGGGTGTAGTCGGCACATGACAAGCAATACTGCCTTGTTACAAGACTTTAAGTCAAAAGATGGAACTCACGTCGCCTTTGGTGGTGATGCTGGAGGAAAAATAACCGGTGAAGGAACAGTATCAATAGGATAATAAGCTTTGATAAAGTCAACTTTTGTTCACAGTTGAACTTTAATCTTTTAAGTGTATCTCAAATATGTGACAAATCTTATTCTGTTCTGTTTGATGATTCATTTTGTTATGTTTTGAAGCCAGGTTTCAAGATAAGCAAAGATTGGGTAATTGTTACAGCTGAGAGACAGAGATGTATACAAATGGATATGTCTCAAGTTGATCCTTCAACTGAAACAACATGCCTAATTGCAAAGGCATCAAATGATGAAAGCCAGCTTTGGCATAGACGTCTCGGTCATTCAAACTTCAAGAACATGAACAAGCTTGTAGCAGGAAATCATGTCATTGGACTTCCATCTAAGAAGTTTGCAACAAATGATCATTGCTCAGCATGTTTGAAGGGAAAGCAACACAGAGCATCTTATAAGTCCAAGCCTATAAACTCAACATCCAAACCTCTCCAGATGTTACATATGGACCTTTTTGGACCAACAAACGTCAAGAGTATTGGACGAAAATCATATTTTTAGTTATCATTGATGACTTCACAAGATTTTCATGGGTTTTCTTTCTTTATGCCAAATCTAAAACAGCTGATTACTAAAAGAATTTATCATTAAAGTTGAAAATCAATTAGACAACAAAGTGAAAATAATAAGAAGTGATAATGGAACGGAATTCAAAAATGCTAACATTGAAATGTTTTGTGCACAGAAAGGGATAGCTCATCAGTTCAATGCTCCCAGAACTCCTCAACAAATGGAGTTGCTGAAAGGAAGAATAGAACACTGATTGAAGCTACTCGTTCTATGTTAGCTGATGCAAAAATCCCTATCACTTTTTGGGATGAAGCAATATCAACTGCGTGTTTCGTTCAGAATCGAATTTTAATTGTCAAAGATAAACTGAAAACTCCATATGAGTTAATGTTTGGTAGAAAATCGAACATAAACTTTTTAAAATCATTTGGTTGTCCTGTTATGATTCTTAATTCAAGTGATCAATTAGGAAAATTTGATGCAAAATCTGATAATGTATATTTCGTTGGATATTCATCGGTTTCAAAAGCCTATCGAGTCTACAACTCTAGGACAAATGTAATCATTGAAACATTCAACGTTAAATTTCTGGAAAGTTCTTTTCCATCAGTTTCAAATGGTCCTGCATGGTTATTTGACTTAGATTTATTATCAAACTCTTTTCAATCTAATTTGTTTGATCAAACAAATTGTCTTAATTCTACAGATAAGAAGAACTCAAGGAGATCTTGGATCTTTCAGTGAAGATTCAGATTCTGATGACCCAGATGATTCAAGCTCAGACTACCATTTTTGTCATTTGTCAAGGATTCAACAATACAAAACCATGAAAATACAGTTTCAGATCATTCAGAGTCAATTAATCAGGAAGAATCACAAAATATTCATAATGATGGTAATGAGTTTGTGATACCTGAGTCTGGAACATCATCCATTTAAGGTGATGTAGTGGATACAGGTAACTTTGATTACTTTGTCAATTCACCTACTCAAGTTCCAAACTTCAATCCACATTCTTCTACTTTGATACATGAGTTTTCCAACTTGAATCAAACAAATCTGGATGTTAATGTTCAATGTGATGAGATTACTACATCTCGTATTCACAAGAATCATCCAATTTCTCAGATTATTGGTTCGTTGAATGAGAGAACAACAAGGAGTAAATCAGAACAAGCAAACGTATGCTTATACTCTTGTTTTCTTTCTCAAATTGTTCCTAAAAATGTCACCGAAGCATTAAAGGACAATGGTTGGATAGAAGCCATGCAAGAAGAATTACTTCAATTCCGCAAACAAGAAGTGTGGAATTTGGTGGATCTACCTGAAGGAGAAAATGCAATTGGCACGAAATGGTATTTAGAAATAAGACTGATGATCGTGGTGTTGTAATAAGGAATAAAGCAGACTTGTTGCACAAGGATACACACAGGAAGAAGGTATAGATTATGATGAAGTGTTTGCACCAGTTGCAAGACTTGAATCAATTCGAGTTTTTCTGGCTTATGCTTCATTCACAAAATTCAAGGTGTATCAAATGGATGTAAAGGTGCATTTCTATATGGTCCAATCACTGATGATGTGTTTGTGAAGAACCTCCAGGCTTTGAGGATGCACAATTCCACATCGAGTATATAAACGAGTAAAGCTTTATATGGACTTCATCAAGCCCCTAGAATTTTGTATGAGACATTATCACAACACTTAATACAACATGGATACACACGAGGGAAAATTGATCCACTTTATTCATAAAGAAGGTATAATGATCTTTTATGTGTACAAGTGTATGTTGATGACATCATATTTGGTTCTACCTGTCCAAAATTGTGCAATGAATTTAAAGAAATCATGAAATCTCGATTCAAATGAGTTCTATGGGAGAGATTAACTTCTTTCTTGGACTTCAAGTCAAGCAAACTACAGATGGAATCTTCATCAATCAAGAAAAGTTTGTTGACAAGCTCTTAAAGAAATTTAAGTTGCAAGACTGTCAGTCCATACGAACTCCAGCAGATGTTAACACCAAGATTGAACCTGATCCAAAAGGAAAATCTATTGACCAAATGTTTTACAGATCAATGATTGGATCTTTGATGTATCTTACTGCATCTAGACCAGACAATATGTATGTTGTTTGTGTATGTGCCAGGTATCAATTTGACCCGAAAGAATCTCACTTAATTGCTGTCAAAAGGATATTCAGGTATCTCAAATGTAAACCAGCCTTAGGGCTTTGGTATCCTTACGAGGGTAACTTTGAACTATATGTATATACAGATAGTGATTATGGTGGATGCTGTCAAGATAGAAAATCTACTTCGGGTGGGTGTCAATTTCTTGGTCCCAGATTAGTCTCGTGGCAATGTAAGAAGCAAACAAATGTCTCTGTTTCAACTGCAGAAGTTGCGTACATTGCTGCATTAGCAGGATGTTCTCAAATCCTTTGGTTGCCAAATCAATTACTAGATTATGGATTCAACTTTGTTAAAACACCAATTTACATTGATAACACAACAGCTATGTTCATAACAGCTAATCCTGTTCAACACTCAAAAACAAAACATATTGAAATTCGATATCATTTTCTTAGAGATAACTCTGAAAAAGGATTAATCATATTGATTCAAATTGCAATAGAAAAACAATTGGCAGATCTATTTACTAAAGCCTTCCTACCAGGACGATTTGAGTATTTAGTAGAATCAATTGGTCTTATAAATCATATGTGATCTCCCTAAATCAAAAGATCATAATAAGTGATACTCTCATTGTTAATTGCCTGTTTATATTTGTGTGTGTGTGTGTGATTTTATGTTTTTCATAAAAAAATCAAATACAAAAATATATATCAAAAATACAAAAATAGAGTTCTTTTAGAAAGGATTATGTTTTGCAACATGTGAGAAATGATAGTACATTAGTGAGATCAGTTGTATACTTCACTCATTAATAAAGTCTAGACATGATCAGATATGATGTGTAGACAATATCTGACTATTATGCTGAAAAAGTAAATTCTTGTGATCAAACTAAACATACATGCGTGTGTGTATTCATCTGCGTACTTTTGAGTTGTTTTAGTTTATCAGAATGAATGTTTGTTGAGATACATCTCTCACACCTGTTGAAACTATGTGAAATCATGAGATCTATTACAAAGCATCATTTCACTTCTCTGTTATGAGTCATCAAAGACCTGAAGTACTGAGATATCCTCTGTTGTAAGTCATTACAGACCTAGATTCTCTTTTTGATGCAAAAAAGATGCCAATGTGCACAACCTATTCAAATGAATAGTCAGAGCTGATCAAATGGTTATCCATGATCATCCTCTATAAACTTAGTAACATGAACTCTGGTGATATCTATGTTTCAGGTAATAAGTTGAGCATGTGTTCTTTCTTACTTTCATGACGATAGTTGAGCTCTCTTAGTCTCTGTATGCTTTACATCATGTCATATCTAAATCAACACTAATCAATCCAAGAATTGAAAAGTAAGTGAGTTGATAATTGTGTCAAAAACACTTGTCTGTCCTTAGATCTTGTGTCTCCTTTGCTGTGATATCACTGACCTGGAACACACTTGATCAGGATATATTCATTGTCTATGACTCTCCACATTTATTTTATTTTATGTGCTGATCTTCATTAATATGATCTCTCTGCAGACATTATTCTATGCTTAATATTAGATTTTGATTCTATTTTCATCTTTCTTTTATGCATGTCTTTGTGTGTGAAGGCAATGTCTCAATGTGCTGTGTGATCTTATTCTCTTTCATAAGAAACTTATAAGTTTTTCAAACTTAAAATTTTAGGGGGAGTAATAACTCAAAGAGTTGTTCTCAGAAAATATTCAATAATCATAATCAAAATTTGAAATGTTGAATTGAAAGGATGATGCTTTATGTTCAAAGTATTTGTGTAAACTGAAAATAGAATGTTTTTGAAATTTACAATATGAATCTACATAATCTTTGCAAATAAATGCTTTTTAAGTTGAAAATCAGATGATATTTGATTTTATGTGAGTCTAAAATGAAGGGACAAAAGAAATAGAAAATAAAATTTTATAAATTGAAAATGCAATATGTAAAAGTTCAAATTTGGGGATCTAAATGGTAAAAAGTGTGCAAGTGAAGAAATTGGAAATCACAAGTGTTTAAATCATGAAAGTCAACTCATGCACCTAAACAATGCACATGCGCCTCAATAGGAGCATGATGAAATTTTCAGGATTACAAGTTGGACGTTTGATTCAATCCCATGCGTCTAAACATTGTAATACATCTATGAAAATTACAAGTGTTGGGCGTTTGTGATAATCCCATGCGTCGAAATAGTGTTTCTATGTTAGACGTTTGTCATGTCTCATGTGTCTAAATAGTTTCAAAATTTCAAGTGTTAGACGTGTCACAAAGTCCATGCGACTGAACAGTGCAAAAGCGCCTAAACAGTGCTTATGCGTCTGAACAGTTCCCATGCGTTTGACTTAAAACGCACAACAGTGCTCATGCGTCTAACAAAATAAGTGAATTCTAGGTTTTCATATGCCCAAACAGGACCATACGTCCGAACAGGGCTCATACGCCTAAATTTTCCCTTGTATATATTGAACACTTATGCGTATTTCTCATTTACACTTCAAAATATCAGAACAAAACCCTCGAACTGTGACTGTCGAGCATCATCTCATCCATATTTCATCTGAAATCGAATCAAATCCTTTCAGTATAGATTATATTTGAATATATAAACGTAAGTTTGTGATTCAAATATATAAATTTTGGGTTAAATCAGTGCATTTCTATAGTCGTTTGAATGCTATTTGGGCGTTCGAACCAATATAATCCAAGTTTAATCGAATCAAATGAGTATCATATCAAAATTGACGCTGGATTATTGATAAGAATTGATTTGCGAGTCTGTTGATGTATTATTTTTAATCTAAAAGTGAAAAAGATTTGTTGATGATGAACTCAGACTATCTTCAAAGTCGAAGAAGAAGAAGATGAACAGACAGTCATATTTTGAACAAAATTAAAAACTAAAAAAAAAAGAAAAAATTAAAAATTAAAAATTGATCTGTTAGATAATAATTCAAAATGAATAAAGTTAATGTTTTACAACTTGAAATCTCAATTCAAAAGTAAAAATAAAAAGGTCAAATTCAAAAGTCAAAATCAAAAGTCATGTGGAAAAATTTTCACTGATCAACATTCAATGTTCTCATAATACTTTTGTTGTGTTTTGCAGATGGCAGAATTAAAATTAGAGCCAAAACACAATGTAGCTGCATTTTTAGATGATGAAACCAGAGAAGCTACGGGATATGAAGATATTATCAGATTTTTACTCGGAACAAAATATGTTATGCTATGTGTGCAAGGCCCATGATAAATGGAAGAATCATTAAAAAATTCTGGAGAACTGCTCAAGTTGAAAGAGATGATCAAGAAAAAAGTTTTAAGAGCCTTCATCACATCAGAAAGAATGCTTGAAGATTTATCAAATATACATTTAATGAATGTAGAGAAGTTTTTCTACAGATGGGTCATCTAGATCATTTCCCTAAGACACAATTTTTCAGAGCTCGTGTATTTCAGCATTGGAAGCTTTTATGATATATCTTTCAACATTGCATGTCAAAAGAAGTGCGGGTTGGGATTCATTCCCTGTAGACATTGCAACTCCAATTATAGCCTTATCCACAAACGAAGATTTAATTTGGCTAAGTGGATAATGAATGGATTCATTTTAATCTGAAATAGGAGTAAGGCATAAGTATTTGATGTACCCAAGATTTCTTCAACTTCTTATTAATGATACAAATCCAGAACTGTATGCTGAAGAAGTTATTGGTGAAAAGATTCAGTTAGAGCACATGTCAGAGATTGTTTACAAAAGACTGGCAATGATCACTGGTGCTCAAAACATTCTAGTTTTTGATTATATTAGGAATGTATCAATGGATGAAGTTGATATTACTCAGCCACACTTCCATCTAAGTGAAGAAGAACCAATAGATCCAAATGATCTGATTGAAGATGTAGAAGTTGATGAGGAAAGTGATGATGATGTGTCTGAAATTTCATCAAGTGAAGAAAGTGATGATGATGATGGAAATGATGATGCCACTGAAGCAAATCAAGAAGGAAATGAAGAAAGAAATGCAGAAGATACTGTAAATGAGACACAACCTATGATTGAAGAAAATGTTGAGGAAGATGTACAAGAAAGAAATTCTCAAAATCAAACATTTGAGTCTGACTTTATAAATGATATTTTATTCAATCCAGTATTTGAAATTGATACAATGAAGGAGCAGAAGAAATCCTATTAGTATGTCACACAATGTGTCTATACAAACAGAGGAAATAGTTGACATTGATGAGATTGAAAAATTGAAAGAAGAAATTTAAGCAAAGAAAAAGAGATTGAAGAGTTGAAAGTGGAAAATGAAAGAATGAAAGAGATAATCAGATCTTGTGAAAAGAAATTCAAAAGCTCAAAGATGAAAATTTAAAGTTGTCTGAAGAAAATGCATTAAAAGATGAAAAGATTGTTAGTTTTGCCAAAGATAAGAAGACGTGATAAAGAACTTTGAAGTAATGATTAAAGATTATGATAGTCTTGAGGAGAAATTTAAGAATTATCTGAAGAAAATGAAAATCTCAAAGCTGAATTGCTAAAGGAAAGAGAAGCTCAGAATCTATATCACTAGTACATGTGATCAGTACTGAGATGCAGGTTGAAGAAAATCTTGAGCAAAGAAAAGGCAAAAGGAAAGTGAATGAATTAGAAGATATTGGTCAAACTGAATCCTCTTTTAAGCTTCAAAGAACTGAAGAATCCATTGAAGAGCAAAATGTTCAAGAACAAATTGATGCTTGAGATGATATTGAAGAAATATACAATGATGATTGGTATGATGAAGTTCTAGATAATGAAGATATTGATGAAGCTGAATTTGTGTCACATTTCTCTTCATAAGAACATATTCAAGAACAAGATGAAGTTCCACAAAACTTTGAAGAAAAATATAATTATCTTGTGAATATGAAATACAATCGAGTATATGGATGGACTGACTGTTTCTCAGATTAATGATGAATACGAGAATTATCTATGCAGAGTCAGTTGCTTCAATAGATCCAAATGAGATTGTTGTTGAACATGGTGAATGGTTAAGAGCAAAAGAAGTAATAAATGTAGAAGAATTGTCTAGTTCTGAGTTGCACCATCCTGATCTAGATGATATGAGTATTCCAGCTCTTAGATCATGGCTGCAAGCTAGAAATTACCCTTGGAGGAAGCTGAAGAGATTACAATCTGTATCTTTGAGAAATCTTGTCAGAAGCTTTCAAGAGACTGAGAAACAAATGAAGAAAATGATAGTGTTTGATACACATAACCCTCAGTATCTTGAAATAACAAAAAGAACAAGAATGTTAAAGCTTCAGGAGATAAAACAAATGTCAAGATTTGATGATGCTCATGCTCATAGAAAAGAATTGATAGAAATGTTTGCTGATCCAGAAAGACAGACTTATAAAGCATCAACTGAACAAAGCATATTCTTGATAGTTCAAGAACAACCGGAGACTTGGTAAGAACATATTGCAAAAAGGACAATCAGTTGCTGAACTGTTGAATGCTATGATTGCTCCAGATTTTACCAACCAAGTAAAGATCATTGCATGGAAGTATGATGAAGTGTTTGATTCATTTTGATAAAGAGAGTAAATGATGTATTGGATGTTTATCATTTTTACTCTCTAGTATCATAAAACTTCATGTGCAAGATTTAAAAGAGTTGAATAGATTACGTCTGATCAATCCTTCTGATTCAAAGCGTGGGAAGATGTTTGTAGAATTATTAAGAGAGGATTGGATAGATCAAGTAATTTTCTTACACAAGATGTGATCAAGAGGACAAAGAGTACTTTGTTACTATGAAGAAAAACAAGAAGCTTAAGGGAGTCCATTTAGAAGAAGAACATTCTTTGATAGAATTTTGTGATAAATATTTTGAAAAAGTTACAACTCCTGGACTAAAGTGATTGATGGTAATCAAAACTCAAAGCCAATTCTCAGATGGTTTTATAACACTGAGACATTTGAGCTGAAGTTAGTCCAAATCTAGAAAGATGGGATGAGGACATGATTACTTTATTTGGAGTTTTTGAACTAAAACTGTTACATCCAAGTTATATTTCATTTTTGTCAGTACAAAAATTGAGAAAGTATTCCTGAAGTGGCTGAGCAAGATAAGAAATATTTCATTTCTATTATCAATATGATGAATGCTGCCATGCAAAGAATATCTTTGAGAAAAGCTCTTGCGTATGCCAACATTGTCAAGAAAGATATTAAAGATATTGAATTCATGAGAATATCAAGGAAAGGGGTATTAGAAGCGTACTCAAAGGAAAGTAACAAGCCTATTGAGTTATATGCTAATATTGATATTTCATCTTTCAAAAGACACATTGGAGGGAATGGACAAGATGGAGATTAAAACAAATGAAGTTAAACCCGAATAAGGCATTCTTGCAAGTAAATTCAAGTCTGCAATATCAAAAGCTTTGAAAGAATTAGATATGTACAAACAGAAGCCAATGTTCAAAGTCAAAGAAGAACCAGCAGATTACTTTGAATGATGAAGTCAAGGCTGAAGATAGAATTGAAGATAAAGTCAGCAGTCAAAGCTTGAAGAGTTTGAAGACTGAAGACCATGTCAATCTTAGGAGGAGTATTGTTAAATGCTCTAAGAAAGATTAACATGTTGTCTTTATTTGTCTTTTGATAGTTTGTAATAGTATAGGGACTATTTGTGTAATTTGTTAGTTCCTTTACTTTTTGTTTTCAGTATAAATAGCTTAGATTTGCAGGTAGATAGTAATGAATACACAAGATATTCGAATCTGCTTTTCATACTTGTAATTGTCTTAGCTTGATATTAATGAAAAACTTGAAGTTTATTGATATCTTGTTTTGATTTGATTACTTTGTGTGAATTTCATTGAATTGTGTTTACAAATCATCACAGATTTATTCATTTGATCCTATCACAACCAACACCATAAACAACCCCTCAAGCTACATATATCACCTTATCATTAATCTCTAATGTCACCACCACATCAATCACCTATGTCACTTACCAACCTTTACCATCATCCATGATCACCATGCTGAAATTGAAGGATCAACAAGTGCATCTAAATCATCCAAACCATCTTCTGATGAGGATGATCATCATGATCAAATCCCTGCAATTAAAGCACCTTCTAAGGCTGCTCCTTCATAAAGCTATGCTGAATCTAACATCAACAGGCCAGTTGAAAAGGATGAACTAATATCTAAGCTCTACAGAAAGTAAGGATGGAAAGGACCTTAAATAGGAGAGCTAGAATCATCAATGACAAATTTAGAGCTGGATGAGAAAGAAAATGAATTGAAAGAAGTAAAAGAAAAATATGAAGCTGAAAGAAAAGAAAAAGACAAGGAGATTGAGTACTTAAAAGCTGCACAAAACCATTCGAGAGAAGAAGTCAGTGGTCATGTGGATGCTCTTGCTATTCAGACTATAGCAATGGAGGAACAAGGAAATATCATGAGGAACAAGCAGAAACCATTTCTAGTCTTGACAAAGAGATTCAAAGACAAAACAAAAGAATCTTTGAACTAGAACTGATAATTGAAAGTCAAAGAAGTAAAGTGGATGATGAAAAGAAAGATGAACAACAAGAAAAGAAATATAGGATGATAACAAGTATGTTTCTGAAAATGAAGAAAAAGAAGGTGATGCAAGTCAAACAAAGTTTAAAGATGAAAGTCTAGATATGGTGGTATACTCTGGAAACACATATGACACTCACTATGAGAAAGCTGAATTGAAGAACTCTTCAGTGCATTAGATAGTTTTTCATCTGAAAAATTCAGCATAGATGATGACTTTTGGGAATTTGTAAACAATCAAAGGGCTGATTCAGAGCCTATTGTATTCATCCCTAAGTCACCGTGCCTTTGGAGAAGGAGTTGACTATGCAAATTGTCCCTGTTATCTCCTTATCTGAAGAATAGAAAGAAAAAATAAAAGAAATGTATGAAAAAGAAAAGAAAGAGAAATGAAAAAAAAGAAAAGAAAGAAGAAAAAGAAACAGAAAAGAAAGAGGAGAAAAGTAAACTGAATGATCAAGAGCCAAGCACACCTAAAAAGGTACCTGAAGCAGTAGAAAAAGCTAAAACTTCTAGCCTTAACTTCAAACTTACTCACGAAAAAGGAAATACTTAGCTGAAAAGGCTAAGGTAAGAGACCAATAGTTGAAGAAGAAACAGTTAAGAAACAAAAAGATGACCCCAGAAGCCTTGCAGCAATTGCTAAATTTTTGGAAGAGCATGAGCAGGCTGAAGCTCAATTGAAAAAATTAGCCGGTGCACTTGATTTAGAAGAAGGTGCGATTGCTGGTGGATATGAAGCTAAAAAGGATGTCATATGGGCAGTCCTATAAAAACAGAATAGGCAATAGAAGACATGGTGTCCAAAGCCAAACTGATGACTTGATGTTTAAAGCTATGTTTCTGATCAATCAAGGATATGATCCAGATGAAGTATTTAGAATGACATGTGAAGAATGAAAGAAGAAGAAGATAAAGTGAAAAGGCTGCTTGATCCAAACATTGAAACAAAATATGAAAAAGCAATCACCAAGGATACTCCAAAGCAAAAAGAATCCTCTATGAAGAAATCAACCGGGTATGAAAGACCATTGCCAAGAAGGGCTCCCCTACATAAGTTGTCTTCAATGAAGAAATCATCCCCAACTCATGAACCATTATTTCCTGATCCTTATAATATATCTGATAAGGAAATGAAGGACTATCTCTCAAGTCAAGGGTTCACAAGAAGAAGGATTGGAAACATGAAGACCAACTCATTAAGGGCTGCAACTTTTCAATTGATTAATGAGAAAAAAGAAAAACTTAAGAAGTTGGAAGAAGAATTAGCAAGAACCAAGCCAAGAAGTAGAGTATCAGCTGGAGACATGATGGTGAACCAGAAAGACCAAGAACTACTTGCTCATGTACTACACAAGTACCCGAATGGTTTTGCAGAACCATCTCAGTTGAAACTGCAAGAAGGATTGACCACTACAGAACTGATCAGAGGGGTGTCTACTCCCAAGGGTAAATTGATCAAAAGATAATAGTTTGGAAGTATAACAATACATGGAATATGTTCATGGTGAAAAGGATCTCAGGGCTAGTATAATTCTTTACAGAGTACTCCAGCTCTTGTAAATGCCCTGTAGATTCATGATTAGAAGGAACTAGCTCAACTTGAACTGATCAATCATGAAGCTATGTTCAAGGGATATGAATTTGAGAACATACTTAAGATGATAAGAAGAACAAACAACTTCAATTCATTAAAGACAATATGCATCAGAAAGACTAAAACATTTGTCAATCCCCTTGAGAAGAAGAAAAAGATGCAAGCAGAAGAAATTGTATTCCCTGAGCTGAAGGTGAAGCCTACAGAATCATTAAAAAGGAAAATGGTGTCTGGTACTCATTCCTCCACACCCATTTCAAATGTGTACTATGATGAGAAAACTTATGAGATGGTAATTGAAAGGAAGTGGGGAGGAAAGGAGGGAGCTGAAATCAGATTATTCAGTGGCTATGAGGTTAGATTGCTTGATGAATCATATATCCATTACATATATACCAGACATTTCAGGGAAGTGAATAATAAACTAGGAAAGTTGGATATGCACTTCTTTCTAAAGTGCATCAAGCTGCTAAAGCTGGCATATGATCAGATAAGAGTCAAAAGAGAGAAAAGAAAGAAGAAGAAGACACCATTGCAGCTTGGCAACATTGTAAAACTTGAGGTTGATGTGGGGGGATCTTACTGATACATAGAGATGGACTTTCTACAATTTATATATGGGAGCCAATTTCACTAAAGAAGCTACCAATGGAAGCCATCTACAACATGAGCAAGATGAAGATTCATGTGTTAAGCAGAGGATGTTAGAAGCAATAGATTTCGTGAATATGATCAAAGCTATACTGGATCCTACCAAAGCTACATTCATCTTACCCCTAGAAGACCCAACAGAATCTTCATAACATCAATCACCTCCCATACATTGAGGAAAACTTGGCTGTATAATCCTTAAGGGGAGTATTGTGAGACCCTTGAAAGGATCATACATGCCAACTCAATGGGTGATTTGATGATTGTTCTGCTGAAATCCTTTAAGTCCAAGAAGAAATGCAGATGAAGAATCTGCTTAGAAGAATAAGTATTGTCTCCCGCATTTGTCAAATACAGACAAGTATTTCTTCTTCCGCATTGACAAATGCGGAAGACCAAGAATGGATGCGGACAAGTACTTACTCTTCCGCAATGACTAATGCGGAAGACAAAGTAAATGCGGACAAGACTTTGCTCATCCACATTGACAATGCGGATGACCGAAAAAATTCGCATAAGTATTTGTTCATCCGCATTAACCAATGCGGATGACCAACATACTAATGCGGTTGATCAAGTGAAGAAATGCTGATCAAGTTAACTCATCCACATTTGTCAATGCGGATGAACAAGCAAAGATGCGGATGAAGACTTAGACTAGTTCTGATGTAATAAGTCAGGGATAGTTTAGTCATTTTGTAAAAGGCATCTTGTCTGCCTATAAATAGAATAGATACCTTGTACATGAGGTGATGGCTGATAGATAGAAAATTTTTGTTGTAATTATTCTCTGTAATTTATCAACTTTTATATATCAATACATAAGCATTTATGAGTATTTTTCTTGCATTGAATGTTCTTTGATTGTTTCTTTCACCACTCAATTATTGACTTGGTTACCATATTCAATTCACCGTAAGAATATCACTCTTACTCAACCCCAGTCAGGGGGTAATGAGTGTCTACGACCGACTCCCCTTATTTATACTTTCTCTCAGTCGTGGAACTGAAACTAATTGCACTGTTGATTCATGCTACTGAGGCTCAGTCGTGCGACTGGCTCAGTCGTGCGACTGGCTCAGTCGTGCGACTGGCTCAGTCGGTCACCTTCAGTCGTGCGACTAGGTTTCAGTCGTGCAAATGTCTCATTCGGCCACCTCCATTCGAGCGATTGGTTCATTCTGATGATCCAATCGTATGGACTGACCCATGTTTATGGTCCAATCGCACATCTGGTCCATACATGTGTTTAGTCATGCGATGGGGCTCATAGTATGGTCTAATCATACGACTGGTCCATACTCATGGTCCAATCATGAGAATGGCTCATACTTATGAGTTTGACCTTATGACCATCATACACTTAGCCCTTTTACTTACTGATAAGACATTTTGACCATTGATCATCTCAGACATGACCATTTTAACTTAGAAAACTGTTGATCACCTCAGACATGATCCTTTTAACAACAAAACAATTTGTCACCTCAAACATGACCTTTTTACATTGAAAACCCCATTGGTCACCTCAGACCTGACCTTTTTAGTGAGTGAATCCCAGATTGACTTCCGATATGTAGTCTGACAATTAACTACTAAATTAATGAAATTAACTAAATAAACAACTAGACATAAAACAAAGCTAAAACATATTTTTGTATTTTTGTGTGAGGTTGAAATCCTAAGATAAGTATCTACTAGATTTTCTTCCTGGACAGTATAGCGTCAAGTTACTTTCATCATAACTGGAACGATTCATTATGGAATCATATAGGTTTATCAAATCATTTGGGACATTTTACCAAAGCCTTTTGATGCTAGATTCTTGTTTTCATCGAGAGTCATTAGCAAGTTTAGGAAATCATACTAGTGTTGTAAGATACACACAATGATTTGGACTTTCAAGAATTGCAGCCACGATGATTGTTAGTATACTTGTCCATTTAAATCCATACACAGATTTTTGACACAGATTGGTGATATGTTAGGTTTAATTATTTCAACAAGCATTTGTGGATCCCACGCTTATATGGTAATCAACATTCCTTAGGAGATTATTGAGCAGTCTACGGGTATTTTGACAAGATGAAACTATTCTAAGAGCTTTCAAAGAGATGCCAAGCCTCAGGTCAGCGCCGCCGCACAGTAGAGAGGCGCAAACAACAATGAATTCTAGAATATTTAGGTTATGCTTATCCTCAGGCCAGTGCCACCGCATAGCAGAGAGGCACACAACCTATCTTCTTGTCAAAGCATATACAATTTTTTTTCTTTTTTCACATAACGCACCAAAAACATTTGTTATTAGCTTGATCGCGCTTATTATATTTTTTTCGTGCTTTGCTCTTTTTGTGGTCATCCACACACATTTGTGGCGTTTATTTGCTCGTCACCCTTATTGGAAATACATTGATTGTGTTAACCAGTGATAAGAAGGGAACCCATAGCTAGTTGAACGACTTAGTTTGAATTTAGATCACCAATTAGGTCTAATCATCTATTGTGTTGAATCTACCGACACATCATGTAGTGGTCTAGCAACCTCCAGGTCTACTTTCTCTGTGTTACCTTAGTAGCAGCTAGTTTTACTATCATTTTTCCTTCTATGTTGCTTAGACTTCTCAGACTTATACTTTAAATTTTGCATCATAATCAGTTAAATTATTTTAAAGTCCCAAACTCTTTCTTCTTGTGTACTATCATTTTCCATAAATATTGAATCAGTATTATAGATATGATCTCATTTCTATTAGCTAGACTGTCCACCTCCCTCATTTTATTTTTTTTATATTTTTATTTTTTAAATACTAAAATTAAAACAACTAATTAATACTAATTTAACCTATTCTTCTAAAACCGAAAATGTTTTTGCATAATAAAATAAACTAAAGTAAAATAAAATAAAATGAAAATAGACTCTACTCGTTGGACTAGGTACAGTCGTCTTCTGGAATCACTTCATATTTCTTTTTCACCTCGTTGACCTCTAACAGATATAAGAATCTTGGTTTATCGAAAACTTTTGTGTAGAGGTCAGCGCGTTGAAAGTCCGTATTAATTTTAACAACATCGATTAAATTATTTTCAAAATAATCACGTATAAAGTGATATTTAATTCTGATGTGTTTGGTCTTAGGACGTTGGACCGGATTTTTAGTTACGGCTATAGCAGCAGAATTATCAAAAATATAGGAGTGTTGGAGAATTTCAAACCATATTCCCGCATTTGCTGTTGAATCTAGATGATTTGTGAACAGCAGCTTCCAGCAACAACATATTCAGCTTCACAAGTTGACAGAGCAACCGATGTCTGCTTCTTACACTGCCACGTGACTAATCTTCTCCTAACGAATTGACATCTTGCTGAAGTTGACTTGTAGTTCATTTTGCAGCTGCCATAATCCGAATCGCTATACGCTGTAAGCTCAATGTTGGACCAAAAGAACCAATGAGCCTGATGAGAAAAACCTCTAAGTCCCATAGACATCACAACAACTGCTGAAGACTTCATCAGCTGTTTGACAAAGTCTGAAAAGCAACAGCTGAAGAACAAAATACTGAAGACTTCAATAGCTGAAGAGCAAAGTCTGAAGATCAACAGCTGAAGACTAAAGTACTGAAGACTTAAAAAGCTGAAGACTAAAGTACTGAAGACTTCAACAGCTGAAGACCAAAGTCTGAAGATCAACAGCTGAAGACTAAAGTACTGAAGATCAACAGCTGAAGTACAAAGACTGAAGACAATAGCTAAAGAAGCTGAAGTTCAAGTACAAGTACTGATGCCTTTAGAGTTTGTTATAACAGCTGAAGAAGCATTCCTCAGTTGTTATGATGGTTTCCTTTCAGTAGTTTTCTTTCCTATTTCAGTACTTGTAAAACGACTGAAGAGCATGTTCTTCAGTCGTTGTAATTTCAGTAGTTTCTTTTGAGTAGTTGTAGTGATAGTTAACACTTAGTATTTTTGTAAGAAGATGTCAGCTGTTTGACATCTTCAGTAGTTGTGTTAACTATAAGTAGTTTGAATAATTCTGTTAGATGTCACTATCAAGTGACATCAGCAGACGTCACATCTCCTATATAAGAGATGTTGACCTAATTGTACGTGTGACATTCTGTTACCACGAAAGCGCATATTGAATGAAATATCTTTCGCAAAATTCTCTCTCTCAATAACTGTTTACTTTTATATTGAATATCAATTGTGTTCTTGTGAATTGTCTAATTCATTGTTTGATTTCCACTGCAATACTCTCTAATCAATCAAACGTAGATCACTGATCTTAACAAATGGTATCAGAGCAGGTTAAACATTGATCGATCTAACAATTGATCATTGAAACTGCTATTCGATATCTATGTTTGATTGAATTAGCATATTTGCAAGGATTGGTTATAGATTATTGAATTTCTGTTGCTTTCGTTTATTCACTTTGAGCTTTCTCTTGGTTCAATTTGGTTTGTGTGTTTTTTGTTCTAAATCTGCTAAAGCTTAATTGAATTTGGTTGAATCTGAGAATGACTACTCCTTCTAATGACCCTCACAATACCGGTTCCTCAACCAAGCCTCCGATGCTGGTTAGGACTGAGTATAACATATGGCAACGAATGATGCTTCATCACCTGTCTGTTAACAGTTCAGGTTGTTGGACATCTATGGTACATGGTCCACACAAGCCTATGGTGAACAATCCGGAAACCAACCAAATGGTTCCGAAGAAGAAGGAACAATACTCAGATGAGGATCGGAGACTGTCTGAGATTGATGCTAAAGCGCATGGTATTCTGGCCATGGCCTTGCCAAATGAAATCTATTCAGGGCTTATGCATCATGAAACTGCTCATGACATCTGGAATGCACTGAAGGAACAATTCGGTGGAACAGATGAGGTTTTAGCAAACAACAGAGAAATCCTTGCCCAACAATATGAGACATTCTCTCATAGAAAGGGTGAGACACTTACTCAACAGTTTGAGCGTTTTTCTTGTTTGATCTCTGAGCTAAAAATGGTAAAACAGGAATACACCAATAGCCAGATGAATAACAGATTCGTCAGATCACTGCCTGAGAGATGGGACCCATACATTATTGTCCTACGCTCCAGTGCAAATCTGGATAGCCTATCTCTCACCCAACTTCATGGGAAACTGCTTACATTCGAGAGAGAGATAGAGCAGAAAAGGAAACTGGCATCATCAGAAAGCCCACTGATGACTTTGTACCAGGGAACACTGCCTTGGT
Source organism: Flaveria trinervia (assembly GCA_025506515.1). NCBI lineage: Eukaryota > Viridiplantae > Streptophyta > Magnoliopsida > Asterales > Asteraceae > Flaveria > Flaveria trinervia. Next base: position 22,913,252 of record CM046449.1, on the reverse strand, counting down.
TGTTCATGAGTCAGAATATGCTGCATCTGAAAGCAATTATGATGAGCATATAGATTTCTCTTCAAACAGTTCTAATCATGCATTTATTGGTGTTGATAGTCAATAAAGCTGTAATAGTGACAATTTATGCCTCATCATGGATGATCTGAAGGGTATTGCTGATGATGATTTAGAAGAGATGGATATTCTAAGCCAAATGGCCTTAGTTAATATCAGATCTCAAAAGTTCTACAAGAGAACTGTCAGGAAATTTTTTGGACTCTCTGGAAAAACCAAAGTTGGTTTTGACAAGAGTAAGTTGAGGTGTCACAAATGCCAAAGGCTTGGACACTTTGCAAGAGAGTGTAGATCAACTGGATCTAACTCCTCTGCACCCTTTGTGACTTTTCCAAGCACTAGTCCACAAAACAAAGGGCAACATCCTACGAGTTCTGGTCATCATTCACACCCTATATCTCCTGCATACTTTGTCCCTCAGGGTCCAATGTCATATCCATATCCCTGCTATTACATGCCTCAGCCAAATCCGGTTCAAGCTCCTATGGCACAAAAACCACAAGCATTACCTGAACCTCAACCTTCCCAATCTCATCAACAATCTCAACCTCAACAACACAGCTTTTTCACCCCAGGAGTTGTTGACTGGAGCAGTCTACCAGATGATATGACTGGTCATGAACAACTGTTCTCTGGTGCTGGTCAACATGGTGGTGACAGTCCTTTTGGAAATCTTGCTCTTATGGCTCTGGAGTATGCTGATACCTCATCCTCTAATGCCTCCACATCACAGGTATCACAGGTATCCTCTGAGGCCAAAGCCAAGCTATGTTTTGAAACATGCATAGCTACATTTGCATCTATTAGAGAAGCAAATGTAGCTTTAATTAACAAGAACATTGAGCTAGAACAAATAATTTCCAAAAGAAAAGCTGATTTTGAGTCTGTGCTTAATGATAAGAATGATGAGATTTACAAACTTAAATGTCAAATCACTGATGATAAGGCTAGGGAAGAGGTACTTCTAGAGAAGTACAGAGACCTCAAAGAAACACTTGCAACTACCCAAGTAGAGTGTGATCATTGGGTACATTCTTGCAAGGGTTTTGAAATGCTTCTTAGTAAGCAGTATGCTTCCAATGTGAAGTTTGGCATTGGTTATAATCACACTGCTCCTCCTACAGATTTTACTCCCAAAGCAAAGGTAAAATCTGATGGAAAAAGCAATAACCAATCCTTTTCATCATGTGATCTACTATCTGATACAGCACCATCAGAGGTTGAAGTCAGCATTAATTCCTCTCAAAACCTATCAGCTGATGTTGATGGTTCAAATGCTTACACTCACATGATCAAAAAGTTGATCACTCCAGGTGGTATTTCACAAAGTATTGAAAGTACCAACGAGCATGTCATAACACCTGGAGAACAAACCCAAACTACTGCATGTACTAAAGGGAAGAAAACTACAAGTACAAAGGGTGGGAAAACTACTGAAGAAGATATCAAGAAAGCATGTACTAAAGGGAAGAAAACTGCTAGTACTGATAGCAAACTGCTGAAGAATAAGTCTCCAGTAGTTTCATCTTCTTCAGCAGATGATCAACTTAAGATGAAGAAAAAGCCATGTGAAATATGTGGCTTATTCAATCATTTTACTGATGATTGTTGGTATAAAAAGGGCTCCAAACTCAAACATAATGAGAACATTAAAAAGCAAATGGATAAAATGAAAACTGAGTTTGAAACCAAATTTGTACCAGCAACATCAAAACCTGTGACCCCTAAATCCAAAAAGAAATCCAAAAAGCAAGGGGTTAATCAGGCAACAGCTGAGGTTGCTCAAAGGGAGATGGTACAACACAGGAATCCATCAATCTCAAGCACTAATGTGTCTGATGAGCTGAAGGCTTTATCACAAAATTAGACACAACTTGTTATGATGGTCAACATCTATTGGGGAGAGTCAACCAATTAGATGCTCCTGTGCTGAAACCACAGAGAAGAAAATCCATGTCAAAGGATTCTTCTTCTTTACCATCTCCATCCCCTCAGGCTGTTATTCATAGCAAATCTGTTAGTTTACCATCTGTTGATGTGAATAGACCCAAAACCAAAAAGGTTTGGGTCTCAAAAACTAACTAATTGTTTATGATTGCAGGGTTCTTCAGCATGCTAAAGTAGCATCTGGAATGTAGACAGTGGAGGATCTATGCATATGACAGGGAACAGCTCTCTTCTTCATGACTACTCTCAAGGAAAGAAGGGGTTTGTTTCTTTTGGAAATGATGCTAAGGGTTACATCATTGGCAAAGGCTTTGTCTCCAATGGGGAAATAAAGTTTGATGATGTTAATCATGTGGAAAATCTCAAATACAATCTCTTGAGTGTCAGTCAAATGTGTGATAAAGGCCATGTTGTTGTTTTCACCAGTCAGAACTGTAGGATTCTGTCATCCAAAGTTCTGAATTTGATTGATAAGGTGTTGGATGATCACACTCTCCTGAGGGCCAACAGGACAGGAAGAGTGTATGCCTTAGATCTTTCCAAGAAAATAGCTCTCAAAGGCCATCCTTGCCTATTTTCCAAAGACTCTTCTCAGGAATCTAAACTGTGGCACAGAAGGCTGGGTCATGTTAATATCAAAAACATGAATCAACTAATCCACAATAGTTTAGTGAGAGGTTTACCAATAAAGGAGTTCCACTGTGATGAAACCTGCACTGCTTGTTTAAAAGGAAAACAGCACAAAGTCTCATTCCCTCTTATTGAAGAACCTAAGTCCACTGCCTGCTTGTAGTTACTGCACATGGATCTATTGGTCCTGTGAGAGTGATGAGCATGGCAAAGAAGAAATACTGTCTAGTAATTGTGGATGATTACTCCAGATTTGAATGGACTGTTAGGACCTGGTATTTGAACGAAATACCTGGAGATTAGCGTGTAAACCAGATCAAATAGTGCGGAATCCTATTTGATTAGCGATCCAATTAGTGAGAACACACAAAGAATCAATCAAGAATTGAAACTAACGTTAGAAATCGATTAGGAATCGATCTAATGTGTTCTATGAACTTGGAGAACGAATTGTGAGGGTTCTGGATGGCTGGGTACTTCTGGAATCGTAATTAATCAAAATCCTTATTTTTCACGAATTGGGGTTGTATTTATAGGTTGGTATTATTCAATCGTGCGACTGAACCATTAGTATGGTTCCGTCGTGTGATTGAACCATGCGGTTGATTCATCCGCACGACTGAGTGTTCAGTCGTGCGACTGAGCCAATCTTATGTGTCAATCATACGACTAATCTAGTTTCCCGGTTCAGTCGTGCGACTGAGTCATTCGTATGAAGTTATTCATGCTTATGGTCCATTCGCATGGGCCATTCGCATGAGAACTTCATTATGTTAAGTTTGAATGTATTAATTAATAACATTATGTGTAACCATTCAAACAATCGCTAACCTAATTAACCAATTAATATCAACTCATTAATGAAATATTAGTCATTACAAATCACAAACAACCAATATCATTTCATTAATCATATCAAATACACCAGAATCAGATAAACAAGATCTATTACATTTCATATCATGATCTAGGGACATACATGTATCAACAAACTCCCCCTTGGACCTAGATCTCTCTAATCTCTTGTTTTCTGCATAACCTCCTTGTATTTCTTGTACTTCTCCTCTTTTGTGACTCCCGTGTGAATCTCAAACGCGAAGCAGAGTCGTATAACGTTCTGGAACTTGAGGGCTTGTAAAATATCTTGTATATCATAGAACAGTGGCACTTGTATAGCGTATAGACATCACTTTCCGACAAGTTTGTAAGCCACATCGGGTCGAATACCCGCTTCAGACTATGACCGCTTCAGCTGTTCTCCAATCATAGTACCATCACTTAAAATGTGGAGTGAAATCCTGTGGCATTTCCCTGAGTGGGATTCTTGACATTGTGCGTGGCGGATTCCACTTCAACACTATCTTAGGCTTGCCAGTAATGGCATCAACCTCAGACCTTCTCATATACCTAGTAGGCTGTTGGGGTCTGAAGTTAACCCATCTAGTGTGGTACACCTTCTTTACGGCAGCCTCAAACCAGCCTGACATCTTCCTCGGTCAGCATACAAAAGCTTTAGTTTGGTCAGCTCGTTGAGCTCAAAACGTGGTAGAGTCTTCGGATCATGTGGGAATCTGAAGTACTCTATGCCCTGTTCTCTCTTAACTGCATACGCAGTGAGATCTTCAAAGTACGCCCATGCTATGATCCTACCTGACACCTTGTGATGTTCTTGACTCTATAGAGTTTGGTGTAGGAATCCTTCTTTGGTGCAGTACGTTGGACTCTAACTTCTTCAAAACATGCAGCCCACTCAGCCTTTCGAATGTCAACATCATCATTTGAGGCTTGGCTGTGTCTTCTGCTTTCTCTGTTTCTTGCTCCATATAGTTCAACACCTCAATAGTATCGCTGACAAGGGATTCACCCAGATTGGGAACCACATTACCCTCATTGTCAGCGTACTGAGGGTACTCCTCGGCAGTGACATCTTCGATCTCTACATCATCAACATCGTTGAGCTCTTCGTCACTTGTCGAATCGCATGTCGGAGCATCTTTTACTATCTCATCTGGATTTAGCTTGAAAAGCTCTGCGAGTTGCTCATTTGATAGGTCATGAATTATTTCCTCTTCTTCAGGGGTATAATTCACTGCCCTCCTGACAATCCCTTGCAGATCAAGAATCATTGTTAGCTGAGACTTAACCTGCTGAAGGGGAGCAACATCAAACTCATCTCTTTGGTAATTTTGATCTGTTTGATTTCAACATTCCACACATAAATCATTAGTAATTAATCAAACAGAAATGCATTAAAGTAATATAAACATTAAATACATTGTGTTCAATACAGTATTCAGATACAAAAGAAGATAAAGACATAAACATCTAGTCTTTACTTTTATCTTGTATCATTATTTCATCACTCGGAGGAGCAGAGGTAGAAGCTAATTGATCTTGTCTGTTCTTTGTCCTTTTCTCTTGACCTGTAGTAGGGGCCGATGTAGGTGCATCCCCTCCTTCTGCTTCTTCATCATCGTCCTTCTCCTCTGTCCTATCTCTTTCTGTATCTTCATACTCCTCAGTATCACTCTCATCATCCTCATCATTATCTTCATCATCATCATTTCTGTCTCCTTCCCTGATCTTCAATGGCTCCTCCTTAGATCCTTTCAGTTTTAACAGGATAATCTTCCTTGCCTTCTCCAGCTCCTCTATTTTCTTTCTTGATGTGACACTTTGAGCTTGGAGTTGGTCCATCTTGGTGCTCTGAGCAGCCATCTGTTGGCCTTCTCCTATATAACTCGAGCCTGCTCTATAATTTGGTGAGATTGTGCAGCAGTCAGGTCAGTAAGCTGGCGGATCTGAGCTGCCTTTTCCTCATCAGCAGCCAGTAAGCGCATCACCATTTGTTAAGCGCTGACAACTGTTCCTCTACCCCGATTGGAGGTAGAGGAGATCTATAAGTATGTGAGGGATTGGCTGAGGGTATTGATTGGTGTGACGTGGTGGTGGAGGTGGCTGTAGTGAAGATAGGTGTGTATAATGGTGGAGGTGATGTGGGAGTAAAGGATATGGTGGTGGAGGGAATCTAGACTGTGGTGGTAGGTATGGTGGTGGTTGTGGTAGATGTGGTGGATGTGGTGGCTGTGGTGGATGTGATGGCTATGGTGGATGTGGTAGATGTGGTGGATGTGGTGGTTGTGGTGGATGTGGTGGCTGTGGTGGATGTGGTGGCTATGGTGGATGTGGTAGATGTGGTGGATGTGGTGGTTGTGGTGGATGTGGTGGTTGTGGTAGTGAGGAAGGTCACCCGACGCTTCTTCTTCTTCTGACCATGGGGTTTAGCCATTCTCTTCCTCCTTGTTCCAGTTGAGGTGGAAGCTCCCCCTACAACCCTGCCTGTGGACCCCGGTGCATAGCTTGGGTCAGTATCAGTATCTCCGGAGTCTCTCGGATGTTCACCAACCACCCTAACCCATGTTCTGTGGGAACAACTTTTCTTCCCACAGTTCGCGTAAGGGGCTCCTCATCCGATTCATCCTCCTCCTCCGTCCCAATAACAAAATCCTGATGAAATCCCGCTGACTTGGTAACTTCTCAAGCTGTGAAGGACACTGGAGGTATAGAATCAGACATAGTGCCTCTGAGTGGAATAGGCATATCGTCTCCAGCATCCTCACTGTCATCATCATCTGAGTCATGAGTGGATAGAGCTATCTGTTCCACATCAGAGTCACTATCATCGTGACGCCACTTTCTCTTTGCTGGCACCACGTAGTCATCCCGGGCAAGATGACCAAACAACCTCCTGACAGGAGGCTTCACTTGCTTTCCCCTGTACACTTTCATCCTTCCCAGGGTAGTGTCATCCATTACCTCCAAGACTACCGCATCCTCCTTTTCCTTCGGCAGGGAGGGAAGCTTCTAATCTATGATCATCTGCATAAACCTCGGGTACATACATAAGGCTTCCTTCCATTTCCCCTCGATGTTCTCCACCAGATAGGTGAAGATCATTTTGGAGAAGCTGAACGGATGGTTCAGCACCAACGCAACGTACGCGTTCTGCATCTGGTCAGACAGCTCATCAAAACCACCTTTTCTGGAAGCCATGCACTTGAGCAACATGTGCGCAAGATATTTAAACTAGGGACAGAGGTTACTCTTGTTGAGTACCCCAGAATTGATCCCCAGAGTATTTGGCTCTAAGAAAGCATCCTCTGACTGTGAGGGGGTGTAATCGAGTCGGAAAATCAGCGTCATCCCCTAATTGTAGTACGATCCTTAGATCCTCCTCTGAAATAGTAATAGCCTCTCCAAATATGGTACTTCTGATGCACTGAGGCTCAGACGATCTATCAACTGTAGCCCCTTCCTAGAAGGCTTGTTGAATGGATCGATACGGAGTGCAAGGAGTAGATATGGCATGTGCAATCCTTGATCTCAGTAGAAATGTGATTATGCCAGAGAAATCAGCAGCGTTTCTGGATGTTAAGTCCAGATGAGCACATATATTGTGCTTTGTGCTCATAATCCATCTACTCGCCATCTGTTACACAAAGATAGTAAACATTAGTACCATTGACTAAGAAAGTCATGAAATCCTTAAGCTTGAAGAAAATCTTCTGTCATGCGATTGAGATTATGCGACTGAGTTCAGGCCTGCGAATGAACAGTGCGAAAGGAGTTCGGTCGTGCGATTGAATCGTGCGAAAGGGGTTCAGTCGTGCGATTGAACTGTACGAATGGGACTCAGTCGTGCGACTGATCCCGTACGTACCTCTGAGTGTGCGACTGGGCTCCTACGTATATACCCTCATGTGGTTACACCAGTCGTGCGACTGAACTTCATACGCATGGTTCAGTCATGCGTTTAAGCAGTTTGAGCCCTTCAGTCGTGTGACTGAAGTTCATCACTCTGTCCATTCGCATGAAGTACTGACTGTTCAATTCAAAATTACTTTTTCACCATTTTTGAGTTATAGACATCGTTATCTGGTTCATTTGACTTGCAATTCATTCTTAAACCACCTAACATCGTTACTTTCGTTTGTTTGAGTCATTTTGGTAGGTTATTTAGTCACTTAAGTCTCGGTTACTTTGCGAGTCCGAATGTACCATTTTTTTCATCCAATTTAAAGTTATGGGAGTGCATGTATACAGTAAATTACCTGTCGAGTCGATGTAGATGGTCAGTAATCAAGAAACAGGGGGTTTTGCGATCAATTGAAAATTTTGCAGAGTTGGGTTAATTCGTGCGATTCAGGGTGATTTTGAAGGTGGTGAGTCTCTACGACCGACTCCCCTTCTATTTATATTAACCATAGATTCAATCGTGCGATTGAGCTCATACGCACCTTTCAGTCGTGCGAGTGGGACTCAGTCGTGCGATTAGTTCAATCGTCCTTCTTCAGTCGTCCGACTGAATCTCAGTCGTGCGACTGACTCACTCATTCTCCCTTAATCATCCGACTGGGCCAATCGTATGGGCCATTCGGTTGAATAGTCCATATTCATGGTCCATTCGTACGAATAGCTTCCATTCGTATGATTGGTCCATACGGATGGTCCATTCGTGCGAATAGGTCATATTTATTAACTTTTCTGCCAATTTGAATATTTAACTTTTAAAATCCCTTAAATTGCAAAAATTTACATTATGAGCAGTTGATCATCTTAGACATGATCGTTTTGACTTGAAATCCTTTTTATCACCTCAGACGTGACTGATTTAACTTTTAACACATATGTGGTCATCTCAGACATGACCCTGTTAGTGAGTTGATCCCTTACTGATTTTTCTGATGTAATCCGACAAACAAACAAACTAAAACGACTGACTAAATTAGAAAATTAAACTAAAAAATAAAAATTGTTTTTGCTTTTTGTGAGAGATAAGTCCTGAGATGAAAATCTACTGGATTTGGTTCCGGAATAGACAGCTTTAACTTAGATTGACCATAACTGGACCAATTCCATTTTGGAATCATACAGGCAGTTCAAATTAGTTTGGACTTGTTATCAAAATCTTTTGAGGCTCAATTCTTGTGTTCATCCAGAGTCATTTGCAACTTTGGGAAATCATACTGAAGCTCTTAGACTACCACATTGAATCAAACTTTCAAGAATTGCAGTCACAATGATTGTCAATATGTTTATTCACTTAAATCCATAAATAGACTTTTGACCCAAACTGGTGATTGTTTTAGGTTTAATTATTTCAACTAACATTTGTGGATCCCACACTTATATGGTAAGCAACATTCCTCAGGAGCTTTTGAGCGGTCTACGGGTATTATTACAAGGAGAGACTATTCTTAGAGCTTTCAAAGAGAAGCCAGTCCTCAGGTCAGTGCCATCGCACAGCAGAGAGGCGGCAAACAACAATGAATTCTAGAATATCTAGATTATGCTTATCCTCAGGTCAGTGCCATCGCACAGCAGAGAGGCACACAACCTATCTCCTTGTTAGAGCAGCTTAATTTTATGTTGCACCAAATGCACCAATAACATAAGTCATTAGCTTGATAGCATTTTTATTTAATTTTTTCATGCTTTGCTCTATTTATGGTCATCCGCACACATTGTGGCGTTTATATGCTCATTACCCCTTATTGGAATATAGTTGATTGTGTTAACCAGTGATAAGATGGGAGCCCACAGTCAGTTGAACCACTTAGTTTGATCTTGAGATCACAAGTCAGGTCTAATCATCTATTGTGTTGAATCTACCGACATATCAATTGTGGTCTAGCAACCTCTAGGTCTACTCTCATTGTGTTACCTTAAGAGTTACCAGTTTTTCTATCATCTTTCCTTTTATATTGCTTAGACAACACAGACTTATACTTTGAATTTTTCCACCTTTTCTAAATTAAAATTTCAAGGTCCCTCTTGATTTGTTCCTGTGTACTATCATATTCCAAAGGGTTTGAATCGGTATCACAGATACGATCTACCTTATATCAGCTTTCCACTCCTTCTACCTTTTTTTTAATGTTAACTTACTGACTTATTCTCCCCCTAAAATGCTAAAATCATAACTGGTTTAATTATTTTAGGATTTTAATAACCAACAAAATAACATGAGTTTAAATTAAACAGACTAAAATAAACCAATAAAATAAAAGGAAAAAAATTAACTAACCTACATCGGACTACACATGATCATCATCAGGAATAACATCACTTTTCTTTTTAACGCCGTTGACCTCTAGCAAATATTGAAAACGTGGTTTATCAAAGGCTTTAGTGTAGAGGTCAGCGCGTTGAAAATCAGTATTAATTTTTACCACATCAATTAAGTTCTTTTCAAAACAGTCTCTTATGAAATGGTATTTAATACCGATATGTTTGGTCTTAGGATGTTGGACTGGATTTTTAGTTACTGCAATTGCAGCAGAGTTATCAACACAAATAGGACTAGAGGAGAACTTTAACTGTAATCTCGCATTTGCTGTTGAATCCAGACGATTTGTGAACAGCAACTTGCAACAGCAACATATTCGGCTTCACAGGTGGACAATGCAACCGATGTCTGTTTCTTACACTGCCAAGTCACCAGTCTCTTCTCCCAAAGAATTGACACCCTGCGGATGTAGACTTGTAGTTCATCTTGCAGCCTCCGTAATCCGAGTCACTATACGCCGTGAGCTCAAAATCATCATCATGAGGATACCACAACCCAAGTTGGGTGTACCCTTTAGATAGCGAAAAATCCTTTTGACCCCGATCAGATGACTGACCTTAGGTTTAGCCTGATATCTAGAACATAAACATGTAGCATACATGATATCGGGTCTTGAGGCAGTGAGATACATGAGGGATCCAATCATTCCTCGGTACATCATGGCATCTACAAGATCTCCATTTTCATCAGGTGTTATGTCGTGATTCGTAGCAAGTAGAGTACCAGCAGCATATGCATTCTCCATGTCAAAGAGATTGAGAATGTCTCCTACGTACTTGGTCTGATGTAGAAAGATCCCATTTGGTGTTTGATCCACCTGTAGCCCGAGAAAACTTCATCTCCCCCATAGCACTCATCTCAAACTCTTTCTTCATAACTGCTTCAAACTCTTTGCATAACTCTTTGTTCTTTGAACCAAAAATTATGTCATCACATAGATCTGTACGAGTAGTAGGTCGCCATATTTCTCTTTAATGAACAGCGTGTATTCAATTACTCCCCTGCGAAAGCCGTGTTTCACAAGATGAGTAGAGAGTTTCTCATACCAAGCTCTTGGAGCTTGATGAAGCCCGTATAAAGCCTTGTCGAGCTTGAAGACTCGATCTCGATGATACGGATCTTCAAATCCCTCGGTTGACTTACATACACTGTTCTCTGATTTCCCCGTGAAGGAATGCACTCTTCACATCTAATTGATAGACTTTAATCTTCATGTATGATGCATAGGCAAGGAATATACGAATGGCTTTCATCCGTGCCACGGGTGCAAACACCTCATTGTAATCAATTCCCTCGACTTGGCGAAAACCCTGAACCACCAGTCGAGCTTTATTCCTGATAATGACCCCTTGGTCATCCTTCTTGCACTTCAAGACCTATTTGGTGCCAATTACTTTAGCACCTTTAGGTCTATCAACCAGAGTCCATACACCTAACTTCTTGAACTGAAGAAGTTCTTCTTGCATTGCACTCACCCATGCCTCATCATTTAGTGCTTCACTGACGTATTTTGGCTCAAATTGGGAGACAAAACACCGATAAGCACCATCATGAATATATCCCTTCTCCATAACTGAGGCGTAATCAGCTGAGTGTAACTGATTTCAGGTTTGTACTCCTGATCTAACATCTCCAATGACATTGTCTAATGGATGATAGACGTTTAGTCGTGATCCTGGAGTAGTAGGAACAGCTACCTCAGAGCCAAGATTATGAACATTTGGTTCTGCATCTGAGGTATTGGAGTTGGAGGCTCTGAAGTCGAAGGTGCATCACTGGTAGATGCTTGTGGAGTTTCAGGAACTGGAACCTGTTCCTCCTGACTGTTCTGGTTATCTTCTTCAGCTTCATCATCAGAGGAGGAGTCACTGTCGTCGACCACTTCCCCTGACTGAGTAGATGATTCTCCTTGTGAGCTAGATGTTGGTGTATTTAAGATATCATACATCATTCGTGTAGCTAACTCGTCATCCGAGGGAGAGAGAGGGATGTTGAAGGACTTGAAGAATCCATCATAGTCGAAAAAGTAGGCGGGTCCTTTGCTAGTAGGTGGTGTGGTATATCGCTGAACGTCAACATTACACCACACTTCTACTAGACTCGTTGAGTTGTTGTAAACTCGCTTGTTCAGCATGTTGTATCCTAGAAAGATGCCTTCATCTGCCTTCTCGCTGAATTTACCCTCTTGTGTCTTCTTCAGAAGTGTGCACGGCGCGACAAATGGTTCGAGATACTCCAAGTTCGGTTTGCGTCTTTGTAGTAGCTCGTAACATGTCTTTCCGTGGCACTTGACTATCAGGACTCGATTCAGTGTATACATGCATTTGCCTCTGCCTCATTCCAGAATTGGATAGGCAGTTTCGAGTCTGCCAGCATAGTCCGTGCTGTCTCTATCAAGCTTCTGTTCTTTCTCTCAGCAACGCCATTCATCTGAGGTGTGTAGTGAATTGATGCACAATTCCCTTTTCCTTGTAGTATGTCTCCATCCACTGGTTCTTGAATTCCGTTCCGTTGTCTGAGCGTACTTGTCTATCTTTCAGCTTGTAGAGAGATTCCAGTGTGGTTACCAACTCCTTGAATGACTCAAATGTTTCTGATTTGAATTTCAGAAACATTACCCAAGTGAACCTTGAGTAGTCATCAGTGACCACAAAACAGTACAAGTCGCCTGCAATGCTCTTTGTACTGACTGGACCAAACAGATCCATGTGAAGAAGTTCAAGAGGTAGTTCTATTGAATGAACTTTCTTTTTTGTATGAGACTTCTTTGTCTGTTTTGCAACCTACTGACTTTCTCTTCAAGGATTGTGTTCTGGGCCAGAACATCGTAGAAAAAGCCCAGGTCATCATCAGCCGATGCTGAATCATCTGACCTCCTGCTTAGAGCAGGATTTACATGCAGTGGGTGTAGACCAGTTGTTGCATGTGCCCCTTGTGCTTGGTACTGGGGACTTCCAGCCTCAGGACAATGTCCATCATCAGCTGTTGCCTCTAGTGAGGTCTTAGCCTGTTACCAGCCTCATTCTGATCATGTGCTGATTCAGAAGAGGTGGCAGGCCTCACTAGAAATTCTAAGCTCCGTATCTACACCAGGAGATAGAAGTGGTTAACCCCTGTGCTGTGGGTTCTCAATTGCACTGTGTCCTTCCCCTCAATTGTAGAGGTGTTCCCAGTAGTAAGAGGTTTCTAGGAGGGGGTGAGGAGTGCAGTTGAGTCAGCACTTGTGCAACTATTAAGTTGGGCTGTGAGGGGCGGTTGTTATGTGGTGAAGGGATAGAAGCAGTGTGCACCTGGGGAGGTTGGTGCGTTTCAATGGCAATCTCCTCAAGTGAGGAAGATCCCAGATATGTAGGTACCCCTTGTGTGGTTGCTGCAGGCTCCTGTTGAGAGGAAAACTGAGCGGCTATGGCTGTAAGAGTCATTGTATCCACTAGGGGGTTTGGACTAGTGGATATATCCTGCGTTTGTGTTGCAGGGGCATCCTCAGGGGACTCAATTCCCTGAGTAGCCGTTTTGGGTTTCTTTTTGGTGGGTTTGGTGGGGACTTTTGATTTGGAGGTGGTGGCTGTGGGTTCCAGCTGCGTGGGTTTGCGCAGCTTGGCAGCCATTTGAGTGTCTGGTCAGAGTTGTGCCGGGAGTATACTTCCGCAGAACAGCCGTAGCATGGACTCCCAAGCCAACAAGTCCCTCAGCATTAAGCTGGTTAGTAATGATGGCCATTATGAACTGGGATATAGTATCCAACGGTTAACAGTAGTTTTTGAGCCATATCCTTGAGCTCCGAAAATATTATTTCTGAAAAGTTTAGCGGTTGTTGCTCAAGAATAGAAAACATTACCTGTTGCCACTTTGTCGACATTTGATCCCAAGACGACGTCTTAGGGGCCAAACATACATTCACCATGTGAAAAATTAGGCGTTCAGCGTCATGGAAGTGTTTCTTCATGATAGTGGAGGCACTGAGATTGCCTTGATATCCATGTTGGGCAAAGGATAGGTCTGTGGTGCCCTTCGGATAGCCAGCAGGAGAAATAGCATCATCCAAATGAAGAATTTGGCGGATAACTGCAGGAGTGATGACTACTTCTTTGTTGTTGACGACCGACTGGAGAGATGGTGTGTTGTCCCCCAGTGGTAATAGTAACGTTCATCCAAAATTGTTGAAGGGATTCGGCATGTAGTATGGGATTCAGAAGAAATGCCGTTTTGTATTGGGACTGAACCATAAGATCGATAGCAGTATCGAACTTAGCCCAGACAGGCGATTTAGTAAGGTAGGCAACACAGTTGTGTCGCGGTTTAATTTGCATGGACGCCATTGAGAAGAGAGAAGTTTTGGAGTGGAACGTTAGGTTTGAAGAAGATGAAGCATTGAAGCTTAGGTCAGGGATATTATAGGATACAGGTAAGAAAACGACTGAAGGATGTGGTGTTAGTCATCAGTAGTTTTAAACGAATGTTGACATGGTATTATCCTTTCAGACGTTGAAACAGCTGAAGTCGTGGTGTTAGGCATCAGAAGTTAGAAAACTACTGAAGACCGTGGTTTTGACTTCAGATGATTGAAACAACTGAGGACTTGTGTTTGTCATCAGTAGTTGTGAAACTACTGAAGACAGTGGTTTTGTCCTCAGCTGTTGTAAACAACTGAACACTTGGTATTAGTCATCAGTAGTTATAAAAACTACTGAAGACATGGTATTGCTTCAGTTGTTTAGAATGAAACAGCAGTTGTACAAACGACTGAAGAGAAATTTCTCTTCAGCTGTTTTCGTCAATTCTTAGCTTTTCAGCTATTTCATACTGTCCTCAACACATTCATCGCCTTTTTGGCGGATTTCAGTTGTTTCATAGGACATCAGTACTTATCTGTTTTTACTGATTTCAGTAGTTGTAACTGCATCAGTAGTTGTAACTACATCAGTAGTTTAGAACAGATGAAGTACTTCAGTACTTGTAAGACATTTAGCCATCAGTAGTTATAAAAACTACTGAAGGGAAAAGACTTATCAGTACTTATATGTGACATGGGTACCAATGATCACCAGTAATTACTACTGAAATCATCAGTAGTTGTCACTTATTCTAGCTACAGCATACCAAGCCTTAACACTAGGTTTTGGAAAGTTGAACTATCCAAAGGCTTAGTAAAAATATCTGCAAGCTCATCAGCACTAGGCACAAACTTAGGATCAATCAGACCTTTTTCAAAACAATCCCTTATAAAATGATGTCTGATCTCTATGTGTTTGGTCCTAGAGTGCTGGACTGGATTTTTGACATACACAGAGCTGAAGCACTATCCATTAACAATGGAGTCTTAGTCTCTGTAATGCCATAATCCAGAAGTTGGTTCTGAAGCCAGAGTACCTGAGAGGTGCAACTTGCAGCAGCAATGTACTCTGCTTCAGCAGTTGATGTAGCAACTGAGGTCTGTTTCTTGCTCTGCCAAGAAATCAAGCAGTTGCCTAGGAATTGAAATCCACCAGAAGTTGATTTCCTGGTCAACTTACACCCTGCATAGTCCTGTCAGAAAAAGCAACTAATTTACCAGAATGTCCAGTAGAATACCATAAACCTAGAGATGGAGTGCCTTGCAGATATCTAAAGATCCTCTTGACTGCAATCAGATGAGACACTTTAGGTGCAGCCTGAAATCTAGCACAAACACATGTAGCAAACATATATCTGGTCTAGAAGCTGTTAAATACATCAAGGACCCAATCATACATCTGTAAAGTGTTTCATCAACCACTTTACCTTTCTGATCTGTATCCAGTTGTGTGGTGCTGCACATGGGGGTAGAAAAGGCTTACAGTTTTGTAAATCAAACTTTTGCAAAAGATCTTTTGTGTATTTGGACTGATGAATGAAAATTCCATCAGCCTTTTGTTTGATTTGCAACCCCAGAAAGAACTGTAACTCTCCCATGGCACTCATTTCAAACTTCTGTTGCATCAACTTTGTAAAGGCATCACACAACTTTGGATCAGAGGATGCAAAAATGATATCATCTACATAAATTTGAACAAGTAGATTATGCTGCCCAGCTTTCTTAATGAATAAAGTCTTATCTATGGAGCCTCTAATGAAATATTTTCCAGAAGAAAGTTTGATAAGTCTCATACCAGGCTCTAGGAGCTTGTTTTAACCCATAAAGAGCCTTATCAAGCTTATACACCCAATTAGGATGTTTATTGTCCTCAAAGCCTGGAGGTTGACATACATAAACCTCTTCTTAATTTTTCCATACAAAAATGCACTTTTGACATCCATTTGAAAAACTTTAAGGTTTTGATAAGCAGCATAAGCTAAAAACAATCGAATTGCTTCCAGTCTGGCTACAGGGGCAAAGGTTCATCATAATCAATACCTTCTTCTTGTGCAAACCCCTGAACAACCAGTCTGGCCTTGTTCTTAACAATAAGCCCATTTTCATCAGTTTTGTTCCTAAACACCCATTTAGTGCCTATTGCACAGTTACCTGGAGGTAGAGGAACCAGTTCCCACACTTGCTGTTTCTTGAACTGAAGAAGCTCAAGCTGCATGGCATCAACCCATCCATTGTCCTTTAAAGAAATGTGATAATTCTTTGGCTCTGCTGACTGATGAAGAGAGCATAGAAGCAGAAATTTGACAATTGACTTCTTGTTGATACTCCAGCAGTGATATCACCAATGAGTGAGACATAGGGTGATTCTTCAGATCTTGATACACAATGAGATCTGTGCAAGTGTTTGTAGCAGGCCCAGCAGTAACAGATGGTGATGGTGAATCATTTCCTTGAAACCAATCAGTGGATGGTAATTCAAAGGAAGTTGAATTCGAAGAGATCTCATCAGCATTTGTTGTGGATGGTGCTACTGGAGCTATAGGAACATCAGCTCTAGCTGAATCAGGCAGTTGATCACTAAACCTGAAGAGGTGAGTACTGCAATCATCATCATCATCAGCACCAGCAGTACCACCAGGTGGTGAACTGTTGACAGGAGCAACAGCAGGAGTTTGATAAGGAACATATTGCAGTATGTCCAAATCAAATAACTACACAGGGCTTTGTGGAATCTTGTCCTTTGGAGATTCATTGAACTTAACATGTAGAGTTTCTTCAACCATCTTTGTTCTGCAGTTGAAGACTCTGTATGCCTTGCAAGTAGATGAATAACCAACAAAATACCCTGCATCCACCTTAGGATCAAATTTATGGAGTTGATCCTTTGTGTTGAGAATAAAACAGGGACACCCAAATGCTTTGAAAAATGAAATCAGAGGAGCCAAATGATGGAGGACTTCATATGGAGTGTTCATCAACCTTTGATTTACTAAAACTCTATTTTGCACATAGCAAGCTGTGTTGACAGCTTCAGCCCAAAAGGTCAGTGGCAAACCAGAGTCAGCCAGCATGGACCTTGCAGCTTCAATGAGGGTCCTGTTCTTTCTCTCCACTACTCCATTTTGTTATGGAGTCCTTGGAATGCTAAACTGCCTTTTGATTCCCTTTGAAAGATAGAAGTCATCAAGTGTATGATTTCTGAATTCAGTTCCATTGTCACTCCTAATACACTTGACTGGAAGGGAATACTGCTTCTCAATATACAACACAAAGTGAATAATCTTCTGAGCAACCTCATCCTTTGAATGTAGAAAGAAAGTCCATACAAATCTGGAGTAATCATCCATAATTACCAGACAGTATTTCTTCTTTGCCATGCTTATTACTCTCACAGGACCAAATAGATCCATATGCAGTAATTGCAAGCAGGCAGTGGACTTAGGCACTTCAATAGGAGGGAATGAGACTTTGTGTTGTTTTCCTTTTAAACAAGCAGTACAGGTTTCATCACAGTGGAACTCCTTTATTGGTAAGCCTCTGACTAAACTATTGTGGGTAAGCTGATTCATGTTTTTGAGATTAACATGACCAAGCCTTCTGTGCCACAGTTTAGATTCTTGAGAAGAGGCTTTGGAAAATAGGCAAGGATTGCCTTTGAGATCTATTTTCTTGGAAAGATCTAAGGCATACACTCTTCCTGTCCTGTTGGCTCTCAGGAGAGTGTGATCATCCAATACCTTGTCAATCAAGTGCAAAACTTTGGATGATAGAATCCTACAGTTCTGACTGGTGAAAAGATCAACATGGCCTTTATCACACATTTGATTGACACTCAAGAGATTGTACTTGAGATTTTCCACATGATTAACATCATCAAATTGATTTCTCCATTGGAGACAAAGCCCTTACCAATGATGTAACCCCTAGCATCATTGCCAAAAGAAACAAATCCCTTCTTTCCTTGAGAGTAGTCATGAAGAAGAAGTTGTTCCCAGTCATGTGCATAGATCCCCCACTGTCTACATACCAGATGCTACTTTGGCATGTTGAGAACCCTGCAAAAATAAACAATCAGTTAGTTTTAGAGACCCGAACCTTTTTGGTTTTGGGCCTGGTCTCATCAATAATGGTAAACTAACAGGTTTATTTGAAACAACAGCCTGAGAGGAAGAAGATGGTGGAGAAGAGGAATCCTTTGGCTTGGATCTCCTTTTCTGTGGTTTCAACATAGGAGCATCTAGTTGGTTAACTCTACCCAACAGATGTTGAACCATCATGACCAGCTGTGTCTGATTTTATGATAAAGCTTTCAGCTCATCAGACACATTGCCAGTGGAGTTTGATAAGTTCCTATGTTGCACCTTCTTCTTCTGAGCACTCTCAGCTGTCACTGTTTAACCCCTTCCTTTTTGGATTTCTTTGAGGACTTAAGGGTTACAGGATTTGATGTTGCTGATACAAATGTGATCTCAAACTCAGTTTTCATTTTTACCATTTTCTCTTTAATTTCTTCTTTTGTTTGAGTTTGGAACCTCTTTTGTACCAACAATCATCTGTAAGATGATTGAACAAACCACATACTTCACATGGTTTCTTCTTCATCTTAGGTTGATCATCAACTAAAGAGGGTGAAGCAACTGAAGACTTGTTCTTCAATGCTTTGGAAGCATGTTTTGCTTTCTTGACTGCCTCTTTAGTAGTCTTCAAACTCTTTCTACTAACAGTTTTCTTCTCTTCAGTACTGACAGCAGTTGGAGTTTGAACTTCAGGTGTTAAATCCTGCTCTCTAGTCCTTTCAGACCTTCAGATTAACTCCTGAGTTGATCAACTCATTGATCATGTGTTGTCAGCATTTGAACCATCAACATCAGCTGATAGGTTCAAAGAGGGCTTGATGCTGACTGCTACCTCTGATTGTGCTGTATCAGAAAGTAGATCACATGATGTGATGGATTGGTTATCACTCTCACCATCAGATTCTACCTCTGCTCTTGGAGTAAAATCTGTAGGTGGAGCAGTGTGATTGTAACCAATGCCAAACTTCACATTGGAAGCAGATTGCTTACTAAGAAGCATTTCAAAACCTTTGCATGATTGTACCCATCTATCACACTCTACCTGGGTAACTGCAAGGGTTTCTTTGAGATCTTGGTACTTCTCTAGAAGTACCTCTTCTCTAGCCTGATCATCAATTATTTGGCATTTCAGTTTGTAAATCTCATCATTTTTATCTTTAAGCACAGACTCAAATTCAACTTTGTTTTTGGAAATTATTGTTCTAGCTCAATGTTCTTATTAATTAGAGCTATATTTGCTTCTCTAATGGAGGCAAATGCTGCTATGCATGGTTCAGAACATAATTTGGCTTTTGCCTCAGAGGATACCTGTGATACCTGAGGTGTAGAAGCATTAGAAGGTGAAGTATCAGCAGACTCCAAAGCCATAAGAGCTAGATTCCCAAAAGGACTATCATCACCATGTTGACCAGCACCTGAGAATAGTTGTTCATGACCAGACATGTCATCTGGTAAACTGCTCCAGTCAACAACTCCTGGGGTGAAGAAGCTGTGTTGTTGAGGTTGAGTTTGTTGTGAGATTGGGATGGCTGAGGTTCTGGTAGTGCATGAGGTTGTGGTGCCATAGGAACTTGAACTTGATTTGACTGTGGCATGTAATAACAATGGTAAGGATATGGCATTTGACCCTGAGAACAAAATATGCCGGAGATTGTTGTTGAGGATGATGACTAGAAGTGACAGGATGTTGTCCTCTGTGTTGTTGACTATTGCCAGGAAAAGTCACAAAGGGTGCAGTGGAGTTAGATCCAATTGATCTACACTCTCTTGCAAAGTGTCCAAGCCTTTGGCATTTGTGACACCTCAACTTGCTCTTGTCAAAACCAACTTTGGTTTTGCCAGAGAGTCCTGGGAATTTCTTCGGTTCTTTTGTAGAACTTCTGAGATCTGATATTTATCAAGGCCATTTGGCTCAAAATATCCATCTCTTCTAAGTCGTCATCAGCAATCCCCTTGAGATCATCCATAATGAAGCATAAATTGTCATTATTACACCCAGTAAACTGACCATCAACACTCACAAATGCAGAATCAGAAGTGTTTGAAGAGAGAAATAATATGCTCATCATACTGGCATTCAGATGAAGCATATTCTGACTCATGACCAACCAAGGCAGTGTTGCCTGGTACAAAGTCTTCAGTGAGCTTTCCAGATGAAGACAGTTCTCTTCTGTTCTATCTCTCTCTCAAACGTGAGCGTTTCCCATGGAGTTGGGTGAGAGATAGTTTGTCCAAACTTGCACTGGAGCGTAGGACAATAGTATAGTGTCCCATCTCTCAGGCAGTGATCTGAGAAATCTGTTATTCATCTGAATATTTGTGTACTCAAGTTTGACCATTTTTAGTTCAGAGATCAAACAAGAGAACAGCTCATATTGTTGAGTCAGTGTCTCACCCTTTCTATGAGAGAATGTCTCATATTGTTGGGCAAGAATTTCTCTATTATTTGCCAAGACCTCATCTGTTCCTCCAAATTGTTCTTTCAAGGCATTCCAGATGTCATGGGCAGTTTCATGATGCATTAGCCCAGAGTAGATTTCATTGGGCAGTGCCATGGCCAGAATTCCATGGGCTTTTGCATCAATTTCAAGCAACTTCTTATCGTCATCTGAGTATTGCTCCCTCCTCTTCGGAACCATTTGATTGGTTTCCGGGTTATTCACCATAGGCTTGTGTGGACCATGTACCACTGATGTCCAACAACCTGCGTTGTTAACAGACAGGTGATGGAGCATTCGTCGTTGCCATATGTTATACTCATTCCTAACCAGCATTGGTGGCTTGGTTGAGGAACCAGTATTGTGAGGATCATTGGAGGGAGTAGTCAATTTCAGTTCAAAAACAATTTAATTCAAGCTTTTAAAAGTTTTACACAAACCACAACAAACTCAATGAAAACCAAGAAAAGATCTCAGGATGAATGACCAGAGATACAGAAAATTCAATCTCTATAACCGTTTCTTGCAAAAACAAAAGCTAATTCAATCAAACTTAGATCTTGAATAGGAGTTTCAATGATCAATTATTAGATCGATCAATGATTAACCTGCTCTGATACCATTTGACAGGATCAGTGATCACAAGTTTGATGTATTAGAGTTCAAAGCAGCGGAATAAGAACAGAATTAGACAAATTGTAGCAAGAAATCGATACTTGTATGCATTAAGAGCACATACGGTTATATTGAGAGAATATATTTCTGATTCAAGGAATGTTTATAGATATGGAATATTTCTGATCAAATCATTCACTTTATTACAATAGGTTGTCACTCCTTATATAGAGTGCAACAATCACTGCTGTTATCACGGAAAGTGACAACTGGCAGATCTATTACAAAAATAACTAAATCTTAACAAACTACTGAAATGTTCACAACTACTGAGAACATATCAGAGTGTTAAGTACAGAATATAAAACTACTGATTAGAAACTACTGAAACTACAAAGACTGAAGAACAAGCTCTTCAGTCATTTTACAAAACTACTGAAACATAAAACTACTGAAACTAGAAATATAAAACTACTGATATCACAACTACTGAAGAAGTACTCTTCAGCAGTTGTGACAAACTACTGACGCTTCAGTACTTGATCTTCAGACTTTGACCTTCAGATGTTTCATCAGCTGATGACTTCAGTAGATATCATCAGCTGATGTCTTCAGTCTTTGTCTTTAGACTTTGTACATCAGTTGTTGATCTTCAGTACTTGTAAACTCCTCAGCTGTTGTTCTTCAGTACTTTGGTCTTTCAGCTTTAGCACTTGTGTTCTTCAGCTGTTCAGCTTCAGTACTTGTGTTCTTCAGCTGTTCAGCTTCAGTACTTGTGTTCTTCAGCTGTTGTACTTCAGCACTTTAGTTCTTCAGCTGTTGAAGTCTTCAGCACTTGATCTTCAGCTGTTGAAGTCTTCAGCACTTGTCAAACTGCTGATGAGGCTTCAGCAGTTGTTGTGATATCATGTGGGACTTAGAGGTTTTCTGATCTTGGCTCATTGGTTCTTTTGGTCCAACAGTAAGTTATTTTGTAGTTGTTGAACGTAGTTCACTTTATCAAACTTATCTTTCTGATTCCCCACTTCTCCCTGGGCTGTGATATAGCCACCCTTGTTTCCAGCAAACGAAACATGTCCTCCTTTTATTTGCTTGATGTTTGATAAAAGAGCCCTGTTTCCTGTCATGTGCCTGGATGCTCTGTTGTCTACTATCCACGTGTTAGTTTCAGCACTGTATCGAACACCCTGCACACACAAAGTAAAGGATTAGTTTGGGTTAGGAACCCAAGCCTTTACTGGCTTGGATTTCCCCGAGGCATCACACATCATAAATTCTACCCATTGACCCTTAGAGGAAGAGAATAGCTCAGGTTCCTTCTTGTCATTATTACCAGACACAGAGGATGTCTTCTCCTTCCATAATCCAGATTTGTGCAATGCATGTTTGTGAATAACAGTCGATTGACTTACAGGTTGAATTTTAGGTTCACTGGTTTTCTAGGTGGAGTCAGAGAAATCCTCTTAGAAGACCTAGGCTTTGAAACCTAAAGTTCAATCTTCTTCCTAGGTGTCGAATAGCAGTGACAATAGGAGGCAATGTGTCCATATTCACCACAGTTGTAGGATGACCTGCTATCAACTTTATGATTAAACTTTCTTTGTGGAGAAATGTGTGACACTCTAGTAACATAACTCACTCTAGGTTTTGACTCTGGTTCTGATTCTTTGGTTGTTTTCTCGATATAAGAAAGATTAACCTTAGAAGTCTTTTTAGGTCCTGATTTGACTTTGTTTGACCTGGACTTTAAATTAACCTTTTCCCACTCCTTTTTAGATTAACACAGGGCAATTTATCCTTTGCCTTTGAAGTGGCCTTCTTTTGTTTGTTTCCAGAGTCAAGAGATGAGCATAAGGAATCTGGATCACTAACAAGAGGAGTAGACACCATATGATCCTTGATGGGATTATTATTTATCGGTCTAGTTTTAGCGTTCATCAACGTCTCAGGTGGTGGTGGAACCACTTTATAACCCAATCCCTCCCCGTTGTTCCTTTCTCTCACTAAGTGTTGGACTATGTGTGAAGAACTAGTCCAACTATGCAGTTTCTATTTTAATGAATTTACTTCTACTTCTAGAACTGCCTTTTCCTTCTTAGTGTCTTCTAGGGAGTTTAGATAATACCTAATGTCATTAGCCTGGTTAAAAGCAACTACTTCGGTTTCCCTAAGTTGTTTAGTCAAAAGGTCTATCTTTTCTTTATAACTGTGCTCATTTTGTTTTAATACCCTATTAGCCTCAGTGCATAGTTGCAAATCTTTTACTAAGTTATCATTATGATCTAATAACCTAGCAAATTTACCATATATGCTATTCCTAAAGGTATCACAATCAGAACACACATGATTATTAAACATTTGGTCAGTAGTACTTACCTGAGTTGATTCAGAAGAGTTAGCCATCAACGCAGCATCAGATGTCTCTGGTTCAGGAGAGTTAGCCATCAACGCAACATCAGATGTCTCTGGTTCAGGTGATTCTCTCTTTTCTGTCCTGACGTGGTAGTCTCCTCTTTAGGCTTATAACTGACCTCGGTTGCAGTTGCTTCTTCATTATGTGACATCGCTATCTCAACTGCTAGATCTCTTTCACTAGCGGAATCACTGTTAATATCTTCTACACTTGCAATGTTTGATTCCCCTGGTGAGACAAACCTAAAGCTCCAATCCTGTCCTTCATCATCATGAGCAGTCAAGGCTTTTGAATCCTTGGTTGATGAAGTAGAACTGGTAGCTTGCTTGTCTTGACGAGTGAAGGACGAGAACGGGTTCCCGTTACCCATCTTCTTAGGCTTGACACATTCTCTTTTGAAGTGCCCATTCTCTCCACAGTTGAAGCAGGTCACTTTGCTCTTGTCAAAGCCAAATGTGGTATCCTTAGTAGCTACCAAGTTCTGTCCGGTTGTTTTACAAACTTCTTTGCCCTTCGGACAGCACGAGCTAAAGCCCACATTATATCCATCCTCTCAAGCTCCATTTCGTCCACCTGCTCGTAGTCCTCGTCTGCCAGATGGCAGTTTCTAATCTTCCCAGCAACAAGTTCATCATAAGAATGGACCATTGCAGCCAAAAGATCCGTGTGTTCTCGAGCTACTTCCACCGTCACATTTCCGAGATTTTCGGTCTTCAGTTTAGTAGCACTTGCTTCGGATCCAATATAGTGGGAACAAGAAAGTCCCGATGTGTCTGATCCTGATGGAGATGCATGTGAAGGACCCGATGAGCTAGACACAAATGTAGTCTGGAGAGGTGCTCCAGATGTCTTAGCTTGAGGTGTGGCATTGTATAAAGCTGGATTTTGATGTTATGAAGACTTCTGAGCTCTGTACTTCATCCTAAGTGACTCTTCTCGCAACTTAATAATGAAGTCATTAATATCCAGTTTTGCCAGCATTCCATTCTGTCTAAGATTAGACACGAATGAAGCCCACTTTTCAGGCAATCCGTCTGCAAAATTAGTAACTTTCTCTTCCATGGTAGTAGCCATCCCATGTGTATGCAGTTCACTCATCAGATGATAGAATCTATCTATAACATCATCCAAACTCTCATTTCCCATCGATGCGAAGTTATCGAATGCCTTCTTTAACTCCTTAGCCTTGATTGCCTTCAACGAAGCATTCCTGTCGTACCTCTTTTCTAGCTCATCCCAAAGTTTCTTGGACTGCTTATTTTCTGAGTACTGGTCGAATATGTCTTTAGGAATAGATTGTGTAATCAATGCATAAACTCTTTTTTCTGCATTGTATTTGACTTTCTGCATGTCCGTCATCCTTCCTAACATTAGCTTAACTCCATCAGCTCCCACCGTGTACATTATCCAATCTCGATGGCTTCCCACAGATTCGGATCCACTCCGTTGAGGTAGATCTCAAAACGTTGTTTCCAGTGGGGAAACTCATCTAACGTCAAGAGCTTTGGTGGTTTATTATGATTACCCACCTCACTCTCAAGCAACAGCAGATTCTGTATCCTAGAGTCCTTTCCAGCAATAAAGGCTGACATTTGATCTTCCATTGCGAATAACTTTAAGTCTACTAACTTTAAGTCTAATAAAACAAATTGTCACTGGGGCGACTGAAGGGTGCGAATGGTCTAGTCGTGCGTATGAACTCTATGACTGGTTCAATCGTGCGGCTGAACTAAGCGATTAGCTCAGTCGTGCGAATGAATCTGATGTGTATGAACAGTACGACCGAAAGGTTCAATCGTACGAATGGAGATGCGAGTATGTCCAGTCGTGGTCTGAGCAATGCGAATGAGGTCCAGTCGTGCGAATGGCTCACTCGTGCGACTCAAGCTGCTGTTTTGCGAAAATTTCTAGGTTAAACGTGTTTTAGCCGTAAAAATTAGAACTTTCGCAAGGTCTAATTGCCTAAGTCCGTAGAAACCAAACTTTGATGAGCAGTGAACGTCCAAGATCACTTTTGACACAAAAGATTGGGTTTTTAGTGCAAAAACACAAGCTTTTTATCAATATTTTTAGGAACTGGTATTTGAACGAAATACCTGGACATTAGCGTGTAAACCAGATCAAATAGTGCGGAATCCTATTTGATTGGCGATCCAATCAGTGAGTACACACGAAGAATCAATTAAGAATTGAAACTAACGTTAGAAATCAATTGGGAATCGATCTAATGTGTTCTATGAACTTGGAGAACGAATTGTGAGGGTTCTGGACGGCTAGAGTACTTCTGAATAGTAATTAATCAAAAGCCCTATTTTTCACGAATTGGGGTTGTATTTATAGGTTGGTATTATTCAATCGTGCGACTGAACCATTAGTATGGTTCAGTCGTGCGATTGAACCATGCGGTTGATTCATCCGCACGACTGAGTGTTCAGTCGTGCGACTGAGCCAATCTTATGTGTCAATCATACGACTAATCCGGTCTCTCGGTTCAGTCGTGCGACTGTGTCATTCGTATGAAGTTATTCATGCTTATGGTCCATTCGCATGGGCCATTCGCATGAGAACTTCATTATGTTAAGTTTGAATGTATTAATTATAAACATTATGTGTAACCATTCAAACAATCGCTAACCTAATTAACCAATTTAATATCAACTCATTAATGAAATATTAGTCATTACAAATCACAAACAACCAATATCATTTCATTAATCATATCAAATTACACCAGAATCAGATAAACAAGATCTATTACATTACATATCATGATCCAGGGACATACATGTATCAACATGGACTTTCTTTCTGCATTCAAAGGATGAGGTTGCTCAGAAGATTATAAACTTTGTGTTGTATGTTGAGAAGCAGTATTCCCTATCAGTCAAGTGTATAAGGAGTGACAATGGAACTGAATTCGGAAACCATACACTTGATGATTTTTATCTTTCAAAGGGAATCAAAAGTCAGTTTAGCATCCCAAGAACTCCAGAACAAAATGGAGTAGTGGAGAGAAAGAACAGGACCCTAATTGAAGCTGCAAGGTCTATGTTGGCTGACTCTGGTTTGCCACTGACCTTTTGGGCTGAAGCTGTTAACACAGCTTGCTATGTGCAGAATAGAGTCTTAGTAAATCAGAGGTTGATGAAGACTCCATATGAAGTTTTACATCACTTGGATCCTCTAATTTCATTTTTCAGAGCCTTTGGGTGTCCCTATTTCATTCTCAACACAAAGGATCAACTCCACAAATTTGATCCTAAGGTGGATGCAGGGTATTTTGTTGGTTATTCATCTACTTGCAAGGCATACAGAGTCTTCAACTGCAGAACAAAGATAGTTGAAGAGACTCTGCATGTGAAGTTTAATGAATCTCCAAAGGACAAGATTCCACAAAACGCTGTGGAGTTGTTTGATCTGGACCTACTGCAATATGTTCCTTATCAACCTCCAGATATTGCAGATCATGTGGATAAATCATCTTCTGCAGCATGTCTTCCACCTGGTGGTATTGATGATGATAATGATCACATCAATACTCACATATTCAAGTTTAGTGATCAACTGCCTGAGTCTGCTAAACTTGATGTTCCTGTAGCTTCAGCAGTTTCATCCACAACAAATGCTGATGAGATATTTGATTCCTCTACATCTTTTGATTTACCATCTAATTCTTGGTGTCGAGAATCTGCATCACCATCTGCTGCTGCTGAAGGTTCTACAAACACTTGCACAGATCTAATTGTTTATCAAGAGCTGAAGAATCACCCAATGTCTCAAATCATTGGTGATATCAATGCTAGAGTTTCAACAAGAAGTCAATTGTCTAAACTCTGTTTCTATGCTCTCTTCATCAGTTAGCTAGAGCCAAAGAACTATCATGTTGCTTTTAGAGACAATGGATGGGTTGAAGCCATCCAGCTTGAGCTACTTCAGTTCAAGAAACAGCAAGTGTGGGAACTGGTTCCTCTACCCCCAGGTAAGTGTGCAATAGGCACTAAATGGGTGTTTAGGAATAAAATTGATGAAAATGGGCTTATTGTTAAGAACAAAGCTAGACTGGATGTACAAGGGTTTTCACAAGAAGAAGGTATTTATTATGATGAAACCTTTGCCCCTGTAGCCAGACTAGAGGCAATTAGATTGTTCTTAGCCTATGCTGCATTCCACAATCTTAAAGTTTTTCAAATGGATGTCAAAAGTGCATTTTTATATGGTAAAATAAAAGAAGAGGTTTATGTGTGTCAACCACCAGGTTTTGAGGATAATAAACATAATGATTGGGTGTACAAACTTGATAAGGCTCTTTATGGGTTGAAGCAAGCTCCTAGAGCCTCGTATGAAACACTTTCCAATTTTCTTCTTAAAAATAATTTCACTAGAGGCTCCATAGATAAAACTTTGTTTATTAAGAAGGTGGATCAGCATAAGCTACTTGTTCAAATTTATGTTGATGATATTATTTTTGCATCCTCTGATGACCAGTTGTGTGATGATTTTACATGTTTAATGAAACAAAGGTTTGAAATGAGTGCAATGGGAGAATTACAGTTCTTTCTAGGCTTGCAAATCAAACAAAAGGCTGATGGAATCTTTATTCATCAGTAAAAATATACAAAAGATCTTTTGAATAAGTTTACTTTACAAAATTGTAAGCCCTGTTCTACTCCCATGTGCAACACCACACAACTGGATGCAGATCAAAAAGGTAAAGTTGTTGATGAAACACTTTACAGATGTATGATTGGGTCCTTGATGTACTTAACAGCTTCTAGATCAGATATCATGTTTGATAGGATCTCAGCATCTAGTTTGATCGATTCAAATGATTTCAGCAGCGGAATAGAGTACCAACTAGCACAATTCAAGCAAGAATACCAAAGATATAGCAATGAACAGAATTAGTTATAGAGAGAGAAAGTTTCTGCAAAAGGAATATTTCATTCAATCACACGCTTTGGCATGGCATTCGCAAAATTACAATTTAGGTCATTCTTCCTTATATAAGGAAAGATGACGTAGGCTGATGTCACTTGATAGTGACAGCTAACCGTTATTTAACAAACTACTGAAACACTAAAACTACTGAAGATGTCAAGCAGCTGACATCTTCTTACAAGAAGCTAAGTGTTTACTTATTACAAAACTACTGATAAGAAACTACTGAAACTACAATGACTGAAGAACAAGCTCTTCAGTCATTTTACAAAACTACTGAAAGTAAAAACATAAAACTAATGATAAACACAACTACTGAAGAAGTACTCTTCAGCTGTTGTGACAAACTACTGAAACTTCAGCACTTGCTCTTCAGACTTGAACTTCAGACGTTTCATCAGCTGATGACTTCAGTAGATGTCATCAGCTGATGTCTTCAGTCTTTGTCTTCAGACTTTGTACATCAGTTGTTGATCTTCAGCACTTGTGGACTCTTCAGCTATTGAACTTCAGTACTTTGGTCTTCAGCTTCAGCACTTGTATTCTTCAGCTGTTGAACTTCAGCATTTTAGTCTTCAGCTGTTGAAGTCTTCAGTACTTGATCTTCAGCTGTTGAAGTCTTCAGCACTTGTCGAACTACTAATGAAGCCTTCAGCAGTTGTTGTGATATCATATGGGACTTAGAGGTTTTCTGATCTTGGCTCATTGGTTCTTTTGGTCCAACAAACTCCCCCTGAACCAATGCAGCCAAAACCTTAATTGATTTATTTTCCCACTTATTATTGGCAGAATGGTTGGTGTTTTTCCTTCTTGATCAGTTGAGAAGATGACCCATATAAGCACTGGCCTGGGAATGAGTCTCTGATGATTTGGTTGCAATGTATGGATGGGAGCTCTGTATTGGGGAATTGGACACTGAGCTGTTCACCCATCCATGAGACTCACTTCCCAACTATGAGCTTGTAGGATTCCCTGGTGTAGGCCTCCAAAAATACAATTTGTTCCTCCATGGTAAGCTCCTCTGCCTCACCATCGAAGAATCCTTCAGGCCCATAGTACTCAGAAAGGAATTTGACCTGTTTTCCATTTTTGAGTACCACTGTTGTAATCTGTCTGTAAGCAAATTCATCAGGATGATGACCTTCTAACAGCAGTGGTAACTCATCCTTTCTGATCTCATTCAGCCTCTTATACACCAGCCCCTTTTTGATCATTCTGTTCTCCAGCATCTTTTGTGGGGCATGTTTGAGGTGTAGGCCTTTTTGAAATCTTCTAGGATTTCCCAGGGTGAGACTACAAGGGCTAAGGAGATCACTTCATCTACAATCTTTTTCACTTGCCCATTGTATCTCTGAGGGATATTTTTCTTTTGTATTCTATGAGCCACCCTGGGATCAGGCCAAATTCTTACTCTTTCTTTCACATACTGAAAAGTATGTCTAAGAGTATAAATCCTCTGAGCTTGTTTTTTCATATTAACATGGAGGAAGTGGCTGCATATGCTTTATCTACTCTCCTCAATAACTCTTCATCGTGCAATCTATGTTATTCTTCTTCTTCCAATTTCACTTTGATTGCATCTCTTTGTTGCTCAGGAGTTATTGCAAGAGAGAGATTTTTGGCCTTAGGCAACTGCAGAACAGCTGAGATCGGCAGCCTGTCTTCATCATCATCTTCTTCTTCTCCAGCCTCAACACCTTTCTCTTCTTCTGCTTAGGTGCATCATCGGCTGTTGGTTTTGAGGGTAATGGAGTTGGTTTTGTGGGTTGTGGTTGTGGTTGTTTTGGAGAGGGAATGTTGACAGGCTGAGTTAGCATTTTGGAGGTGAGTGTGGCTTTTGAGTGTTTGGCTAGCTCAGTCCTGCTCCCTACTCCTGCTAAAGCTTCTATTACTAATCCTTAGTATATGCCTCAGACGAACAGATCTTCGAGGTTATGGCCAAGATGGTCCCTAGTCCATGATTTTATTTCGATCAATGATCTCCCAAGGTATTTGCTGATAAATCTGATGATGATCTCAAGTCTTTCTCTATCCATTGTGCTGTAGCTGGCCCATCTTCGTTGAGTCTCTTCGATCTCTAATCTTCTTATTTCAGAGTCCAGCTTTTCAGTATTGAAACCTTGCCTAAACAGCTGATCAATGATATTGTCCATGATCTGTTGTGTTCAGCATCAGCCTCTTTAACCATTTCATTCAAGTTTTTCTCTTTTTCAGCACTTTTCTTTTTCTTATATGTGATATGAAAGTCCTTTTGACTTTCATGTACTTCTCCTTTTCAGCTCCCTTCTCATTCTCATTCTCCTTCTCTTTCTCGGTCTCATACACACAGTCCTTCTCTATTTCCACTTCTTTGTCCTTCTCTTTCTCTTTCTCCTTCTCCATCCTTTTTCTTTTAGCTTTCACTGCTGGAATCTCCCCCTTTTTGGGTGCATTGGTTTTAAGGGTTTGATCAGCAGAAAGCTTTTGGCTCAGTACATCCTCCACCATAGGTTGTAAGACAGAAGAAAGTCTCTCATCAATAGTTTTAATGACAAGTTCAGTTATCTGCGGTGTGATGAGAGATAGGGGATTTTGAGGGATAGCATCCATTTGCTCAGGGGGGTTTGGTCGTCTGAGAAATGGTGCCAGAAACAGAGACAGGTGGCTGAGATTCGTTGAGTGGCTGTGTGTTTAAGTGACCTTCAGAGGAAGGTGGCCATATGTTGGGTTGATGTGGTGGCAGATGGTCTTTCTCCTCTGAGAGTTGGTCAAGTAGTTTTTGTAGCCTACTGACTTCCTCTAGGATTATGTTCTGGGCAAGAACATCATAAAAGAACCCAGGTCATCATCAGCAGATGCTGAATCACCTAACCTCCTGCTTGTAGCAGGATGTACATGCACTGGGTGTAGACCAGATGTAGCATGTGCCCCTTTGTCTTGGAACTGGGGACTTCCAGCCTCAGGACTTTGTCCTTCATCGGCTGTTGCCTCTGGTGAGGTCTTAGTTATGTTACCAACCTCAGTCTCATCATATGCTGATTCAGAAGAGTTGGCAGCCTCACCAGATGTTCTGATCTCCATATCCACACCAGGAGATAGAACATTTAAACCCCGGTGCTGTGGGTTGTCAGAAGCATGTGTATCCTCTTCCTCAATTGTTGTTGTTCTCCCCTTTGTTGGTGGTTGTAAGGGAGGAGGAGAGGCATGCAGCTGAGTCAGCACATTAGCAATTATAATGGTTGGACTTTGGGGGGCATTTGCATGGGGAGAGGGGATAGAAGCTGATTGCATCCGGGGAGAGGGATGCTCTTCAATGATAACCTCCTCAAGTGAGAGAGGTCTCAGTAATATGGTTTCCCCTGAAGTGGTTGCAACAAGATCCTTTTGAGAGGATACATGTGTGGCTGTTGCTGCTTGAGTCTTTAACACTACTGGAGGGTTTGAAGCAGTAGGTTTATCCTGTTTGGGTGGTACAGGAGCATCATCAGGGGACTCATCTCCCTGATTAGCTTGTTGGGTTTGGATTTTGGCTTGGTGGGGACTTTGGATCTGGCAGTTGAAGCTGTGGGTTCCCTTTGCTTGGGTTTGAGCAAACGGGCAGCTTCTTTGAGAGATTGGTCGGAGTTATGCCTGGAGTATACCTCAGCTAGAACAGCTAGTGCAGGGACTCCAAGGCCAACAAGGCCATCAATTTGTAATTCATTTAAAATTATGACCATCAAAACCTGGGATATAATAACCATCTGTTTCCCACAGGTTTCTATGCCAGATCTTTGATTTCTAGAAACACAATTTGTGAAAAATTTAAAGGTTGGTGTTCAAGAATTGAATATAATACCTGTTTCCACCGAGAAGACATTTGATCCCATGAGGATGTTTTCGAGCTAGCAAACATTCACCATATGGAAATATTCAGTCGTTCAGCATCAGGGAAGTTCTTCTTCAGTATGGAGCAGCTCGATGATTTCCGTCGTACCCATTGTTGATGAAGGACATATCAGTTGTGCCTTTCGGTACTCAGTCACAGCAGTAGCATCTTGTAAATTTAGCACTCGACGAATGCTATCAGGTGTAACCTCTACTTGTTATTGGTTGACCAATGACCGAACAGAAATTTGGCCAGAAGGCACATCAGTGTGAACGTAGGCATTGGACCAAAACTGACTTAGTGACTCTGGGTAGATGGTCTGGTTTAAGAGCAGAGCAGTACTATACTGAGAATCAGCCATTAGGTCTATGGCGTGATCAAACTTTGTCCAGAATGCCGATTTCATGAGGTAGGCGACGCAATTATGTCTGGGTTTTAGACTCATGTTTGCCATTTTTGAGAGTATGAAGGTCAGAAGAACGGCTAATGGAACGTTTGAGAAGAAGACAGGTATTTATAGGGTAGGGATAGGAAAGGCTGAAAGAAACTACTGAAGGTTTTGGTGTGGTCATCAGCTGTTTGAAACTACTGATGACGTGGTATTAACCTTCAAAGGTTTAAAACGACTGACAGTGGTGGTGTTGTCATTAGGTGTTATAAAACAACTGAAGACTTGGTTTTGACCATCAGACGTTGAAACAGCTGAAGTCTTGGTGTTACCATCAGTATTTATGAAACTACTGAAGGTCATGGTTTTGACTTCATATGATGTAAACAACTGAGGACTTGGTGTTTGTCATTAGTAGTAGTGAAACTACTGAAGACAGTGGTTTTGCCATCAGTTGTTGTAAACAACTAAAGACTTGGTATTAGTTATCAGTAGTTGTGAAACTACTGAAGACTGTGGTCTTGCTTCAGTTGTTTTAGAAACAGTAGTTGTAGAAACAACTGAAGAGAAATTACTCATCAGCTGTTTTCGTCAATTCTTAGCTTTTCAGCTGTATCATACTGTCCTCAACACTTACTCATCAGACTTTTCATCTGCTTTTCAGGTGTTTCATAGGACGTCATACTTATCTGTTTTTACTGATTTCAGTAGTTGTAACTACATCAGTAGTTGTAACTACATCAGTAGTTTAGAACAGATAAAGTACTTCAATACTTGTGAGGCATTTAGCCTTCAGTAGTTATAAAAACTACTGAGGGTAAAAGAACTCATCAGTACTTATATGTGACATGGTTACCAATGATCATCAGTACTTATTACTGAGATCATCAGTAGTTGTCACTTATTCTAGCTGCAGCATACCAAGCCTTAACACCAGGTTGTGGAAAGTTGAACTATCCAGCTTAGTAAAAATGTCTGCAAGCTCATCAGCACTAGGCACAAACATAGGATAATTAGACCCTTTTCAAAACAATCTCTTATAAAATGATTTCTAATTTCTATATTTTGGTCCTAGAGTGCTGGACTGGATTTTTGACAATGCAAAGAGCTGAAGCACTATCCATTAATAACAGAGTCTTAGTCTCTGTAATGCCATAATCCAAAAGTTGATTCTGAAGCCAGAGTACTTGGGATGTACAACTGTAGCAGCAATGTACTCGCTTCAGCAGTGGATGTAGCAACAGATGTTTGTTTCTTACTCTGCAAAGAAATCAAACAGTTGCCTAGGAATTGACATCCACCAGAAGTTGATTTCCTGTTAACTTACACCCTGCATAGTCACTATCAGAGAAAGCAACTAATTTGCAAGAGTGCCCAGTGGAATACCATAAACTTAGAGATTGTGTACCTTGCAAATATCTAAAGATCCTCTTGACTGCAATCAGATGAGACTCTTTAGGTGCAGCCTGAAATCTAGCACAAACACATGTAGCAAACATAATATCTGGTCTAGAAGCTGTTAAATACATCAAGGACCCAATCATACATCTGTAAAGCGTTTCATCAACAGCTTTACCTTTCTGATCAATATCCAATTGTGTGGTGTTGCACATGGGAGTAGAACAGGCTTACAGTTTTGTAAATCAAATTATTTAAAAGATCTTTTGTATATTTAGACTGATGAATGAAAATTCCATCAGCTTTTTGTTGATTTGCAAGCCTAGAAAGAACTGTAATTCTCCATTGCACTCATTTCAAACTTCCTTTGCATTAATTTTGTAAAATCATCACACAACTGGGGATCAGAGGATGCAAATATAATATCATCAACATAAATTTGAACAAGTAGCTTATGCTGATCCACCTCTTAACAATAAGGTTTTATCTATGGAGCCTCTAGTGAAATTATTTTGCAGAAGAAAGTTAGATAATGTCTCATACCAGGCTCTAGGAGCTTGTTTCAACCCATAAAGAGCCTTATCAAGCTTGTATACCCATTTGGGTGTTTATTATCCTCAAAACCTGGTGGTTGACACACATAAATTCTTCTTTTATTTTACCATATAAAAATGCACTTTTAACATCCACTTGAAAAAATTTAAGATTGTGGAGTGCAGCATAGGCTAAGAACAATCTAATTGCCTCCAGTCTGGCTACAGGGGCAAAGGTTTCATCATAATCAATACCTTTTTCTTGTGCAAACCCCTGAACACCATCTCTGGCCTTGTTCTTAACAATAAGCCCATTTTCATCTGTTTTATTCTAACACCCATTTAGTGCTATTGCACACTTCCTGGGGGAGAGGAACAAGCTCCCACACTTGCTGCTTTTTGAACTGAAAAAGCTCAAGCTGCATTGCTTCAACCCAGCCATTGTCTCTAAGTGCAACATGATTTCTTTGGCTCTAAGTGGCTGATGAAGAGAGCATAGAAGCAGAAATTGGACAATTGACTTCTGGTTGAAACTCAACATTGATATCACCAATGATTTAAGACATTGGTGATTCTTCAGCTCTGGATAAACAATGAGATCAGTGCAAGTGTTGTAGAACCTTCAGCAGCAACAGATGTTGATGTAGACTCTTGAAACCATGTAGATGGTGGCACTTAAATGAAGTTGAAGATGCAGAAATCTCATAAGCACTTGTTGTGGATGAAGCTATTAAAGCTACAGGAGCATCAAGTTTAGAGGACACAGGCAGTTGGTCACTAACCTGAAGAGGTGAGTACTGCTATCATCATCATCAGCAGCACCAGCAGTACCACCAGGTGGTGAACTGTTGACAGGAGCAACAGTAGGAGTTTGATAAGGAACATATTGCGGTATGTCCAAATCAAATAGCTCCACAGGGCTTTGTGGAATCTTGTCCTTTGGAGATTCATTAAACTTAACATGTAGAGTCTCTTCAACCATCTTTGTTCTACAGTTGAAGACTATGTATGCTTTGCAAGTTGATGAATAACCAACAAAGTACCCTACATCCACTTAGATCAAATTTTTGAGTTGATCCCGTGTGTTGAGAATGAACAAGGACACCCAAAAGCTCTGAAGAATGAAATTAGAGGGGCCAAATGATGAAGAACTTCATATGGAGTCTTCATCAACCTCTGATTTACTAGAACTCTATTCTGTACATAGCAAGCTGTATTGACAGCTTCAGCCCAAAAAGTCATTGGCAGTCCAGAATCAGCCAACATGGACCTTGCAGCTTCAATAAGGGTCCTGTTCTTTCTCTCCACTACTCCATTTTGTTCAGGAGTTCTTGGAATGCTAAACTGCCTCTTGATTCCCTTTGAGAGGTAGAACTCATCAAGTGTATTGTTTTCTGAAGTCTGTTCCATTCACTTATAATACACTTGAGTGAGAGGGAATATTGCTTCTCAACATACAACACAAAGTTGATAATCTTCTGAGCTGCCTCATCCTTTGAATGCAAGAAGAAAGTCCATACAAATCTGGAGTAATCATCCACAATTACCAGTCAGTATTTCTTCTTAGCCATACTCATCACTCTCACAGGACCAAAGAGATCCATGTGAAGAAGCTGTAAGCAGGCAGTGGACTTAGGTTCTTCTATGGAGGGAAATGAAGCTTTGTGTTGTTTTCCTTTTAAACAAGCAATGCAGTTACTTCACATTTGAACTCCTTCATAGGCAGTCCCCTTACTAAACCATGGTTTATCAGCTGATTTATGTTTTTGAGATTAACATGACCTAGCCTTCTATGCCATAGAGTAGATTCTTCAGGGGAAGCCTTGGAAAATAGGCAAGGATGGCCTTTGAGATCTATTTTCTTGGAAAGATCTAAGGCATACACTCTTCCTGTCCTGTTGGCCTTCAGGAGAGTGTATTCATCCAACACCTTATCAATCAAACTTAGAACTTTGGATGACAGAATCCGACAGTTCTGACTGGTGAAAAGAGCAACATGGCCTTTGTCACACATTTGACTGACACTCAAGAGGTTGTACTTGAGATTTTCCACATGGTTAACATCATCAAACTTTATTTCCCCATTGGAAACAAAGCCTTTTCCGATGATGTAACCCTTGCATCATTGCCAAATGACACAAACCCCTTCCTTCCTTGAGAGTAGTCATTAAGAAGTGATCTGTTTCCTGTCATATGCATGGATCCTCCACTGTCTACATACCAGATGCCTCTGGGGCATGTTGAAGAACCCTGCAAAACACAACAAATTAGTTAGATTTTGAGACCCAAACCTTTTTGGTTTTGGGCCTGTTCTCATCAACAAATGGTAAACTAACAGGTTTGTTGGAAACAACAGCCTGAGAGGAAGAAGATGGTGAAGAAGAGGAATCCTTTGGCTTGGACCTCCTTTTCTGTGGTTTCAACATAGGAACATCTAATTGGTTAACTCTTCCCAATAGATGTTGAACCATCATAACCAACTGAGTCTGATTTTGTGATAAAGCTTTCAGCTCTTCAGACACATTGGCATTGGAGTTTGATAAGTTCCTATGTTGCACCTTCTTCTTTTGAGCAATCTCAGCTGTTACCTGTTTAACCCCTTCCTTTTTGGATTTTTTTGGACTTAGGGTTACAGGATTTGATGTTGCTGGTACAAATGTGGCTTCAAACTCAGTTTTCATTTTAACCATTTTCTCTTTAATTTCCTCTTTATGTTTGAGTTTGGATCATCTTTTGTACCAACAATCATCTGTAAGATGATTGAACAAACCACATATTTCACATAATTTTCTTCTTCATCTTATGTTGATCATCAACTAAAGAGAATGAAACTACTGACTCCTGTTCTTCAGCACTTTGGAAGCACTATTTGCATTCTTGACTTCCCTTTTAGTAGTCTTCAAACCCTTTCTACTGACAGTTTTCTTCTCTTCAGTGCTGACAGTAGTTGGAGTTTGAACTTCAGGTTTTTAATCTTGCTCTCCTCCTTTCAGGACTTCCAGAAAAACTCCTGAGTTGATCAACTCTTTGATCATGTGATGTCAGTATTTGAACCATCAAGATCAGCTGATAGGTTCAACGAGGGAATAATACAACTACTTCAACTTCTGATGGTTCTCTATCAGAAAGTGAATCACATGATGAGTGTATTGGTTTTTATTGCTTCTCCATCAGTTTTCACTTCTGCTCTTGAAGCAAAATCTGTAGGAGGATACGTGATTATAACCATGCCAAACTCACATTGGAAGTATTTGCTTACTAAGAAGCATTTCAAACCTTTGCATGTTGTACCCCGATCACACTCTACTTGGGTGACTGCAAGGGTTTCTTTGAGGTCTTGTATTTTCTAAAAGTACCCTTCCCTAGCCTTATCATCAGTGATTTGGCATTTAAGTTTATAAATCTAATCATTTTTCTCTTTAAGCATAGACCACAACTCGGCTTTTCTTTTGGAAATGATCTTTTCTAGCTCTATGTTTTTTATTATTAAAGCTACATTTGCTTCTCTAATAGAGGCAATGCTGCTATGCATGTTTTCAGAACATAATTGTGGCCTTAGCCTCAAGGATACCTGTGATACCTGTTATGAAGAGGCATTTGAGGATGATCCATCTGCAGACTCCACACCATGTTGACAAGCACCTGTGAACAGTTGTTTCATGACCAGACATGTCTCTTGGTAAACTGCTCCAGTCACAACCCAGGGGTGAATAAGCTGTGTTGTTTGGTTGAGGA
This sequence comes from Flaveria trinervia, assembly GCA_025506515.1. Classification (NCBI taxonomy): domain Eukaryota; kingdom Viridiplantae; phylum Streptophyta; class Magnoliopsida; order Asterales; family Asteraceae; genus Flaveria; species Flaveria trinervia. The sequence goes on along the minus strand of CM046449.1, from coordinate 22,874,775 downwards.
GGTTGTGAGAATTGAGATTGCAGGATCGTTAAGGGCTTGAACACAATTACAACACAACAACACAATGAGAAGATTAACTAAACTTTATCAAACAGTGAACTAGGTAACCAAAGGTGATACAAAGAACACAAGTAAAGCAAGAGACAGAACAAGAGAGTATAGTTTTCAAGGAAGCAGTATATTGCTTTCTCAAGTTCTTTTACAAGTGTTACAAAGCATACAGAAAGATACAAGAACTTGGAATACTTACTACAACCTACAGCCGGCTATACTTTGAAAGCCAGCTGGATACAATTGACTAGACACTAACAAAATCAATTGTAGGATCAAAAGGCATATCTGCCTTTTGACCTTGTGACTATGACATGCCATAGCTCACATCCTTATACATTAACAAAGGATAAAGTACATAAAGTGGAAAGTTTCAGACTCAAGACCTCAATGTACAGTTACCAAAAGCATGGACCTTTTCACCAACTCTTGTAAGTTGGTGACTTATCAGAGACGCAGCGGAAAAGGTGCTTTATGGAACAGTACATCAGATAAAGCATGTGTACTAAAAGTCTTCGGAAGAAATCTGTCTTCATAGAGTGAAGCTTCGGAAGACTTTGTCTCTTGAAGCTTCGGAAGACTTCATGTTTGGCTTCGGAAGATATTGGTCTTGGCTTCGGAAGATATTACACTTAGAGTATTTTCTAATGCTTTGTTATTCTTCCGAAGCATTCTTCACTTCAGTACTTAGTGCATGTTGCTGAAACACTTAGGCAGTTTTGGTTGCATCAGACTTCAGGAATCCTTACAAACTCCCCCTAGGCTGATGCTACCAAAACACTTAGAAGATCTTTAATGTTTGTAGTCTTCAGTACAATCAAGACCATTCCTTTCTTCATTTGATGGTCAGGATCATCAAGACTCTCATAGTATCTTCTCATTTCAAAGAGATCATGCAGAGGTAAGTTGATTATGTCTTGCCAGTAGACATTTTCAACACCTTGATCTCTGATAACATTCCATCTTTTGGATTGGTAGAGTAAGTCCAGGATAAGATGGGTGTCTCAGTTGCTAGAGGAGCCACTTGCATAGGAGTTGATTGGGCTGCCTCATCATGCACTTCCTCAGGTTGATCTGATTCAGCCTGGGGTGTAGAGGTAGATGACTTTCGCTTCTTCTTTATCTTTGGTTTAGAGGCCATTTTCTTCTTCCTCTTGGATGTCTTTAACTGAGAAGACTGGTCTGCAGCACCATGTTGATCATCAGTGTCTTTCTCAGTTGGGTGTTCCTCCCTCACAGGTTCAGAAGGAGAGGGAGTTTGACCCTGTCTTGATCAGAAGATGAAGTTTGCTGAGGCTCAGCTGGAGGTTCTGGTTGAGGTGTCTCTGGTTGTTCAAACTTGACCTCCACTTCAGGTGGGACTTGACTTGGAAGAGAGTGCAAGTCAATGAGTTCACCACTTTTAATCTTCTGCTTGATCACCCTTATTGTTCATCCATTGTAGATAGAGACATGGGCCCAAGTCTCCTTCCGGAGAATCCATACAGCTTCAAGAAGCTCATCATTCTTTGTCTGTCAGCAGACTTCTTTGCATTCTTTTGAATGATGACTCTTGACTTTGCAGCTTCTTCCCTTAGCTTCCTTTTGGTTGTTTTTCTTTCTTTGACTTGCTCAAGCTCAAGTTGCTTTAAGTATTCGAACTCAATGAAGTCATAGGACAAGGGAAGAAGTGACATTTGCCTGATAGAAGCCTGTGGCACTCAGGTAGTTTATCATTTTGATTCTATCTTCTTCTTTATCTACCTGAGGTTCTTGTGGAGCCACATCTTCCTGTGCAGGATTTTCTTGAACTGGAGAGAGAGTGGGAGTATGCTTGTGAAGTCTTTTCTGTCTCCTCTCCTCTTTGAATTGGAGAAGTAACCTTGCATCCTCTTTCTCCTTTATCTCTCTTGACACTTCCATGTCAGCCAGTTCATTCAACTCTTCTAAGGGGAGGGAGATGATTTCATCATAGTTCCTGGTCTGTAAATAAGTAATCCTGACTGCCCTTTGTTCATCATTTTGAGTATTTGGTCTGGGGGCAGCCCTGATTGCAGCTTGCATGAATTTAGATGACCCAGAGAACTTTCTCCCCTTAGCCTCCTTTTCCTCTCTCTCTCTTCCTCCTCAATTTCCTCAGGAGTCATTATCCTTTTCCCTTTGTCACCAACAGACCTTTGTGACTCAAGGTGGATTGAGGCTTGGCCTTCATTGCTTGGTGTAGCTTCCATGCTCTGGCCAGAGAGAGGCTGAGAAACACCTTCACCAGCAGGTGTCTCAGATGGAGTTTGGATCTCTGCAGCAGTTGTTGATGGTGAGACAAGGGTCTCAGGTTCTGCCACTGGGCCTTCAGCCAAGGTTTCCCCTATGAAACTAATCTTAGGGTCCACCTCAACATCCAGTTGACCGATGACATTGCCTGATTGCCTAAGTCTCCTTCTTAGAGAGAACTCTGCAAGGATCCTGTCTTGGATTCTTTGAGCCAGCCTGTCAGCTTGTCTTGATTTGCTTGGATTGACAAGTGGCATGTTGACTAAATCCAGTCCTTCATAGAAGCTCAGGCTTTGGAACTGAAAAATTTCTTGTTGGCCTTGAACTCTGTGAAGTATGAGGGCTTTTCTTCATCATCATCATACCTCCATCTATGATGTAGTTGCCAGTTCCTTGTGGTGGAGATGAGACAGCCCTTGGTATACCTTCCTCAAAGAGACTCCTGATGAGAGAGTCTATAGAGTCCACATTAATGTGAACTTGAGGAAGTTGCTGAGAATGCACAACAGCAAGTGAGGATGGTGAGTCCTCTATGTCCATTCTTTTGAAGAACTCCCAGGTTCTGTGGTTGTGATAACATTCTCCCCCTTTTTGGTAGCATCACCCACTTGCATAGGTGAGCTGGAGGATAAATCAATCACTTCCACAGGTTCTTGTGTTCCTGGTTGAGCTCTCCTTAAAGGTCTCCCAGCTAGTTTTTCCTGCAGATATGAAATCTGGAGTTGCTGATCATTGACCCTGTTTTGCAGGGTAGTCACCTGAGATTCCAAGTGACTAACCTTAGAGACTAGATAGGTGCATGTTTGTGACAATTTTTGTACCTTTAGTCTCAAATTCCCCTCATCTTCATCAGAAGAATCACTGGGGGATGAGAGGATTGGACCAAAGTCCTCTCTCTCACCACCAGCTTGAGTTTCTTGGCTGCTGGTTTTCCTCTGCTCACTGGCAACCTCATTAAGATGCCAATGGGCTGAGTTGCCATGGTTGAGGTCTTATGATGTAATCACTTTCAAAAGTGAGAGCCTCTTCCATATGGACATCCTGAACAGGTTCAGATGTGTCCACCTCAGTAATAGGTGACTGATGAGGGATAGACTGAGGAGAGTCAGAGGTACTCATCTCTCTTTGAGTAGGGAGGAGGAGAGACTCATGGTACTCACTGAATCCTAAGTCTTCATCAGTGTAAAAGGATAGGTTGGGAATTGGTTGGTTAGATCCAAAGGCTGGGGATGGTAGCTGTCCCCTGAAGGTTGTTCACTTGAGTGTTGAGACTCAGAGTGAAAGCTTACGGTTGTTGGGCTAATGAGCTCATCAGGTGAGCTTGAGGAACCTCAGCCCTGATAGGTAAAGTAATGGGAGTGGTTTGCTCCTCAGGAGAAGTGGGAGCTCTGGAGTCCACTTCTTCCTGTAAGGTTGAGTATTGGGGGCCTGCACAGACTCAATAGCCTGAGCAGGGGTTCGTTGGGATTTTCTTTTGTAGGTGATGAATATTTGGTTGTGAAGAGGGTAGGAGAGCAGTAGGTGTGGGTTCAACACTAGCTTGGACTGCTATGTGTCACCTTGAGCAATGAGCTCTAACATTTTTGGGACTAGGGCTGTTTCTACCCCTGAGAAGCCTACAGTTGGCTTCTTCATATTTTAAAGATGCCGGGCTTCATCTGTCCCAGTTTAAGAATATTGCCTGTTTCCCTCAACTGTGAGCCCAGTTCACAGTTGAGAATGTGTTGAACATATCTAGGAAACATGTAATACTCTAAGGAGTCTAAGTTTGCAAGTAAATTAGTATAAACAAATTGTGAATACCTGAACTTGACCCCCTGAACCATCCCATGAACTATAAAAGAGATCCTCAGGAATCTGGTCCCATCCACCATGCTTGTTTGATAAGCTGTGGATAACCACATGGAGCAGGTATTTCCACTGGGATGAGACCTTCCCTTTCCTGAAGGTCTTTACAGAGAAATCTCCTTCATAGCCCATCTGCTCGAAGGAATGATTAACCGCTTCTTTTGGGAAGAACACTTCACCTGCTTCATCATCCAGCTGAAGATGTCGGTTGATGATGGCCGGAGTGATGAAAATTGTTCTCCCCTGCACTGTGGCAGACAGTGCCTTCTCCCCATCCATAATGACCTCTTGGCAGGTCTTCCAGAATTCAAGCAATGATCCTCATATAGAGGAGGATCAATGGTTAGGGAGGTGAAGTAGTGAGACAAAGACAAGAAACGGCAAACCTCTGAGAAATGAGGATCTTTGTCAGAGCATAACAGAGCAACCTGATTGTGTTGTCTGTGTAGCTGCATGGCAAAGTTAGGATCATTTCTGTGAGTAAGGTCAGCCATTGTGAGGTAGCTCAGAGATGAAGAGAAAAAATGGGAAGGAAATTTCAGAGAGAAAGCTTTGGGTTTTAGGTATGGAAGAAAAGCAGATGATAGAAGAGGGGGAAACCGTTGGGTTTATATGAGAGAGAAGGATTTCAGATAAAGTTTAATGAAAGAGGATAAACTTTGAAATCCGTATGTCGGTCCCACCTCTGAAAAAGTAGTTTACCTTTTTGCTCAAAAAGTAGTTTTCTTGGAATTCGAAAAGCTTCCGAAGTAATTTGTCTTCGGAAGTTGTGATTGAAAAAGCTTCCGAAGCTAAAGTGGCTTCGGAAGAATTTTCCTGAGAGTCTTAAGATTTATGCTTCGGAAGAGAAATAAACTTTTGGATGCTTTGTATAAGAATGAACAAAGCTTCCGAAAGTAATTTTTGCTTCGGAAGGAAAAAGTCCTTAAAAATGAATAAGTGTCTAAGTTAAGAATTTTAAGCTTCGGAAGATAAATTTTGACTTCTTCCGAAGGTAAAATCTCTTAGACAGTCATTTATTTTGAAGACATATTTTTCTTCCGAAGGTAAAACGTTATCTTCCGAAGTATCAGAAAATTTTCAAGAATCTAAGGAAAGTCTTCAAAAAAAGTTTTTCATTCAAAGAAAACATGAGCTTATGAAAGTGATGAACTAGACAACTTAGGACACACATATTTTAAGAAGAAATAATTAGAATTAGTTTAAAAAAATCTACTCAAAGTTAATCATCCCAATAGCTGATATCAGATACTTAAATCTCTGTTCATCAAAAGCTTTTGTGAACAGATCAGCATATTGTTCATCTGTGTGAACTTTGACTAGTTTAATTAACCCCTTTTCATAGTTATCTCTTATTAAATGATACCTGATGTTGATGTGTTTGGTCCTTGAGTGCTGCACAGGGTTCTCAGTGATAGAGATAGCACTGTTGTTGTCTATGTGGATAGGAGTCTCTTTGAAGTTAAATCCGTAGTCTAGCATCTGATTTTGAATCCAAAGCACTTGAGCACAGCAGCTTGCAGCAGCAATGTATTCAGCCTCAGCAGTTGATGCAGACACACAGTTTGTTTCTTGCATTGCCATGAGACAACCCTTCCACCAAGGAATTGACATCCCCCAGATGTAGACTTTGCAGTCATGTTGCAGCCACCATAATCACTGTCTGTATAGGCATACAGATTGAAATTAGAATTCTTTGGATACCATAAACCAAGTGTTGAAGCACCTTTGAGGTATCTTAAAATCCTTTTCACAGTGATTAAGTGAGACATCTTAGGATTGGCTTGATATCTTGCACAAATACATGTAGCAAACATGATATCAGGCCTGCTAGCTGTAAGATACATAAGAGACCCAATCATAGCCCTGTATAAGTGCTCATCTACACACTCCCCCTCAAGATCTGGACCAAGGGAGTGGTTTCTGGCTATGGGTGTCTTAGCAGTCTTACAATCAGTCATGTTGAACCTCTTGAGTATATCTTGAACATACTTTGACTGACTTATGAAAATGCCATCTTCAACCTGCTTCACTTGAATTCCCAGAAAGAAATTAAGTTCTCCCATTGAACTCATTTCAAATCTATCTTTCATCAGCTTTTCAAAGTCTTTGCAGAGCTTGAATTGGTTGAGCCAAAGATGATGTCATCCACATATACTTGAACTAGCAGAATGTCGTTTCCTTGTCCTTTGATGAAGAGAGTCCATCTATAGTACCTCTCCTGTAACCATGTTTACAGAGATACTCAGACAGTGTCTCATACCACTTCCTGGGTGCCTGATGCAGCCCATAGAGCTTTGTCAAGCTTGCAGACATAATCAGGATGATCAGGATCTACAAAACCAGGTGGTTGTTTGACATAAACCTCCTCATCAATCACTCCATATAAGCACACTTTACATCAAGTTGGTAGACCTTGAAGTTCTTGGATGCAGCAAATGCCAGGAATATCCTAACAGCTTCTAGTCTAGCTACAGGAGCAAAGACATCAGTGTAGTCAATCCCTTCTTCTTGTGTGTATCCTTGAACAACTAGTCTTGCCTTGTTCTTGATGATGATTCCTCTATCATCCTTTTTATTCCTAAAAACCCATTTGGTTCCAATGGTAGTCTTCCCATGAGGAAGAGGACAAAGGTTCCAAACTTTCTGCCTTTTGAATTGAAGCAGCTCTTGTTGCATAGCTTCAACCCAACTTCCATCCTTTAGAGCCTCCTCAACTTTCTTTGGCTCTAACTGGGATAGAAAACAAGAGTGAAGACAAACATTTGCTTCATGGGTTTGCCCTCTTGTCTTTACCCCGGAGATAACATCTCCAATGATGTTTGTGGTAGGATGAGACTTGTGGATCCTTAGCTGAGGGATCACAGCAAGTTGCTGAGATAGATCCAAATTTGAGAAATTTAGATCTGGTCTTGAAGATTGATCCTCCCATTATCACACCTATCAAGATTAACTTGATCCAATGAGTGTGTGACATCATTGATGTTGTCATCTATGGTATGGTTATTAGCATCAAGAAATTCTTGATCACTATCACCATCACCATTGTTGTCTTCTGCAATTGAGATGTCTTTATCTGGTTGAGAAGCCTCTGAGCTGGAATTTGAAGGCATGCCAGATGTATCAGCTGGATTTGTCATTGTTGTGCTGATAGAAACCTCATTTGCTGAAGTAGTTTCAACTGGAGCTGAAGATGTATGATTGAAGGTCTTCCTAGCTCAAATCTTGGATCAGGATCACCTGTATTTAAATTTTTCAGATCCTGAAACATGCTCACAAGATTTATTAAAACAGTTGGTAACTAAATCAAGATCAAATAGCCAATCCGGACCAGAACCAGCCACAAGGAGTGTGCTCATTGAAAGTCACATTGGCTGACTCCTCAATGATTCTAGTTCTGAGATTGTATACTCTATAAGCTTTAGCTTGAGAAGAGTATCCAATGAAGTGTCCATCGTCTGATTTCTCAGCAAACTTGGCAACTTGATCTTTGGTATTCAAGATGGTGCAGGGACATCCAAATGACCTGAGAAAACCAATGAAAGGTTTCCTCTTGTGCCAAAGTTCATAAGGAGTCTTACCATGTGTCTTAACTACTAAACTCTGTTTTGCACATAGCAAGCAGTATTAACTGCCTCTGCCCAGAAGGTGATAGGCAGTTTAGAGTCAGACAACATAGTTCTTGCAGCTTCAATAAGTGTCCTGTTTCTCTCCTCTCAGCAACTCCGTTTTGCTGAGGAGTCCTGGGAGCACTGTATTGTCTTGTAATACCTTTTTCATCACAAAATGTATCAAGGATTTGGTTCTTGAATTCAGTTCCTTGATCACATCTTATGGTTTTGACCTTGTGATCACATTGATTCTCAATCTTTAAGATGAAATTCTTTAGAATCTCAGGAGTCTCATCTTTAGTTCTAAGAAAGAAAACCCAAGTGAATCTTGTAAAATCATCTGTGATCACTAGACAGTATAAGGTCCTTCCTAAACTCATTACACTGGTGGGGCCAAAGAGATCCATATGTAATAAGTGTAGGGGAGTAGTGATGGAGTTCTTTTCCTTAGGCTTGTGAGATACCTTGTGTTGCTTCCCTTTCAGGCATGCAACACAATGATCATCACTTGTAAACTCTTTCTTTGGCATTCCAGTTACCAGATCATGTTTAATTAATTTATTCATATTCTTAAAGTTTACATGGCACATTCTTTTATGCCATAGGAAAGACTCATCACTATTGCTTTAGATAGAAAGCATGAAACTTCTCCAGAGGGAGATGTTTCTTGCAAATCCATCTTGTACATGTTCCCTTTCCTGGGGGCTCTGAGCAGGATATGCTCATGAGGAATGACCACTCCAGGCTTGAGAACAATGCACTCATGCTCAGTGAAGAGCATGTTATGACTCTGATCACAAAATTGGATACACTCAGAAGATTGTACCCAAGCTCCTTAACAAAGTTTACCTTCTCAATGCTGAGCTTACCATTTGTGACCTTGCCCCTTCCATAAATGTAACCACCTTCATCTCCTCCAAAAGCAACTGGTCCTCCATCAATTCTCTCAAAATTATGAAGTAAAGACCTATTGCCTGTCATGTGCCTGGAACAGCCACTGTCAATTATCCAGACATTCTTGTTTGTCTTGAGCTGTTCCTGCACAAAGAAAATGATTAGTTACATTTGGAAACCCAAGCTTACTTGTCTTGGGTTCAGTAAGTGTAATAGAAGGTAATGCAACAGTAATAGATCCTATGGTTGTACAGAGGGATCTTCAGCTGTTGTTGATGGAGAAACCTCAGTCATTTGGTCTTTCTTAGACTTCCACACCACCTTTGGAGTCTTGGACTTGACCTTCAAAACCTTAGAAGCTTTTGGAGCTTCACAAGTTTTAATGACTGATACTTCGGAAGAATCTACAGTCACTGCAGCAGACTTTAGTGCTTCGGAAGAACTCCTTTCTTCCGAGACCAACTTTGCTTCCGAAGGTAATTTTCCATTTACCTTTTTCTGATTTGGAGCTTCCGAAGGAAACAGACTTTCCTTCCGAAGCTTGAGACTTCTTGAGATTCTTTGAAGTCTTTGTATTGGTCATGTGGATAGTACTTTTAGGATTGTATGGACAATCCTTGGCAATATGAGAAGTACTTTCACACATAACACACAACATTTTCTTCTTCAAAGAAATCTCCTTTTGAGAGCAAGACTGGCTTTGGTCACATCCCTTTTCACCTTCATCTTGGTAGATGCAGATACAGTTCCCTTGGGCTGTGAACTGTTCTTGGAATTTGATGGTCCAGGCTGTGCAGCAGTGGTACACAGCAGCTCAGTCTTCTTCTTTGTACTGAGATGATTTGAACATGAACCAGAACTCTTGGCTAAGAAGCTTTGGTGGATGTCTTCAGTCCTTACTGCTTTGAAACCTGCAGAGATAACACTTGTTTCTGCTTAGCATCAAAAGTAGCCTTGATTTCTTGAGCCTTCTTTGCTTTCCTTTTGCTCTTCCTGATCAAGTTCTTTCTCTTGGACTTGGTCATCACAGTTAATTTCTTCTCCTCAGAAGGATAGTGGCCCTTGGAGGAATCCTCTTCTTCACTCTTCTCAGAGGGATCCTCACTATCACTTCTTCATCATCCTCACTTATTGGATCTATGAGAGGAAGCTCATCTTCACAAGTTCCACACCTAGGAGATCTTACAGACAAGATTGTGTGTGGAGGAGCTATCTCATTTGATCCCAGTCCCTGTCTATTTTGATAACAAACCTTATTGTGTAGGGATGAGGATATCATGTTCTTGAAGGTCTCTTCTTCAAGAACACTTTTCTCTGCCATGGCTTTGCTGATCACAAGCTCAGCCTGGCACTCAGTCAACTTAGTGATGAGATCTTGGATCTGAGTTCTAAAATCTGTATGTTCATGTTTTAGTACTGAAATGTTTTCTCCAAGTCTTCTATCTTTAACTTGTAATCATTTTCAGACTTTCTAAAATCAGATTTTAATATGTTTAATGACTCAAGATCAGATCTCATCTCTAGTTGTAGGACCTGTATCTATTTACTTTAGCAATGCATTCAGGGGAGCAAAGATGTTCTAATACCTTGGCTTCATCATGGTCAGCCATCAATGCTTGGTTTGGAGAAGCATCCTCCACCTGAAAACTCCAGTCAAATCCTCCCTCTTCAACAGCAACCGCAGCATGTTTTTGTCTTCTCAGCCTGAGGGGTATTGTTAGTGTAGTTTGGTCTGAGTTGTGTTTGACCCCCATTTGCTCTAGGTGCCTTACACTCCCTAGCAAAGTGACCCATAAGGTTACAATTGTAACACTTAACTTTGCTTTTATCCAGCCCAAACTTACCACTGGTAGCATTGCTTGGAAATCTTCTTCTTCCTGTCCTCTTGTAGAACTTCTTGGCTCTGTGAGTGAGGAGAGCCATCTGCTGAACTATCTCCATGTATTCCAGGTCATCTGGATGGATACAGTCTAGGTCTTCAAGAGTGAAGAGATAATTCCCACAGCTTTCATCTGCAGACACAAAGGCTTGAGAAGAACTTGTCTCTTGGAATGGCTTCCTTGAGTAAAGTTCTCCCTTGGTGTCCCGGGAAGGTGATGAAAGGACCCTTTTGTGAGTTGTCAGGGTAGCATAGGAGATGATGTTGGGGTTCTATGCTGTCCCTTTCAACCACATGAAGGGCTGAACCCATTTGATTGTTAGAGTTGCCAGATGAACCTTGTATGTTCATCTCCATCTGGTATCCACTGAGAATCCCATATAACTCTGTCAGAGTAAGAGTTTTAAGGTTTCTCGTCCTCTTGATTACCACACAATAGTGTGTCCATTGCCTAGGAAGTGAGGACATGAACTTCCTTACAATGTCTCTGTTCTCAAGAGGAACTCCTCCATCCACAAGGTATCCACAATCTCAACATACCTGAAGTATTGTTGGGTCATGGTTTCACCTGCTTTAAAGGTGAAATTTTCAAACTGCTGCTTCAGAAGATCTTTCTTGTTCTCCTTGGCTTCAGAGGAGCCTTCATACATCAGCTTCAGTGCATCCCACAGCTGTTTAGCGTCTTTGCACTTCTTAAAACCTCTGTACACAGAGTTTGGGATAGCAGTCTGAAGAGCAGTCATGGCCTTCCTGTCAATCTCTACTCTTTTCCTATCTTCATCTGAGTAGTTGGCCACATCTTTAGGAATCATACCAGCACCAGTAGCAGAGGGGGTGCTGGTATGAAAGGTCCATATTCAACAGATTCCCACATTCTTGAGTCAAGAGACCTGATGAAGCCTTCCATCCTCATGCACCAGGTGTCAAAGTCATCAAGAGTGATCATGGGGATTTGTTCATGGTTCCAGTCTCCATATCAGTCTTTGAGATGGAAGCCATTTGAAGAGTTTAGTTTTTGTGTGTGTGAGGGATCTTAAGATGGTTAGATCTTATATCACAGCCTGAGTGCTCTGATACCAATTGCAGGATCGTTTAAGGGCTTGAACACAATTACAACACAACAACACAATGAGAAGATTAACTAAACTTTTATCAAACAGTGAACTAGGTAACCAAAGGTGATACAAAGAACACAAGTAAAGCAAGAGACAGAACAAGAGAGTATAGTTTTCAAGGAAGCAGTATATTGCTTTCTCAAGTTCTTTTACAAGTGTTACAAAGCATAAGAAAGATACAAGAACTTGGAATACTTATACTACAACCTACAGCCGGCTATACTTTGAAAGCCAGCTGGATACAATTGACTAGACACTAACAAAATCAATTGTAGGATCAAAAGGCATATCTGCCTTTTGACCTTGTGACTATGACATGCCATAGCTCACATCCTTATACATTACAAAAAGGATAAAGTACATAAAGTGGAAAGTTTCAGACTCAAGACCTCAATGTACAGTTACCAAAAGCATGGACCTTTTCACCACTCTTGTAAGTTGGTGACTTATCAGAGACGCAGCGAAAAGGTGCTTTATGGAACAGTACATCAGATAAAGCATGTGTACTAAAAGTCTTCGGAAGAAATCTGTCTTCATAGAGTGAAGCTTCGGAAGACTTTGTCTCTTGAAGCTTCGGAAGACTTCATGTTTGGCTTCGGAAGATATTGGTCTTGGCTTCGGAAGATATTACACTTAGAGTATTTTCTAATGCTTTGTGTAATTCTTCCGAAGCATTCTTCACTTCAGTACTTAGTGCATGTTGCTGAAACACTTAGGCAGTTTTGGGTTGCATCAGACTTCAGGAATCCTTACAAGATGGTTGAGCTCAGGAAGAGCATTTGGTTTAGTTGAGCAATGGGTGCTTGAACCTGACTATTTTGTGGCATGTATAACAAGGTAGGATATGGCAGTTGGACCCTGAGGAACAAAAATGCAGGAGATTGTGGTTTGAGAATGATTACCAGAATTGACAGGATGTTCCCTCTGTGTTGTCGACTATTGCCAGGAAAGTCACAAAGGTTGCAGAAGAATTAGAATCCTAGATTATCTACATTCTCTAGGCAAAGTGTCCAGCCTGTGCATTGTGACACCTCAACTTACTCTTGTGAAAACCAACTTTGGTTTTGCAGAGAGTCCTTGGAACTTTCTTCTTCAGTTCTTTTTGTAAACTTCTGAGATTGATCTTTATCAAGGCCTTGGCTCAAAATATCCATCTCTTCTAAGTCATCATCAGCAATCCCTTGAGATCATCCTGATGAAGCATAGATTGTCATTATTACACCAGTAAACTGACTATCAACACTCACAATGCAGAATCAGAAGTGTTTGAAGAGAAATCAATATGCTCATCATACTGGCATTCGATGAAGCAATATTCTGACTCATGACCACCAAGGCAGTGTTGCCTGGTACAAAGTTGCTTCAGTGAGCTTACCAGATGAACCAGTTTCCTTTTCTGCTATCTCTCTTTCGAATGTAAGCAGTTTCCATGAAGTTGGTTGAGAGATAGACTATCCAGATTTGCACTGGGCGTAGACAATTTATGTGTCCCATCTCTCAGGTAGTGATCTGAGGAATCTGTGGTTCATTTGGCTTTTGGTATATTCCTGTTTAAACCATTTTCAACTCAGAGATTAAACATGAAAACCGCTCAAACTGCTGAGTCAGAGTCTCACCTTTCTATGAGCAAAAGTCTCATACTGTTGGGGCGAGTATTTCCCTATTGTTTGCTAAGACCTCATCAGTGCCACCAAATTGTTCTTTCAGTGCATTCCAAAGGTCATGAGCAGTTTCATGATGCATAAGCCCGGAATAGATTTCATTAGGCAGTGCCATGGCCAGAATTCCATGGGCTTTAGCATCAATCTCAAACAACTTCTTGTCCTCATCAGAGTATTGTTCCTTCTTCTTCGGAATCAACTGATTTGTTTCTGGATGATTCACCATTGGCTTATGTGGTCCATGTACCACGGATGTCCAACAACCTGAACTATTGACAGACTGGTGATGGAGCATTCTTCGTTGCCAAATGTTATACTCATTCCTAACCAGCATCAGAGGCTTGGTTGAGGAACCAGTATTGTGTGGATCATTAGAAGGTGTAGTCATTTTCGAAAATTCAGACAAATTCAAGATAAGCAAAACAAATTTAGCTCAAAACCACTAAGAACCTCAATTAAAATAGCCAAAAGCGACAGAACTTCAATCTCTATAACAGATTCGTGCGAATTTGCTAGTTCGATCAAACTTAGAGCAAATGAGCAGTTTCAATGATCAATTGTTAGATCGATCAATGATTAACCAGCTCTGATACCATTTGATAGGATCTTAGCATCTAGTTTGATCGATTCGAATGATTTCAGCAGCGGAATAGAGTACCAACTAGCACAATTCGAGCAAGAATACCAAAGATATAGCAATGAACAGAATTAGTTATAGAGAGAGAAAGTTTCTGCAAAAGGAATATTTCATTCAATCACACGCTTTGGCATGGCATTCGCAAAATTACAATTTAGGTCATTCTTCTTATATAAGGAAAGATGACGTAGGCTGATGTCACTTGATAGTGACAGCTAACCGTTATTTAACAAACTACTGAAACACTAAAACTACTGAAGATGTCAAGCAGCTGACATCTTCTTACAAGAAGCTAAGTGTTTACTTATTACAAAACTACTGATAAGAAACTACTGAAACTACAACGACTGAAGAACAAGCTCTTCAGTCGTTTTACAAAACTACTGAAAGTAAAAACATAAAACTACTGATAAACACAACTACTGAAGAAGTACTCTTCAGCTGTTGTGACAAACTACTGAAACTTCAGCACTTGCTCTTCAGACTTGAACTTCAGACGTTTCATCAGCTGATGACTTCAGTAGATGTCATCAGCTGATGTCTTCGGTCTTTGTCTTCAGACTTTGTACATCAGTTGTTGATCTTCAGCACTTGTGGACTCTTCAGCTGTTGAACTTCAGTACTTTGGTCTTCAGCTTCAGCACTTGTATTCTTCAGCTGTTGAACTTCACTACTTTAGTCTTCAGCTGTTGAAGTCTTCAGCACTTGTCGAACTACTAATGAAGCCTTCAGCAGTTGTTGTGATATCATGTGGGACTTCGAGGTTTTCTGATCTTGGCTCATTGGTTCTTTTGGTCCAACAATGTTTGTAACTTGTGTTTGTGCTAGATTTCAGGCTGCTCCTAAAGAGTCTCATTTGATTGCAGTCAAGAGGATCTTTAGATATTTGCAAGGTACACAATCTCTAGGTTTATGGTATTCCACTGGACACTCTTGCAAATTAGTTGCTTTTTCAGAGAGCGACTATGCAGGGTGTAAGTTAACTAGAAAGTCAACTTCTGGTGGATGTCAATTCCTAGGCAACTGTTTGATTTCTTGGCAGAGTAAGAAACAAACATTTGTTGCTACATCCACTGCTGAAGCAGAGTACATTGCAGCTGCAAGTTGTACTTCTCAGGTACTCTGGCTTCAGAACCAACTTTTGGATTATGGCATTACAGAGACTAAGACTCCATTACTAATGGATAGTGCTTCAGCTCTGTGCATTGTCAAAAATCCGTCCAGCACTCTAGGACCAAACATATAGAGATCAGACATCATTTTATTAGGGAATGTTTTGAAAAAGGTCTGATTGATCCAAAGTTTGTGCCTAGTGCTGATGAGCTTGCAGACATTTTTACTAAGCCTTTGGATAGTTCAACTTTCCAAAAACCTAGTGTTAAGTTTGGTATGCTGCAGCTAGAATAAGTGATAACTACTGATGATCTCAGTAACTAAGTACTGATGATCATTACTAACCATATCACATATAGTACTGATTCTGTTAAAACAACTGATCAAGTTACAACTACTGATGTAGTTATAACTACTGATATCAGTAAACACAGGTCAAGTACTGATGTCCTATGAAACAACTGAAAACAACAAAAGACTGATGAGTAAGTGTTGAGGACAGTATGAAACAGCTGAAAGGCTAAGAATTGACGCAAACTACTGATGAGAATTTTCTCTTCAGTTGTTTCTACAACTACTGTTTCACCCTAAATAGCTGATGACAAAACCATGTCCTCAGTAGTTTCACAACTACTGATGACTAACACCAAGTCCTCAGCTGTTTACAACAACTAATGACAAAACAATGTCTTTAGTAGTTTTATAACTATTGATGACTACAACCAAGTCTTTAGTTGTTTTCAAACACCTGAAGACAAAACCAAGGTTTTCAGTAGTTTCACAACTACTGATGACTAAAACCAAGTCTTCAGTTGTTTTCAAACATCTGAAGCCAAAACCATGGTTTTCAGTAGTTTTATAACTGCTGATGCCTAAAACCAAGACTTCAGTTGTTTCAACCTCTGACCCTTCAGTTGTTTTCTAACCCTTACCCTATAAATACCTAATCTTACAGAGCTTCACTATCTCAAAACCTAACGTTCGAAACCTCCAAATCTTCTCTCACATTAATGGCGACCATGAAGCTTACACCACGACACAACTGTGTTGCCTACCTTACCAAATCACCATTCTGGACAAAGTTTGATAATGCCATTGATCTAATGGTCCATTCCCCCTACAAAATGGCTTTCCTTCTAAATCCTGCCATTCATTCCGAATCCCTCCATCAGTTCTGGATGAACGTCACCCTCATCACTGGGGAGAATAACACAGACTCTCTCCTGTCGTTCGTCAACAAGCGACAGGTGGTCATCACTCCGGCAATCCTTCACCAAACCCTACAACTAGATGATGCCACTTTCCCCGCTGGGTATCCAAAGGGCACCACTGATCTATCCTTTGCCCACCATGGATACCAGGGTAACCTCAGCGCCTCTACCATCCTGAAGAAACATTTCCATGATGCAGAACGCCTTATTTTTCACATGGTGAATGTATGCTTAGCTCCCAAGACTTCTTCTTGGGATCAAATGTCGACCAGGTGGCAACAGGTATTATTCTCTATCCTTGAGCAACAAAACTTAATTTTTTCTTAAATAATATTTCTTGAACTTAAGGATATGGCCTCAAAACCTATTGCTAACCGATGGATATTATATCCTCGGTTCATCATGGCCATTATAGAGAACCAGCTGAAAGCTGAGGGACTTGTTGGCCTTGGAGTCCCTGCCATGGCTGTATTGCCTAAGGTATACTCCAGGCACAACTCAGACCAATCACTCAAACAGGCTGCCAAGCTGCGAAAACCCACGCAGCTGGAACCCACAGCCACCACCTCCAAATCCAAAGTACCCACCAAACCAAAATCCAAAAAGCCTAAAAAGGCTACTCAGGGAGATGAGTCCCCTGAGGATGCCCCTGCACCACAAACACAGGACACACATACTGGTTTTAACACCCCAGTTATGTCAAAGACTCAACCTGCCAAAGCCGCACAGGTATCCTCTCAACAGGATCCTGTTGCAACCAATATTGGGGATCCCACATTGCTGGAACCTATCTCAATTGAGAGGTTACCATTGAAGCGCACCACTCACCCCGGGTGCAATCTGCTTCTACCCAATCTCCACATGCAACCGCCCCTCCAAGTCTACACTTATTGTTGCACAAGTGCTGAGTCAGTTGCACTCCTCACCCCCTCCCCAGAAACCAATTACAACTAGGCGTACCTCAACCATTGAGGGGGAGGACCAAAGTGCTTCTGACAACCCACAGCACATGGGTTACAATGTTCCATCTCAAAGTGTAGAAAAGGAGATTGGAACTTCTGGTGAGGTTGCCACTTCTCCTGCTTCAGCATATGATCGGGCTGAAGTTGGTAACATTCATAAGACCTCACCAGAGGCAACTGCTGATAAAGGACATGGTCCTGAGGCAGGAAGTCCCCAGTACCATGACCAAGGGGCACATGTTACTACTGATCTACACTCAGAGCATGTTCATCCTGATTCTTTCAGGAGGTCAGGTGATTCAGTAAACACTGATGATGACCCGGGCTTTTTTTATGATGTTTTAGCCCAAAACACCATCCTAGAGTATGAGGTGAGCAGACTCAAAGAGCTGCTTGCCAAAATTCCTCAGGATCAAAGACCATCTACCCCTCAAACCCTACAGATGGCACCTTCCTCTGAAGGTCTCCCATACACAGAGCCACTCCAACACACTCAGCCACCTGCCTCTGCTTCTGGCACTATTTCTCAGGACAGAACCCCCCTGCGCAAATAGATGCTATCTTTCAACATTCCTTACCTCTCATCACACCAATTATCACTGATATAGTGATTCAAACCCTTGATGAGAGGCTTCCCTCAGTTATACAACCCTTGATAGAGGATGTTGTGAGCAAAAGGCTTTCTGACAATCAAACCCTTGCAACCAATGCAACCAAAAAGGGGAGATTCAGTCAGTGAAAGCAAAAAGAAAGAGGATTGCAGGTAGAAAGAGACTGAGAAGGAGAAAGAGAAGGAAGCTGACATGGATAAAGTGACTGAAAGTACTAAAGACTTTCATGTCACATACAAGAAAAGGAAGAATGAAAAGGAGACTGACTTGGAGACAATGGTGAAGGAGGCTGATGCTGAACACAGCCGATCAATGGATAACATCATTGATCAGTTGTTTAGGCAAGGTCATGACACTGAAAAACTTGACTCAGAAATCAGAAGATTGGAGATTGAAGAAATCCAAGCTAGATGGGCAAGTTATGATGTGTTGGAAAGGGAAAGGCTGGAAATCATGATCAGGTTCATAGCTAAGTATCTTGGTAGATCATTGATTGAAATCAAGGCATGGACCAGGGACAGCATCTTGGCAATAACCACCAAGATCTGTTCGTCTGAAGTATATACCAAAGGATTGGTTATTGAAGCCTTAATGAAGCTGGTGCTAGGAGCAGGACTGAACTAGTCAAGCAATCTAAAGCCACACTCACATCCAAAATGCTAGAACAGCCTGTCAAAATTCCCACACCAAAACCACCACAACCACAACCACCAAACCAATTCCCTTACCCGCAAACCAATAGCCGATGATGTACCCCAGAAGAGGAAGAGAAGGGTACTGAGGCTAGAAGAAGATGAAGAAGATAATGACGAAGATGATGATAGGTTGCCAATCTCAGCTATTATACAATTGCCTAAGGCCACAAGTCATCCTCCAACAGTTACTCCTGAGTCTCAAGGCAAACTATGAAAGTGAAGTTAGAAAAGAAGAGCTTCACAAACAACATGATGAGGAACTGTTGAGAAGAGTTGACAAAGCATATGCTGCCACATCTTCAATCATCAACATGAAGAAGCATGCTCTCAGGTTATACACTCTTAAACATATATTTCAATATCAAAAGGAAGGGTGAGGATTTGGCCTGATCCCAGGGTGTCTCATAGGATTCAAAAGAAAAACATTCCACAGAGATACATTGGCCAGTAAAGAAGATTGTAGATGAAGTGATCTCACTAGTCTTTGTAGTATCACCCTGGGAAATCCTAGATGACTTCAAGAAAGCCTATAAAGCTAAACTGACCCCACAAAAGATGCTGGAGAATAAAATGGTGAAAAAGGGGTTAGTGTATAGGAGGCTTGAGGAAGTTAGAAAGAATGAGCTCCAGTTGTTCTTAGAGGGTAATCACCCAGATGAATTTGCTTATAGAGTAATAACAACTGTGGAACTCAAAAATGGGAAGCAGGTCAAATACCTCTCTGAGTATTATGGGCCAGAATCACTTTTTGAAGGAGGAGCAGAAGAGCTTACCATGGAGGAACAAATAACCTTCCTTGAGGCCTATACAAGGGAGTCATACAGACTCATAGTTGGGAAGTAGATCTCATGGATGGGGTAACAGCTCTGTGTCCAGTTCCCCAAGACAGAGTTCCCATTCATCCTTTGCCAAACAGATCATTGAGACTTCTTCCCAGGCCTGTGCTTACAAGGGTCACTTCTGAGCTGATCTAGAAGACAAAAAGACAAATCTTTCTGCCATAATAAGTGGGACATCTTCAATAAGTTTAGAGGTTTTGGCTGCATTGGTTCAGGGGGAGTTTGTTGGGCTAAGAGAACCAATGAGCCTGATCAGAAAAACCTCTAAGTCCCACAGACATCACAACAACTGCTGAAGACTGGATCAGCTGTTTGACAAAGTCTGAAGAGCAACAGCTGAAGAACAAAGTACTGAAGACTTCAACAACTGAAGACCAAAGTCTGAAGATCAACAGTTGAAGACTAAAGTACTGAAGACTTAAAAAGCTGAAGACTAAAGTACTGAAGACTTCAACAGCTGAAGACCAAAGTCTGAAGATCAACAGCTGAAGACTAAAGTACTGAAGATCAACAGCTGAAGTACAAAGACTGAAGACAACAGCTGAAGACATCAGTTGATGACAACAGCTGAAGTTCAAGTACAAGTACTGATGCCTTCAGAGTTTGTTACAACAGCTGAAGAAGCATTCTTCAGTTGTTGTGATGGTTTCCTTTCAGTAGTTTTCTTTTCTATTTCAATACTTGTAAAACGACTGAAGAGCATGTTCTTCAGTCGTTGTAATTTCAGTAGTTTTCTTTTCAGTAGTTGTAGTGATAGTTAACACTTAGTATTTTTGTAAGAAGATGTCAGCTGTTTGACATCTTCAGTAGTTGTGTAACTATCAGTAGTTTGAATAATTCTGTTAGATGTCACTATCAAGTGACATCAGCAGACGTCACATCTCTTTTATAAGAGATGTTGACCTAATTGTACGTATGACATTCTGTTACCACGAAAGCACATATTGAATGAAATATCTTTCGCAGAATTCTCTCTCTCATAACCATTTACTTTTATATTGAATATCAATTGTGTTCTTGTGAATTGTCTAATTCATTGTTTGATTTCCGCTGCAATACTCTCTAATCAATCAAACGTAGATCACTGATCCTAACACTCAAAGTCATCATCATGAGGATACCACAACCCAAGTGTTGGAGTACCCTTCAGATAACGAAATATCCTTTTGACACCTATCAGATGGTTGACTTTCGATTTCGCCTGATATCTGGAGCAGAGACACGTAGCATACATGATATCAGGTCGTGAGGCAGTGAGGTACATGAAAGATCCGATCATGCCTCGGTACATGGTGGCATCCACCAGATCACCACTTTCGTCAGGTGCCACATCGTGGTTTGTAGCCAGTGGAGTCCCAGCTGGCAAAGCATTCTCCATATCGAACCGACTGAGAATATCTCCTACATACTTGGTCTGATGTAGAAATATCCCCTTTAGTGTCTGATCCACCTGTAACCCGAGAAAAAATTTCATCTCTCCCATGGCACTCATTTCAAATTCAGCTTTCAATACTGCTTCAAATTCTTTACATAATGCTTCGTTTTTGGAACCGAAGATTATGTTATCAACATAGATCTGAACTAGCAGTAAGCCTCCATTCTTTTCTTTGATGAATAGTGTACACTTAATCACTCCTCTGCGAAAGCCGTGTTCCACAAGATGAGTCGAGAGCTTTTCATACCATGCTCTTGGGGCTTGATGGAGCCCGTAGAGAGCCTTATCAAGTTTGTAAACTCTGTCCTGATGATATGGATCCTTAAATCCTTCGGGTTGACTGACATACACTGTCTCCCAGATTTCACCATGAAGGAATGCACTCTTTACATCTAATTGATAATCTTTGATCTTCATGTAAGATGCATAGGCTAGGAAGATACGGATTGCTTCCATTCTAGCCACAGGTACGAACACTTCATTGTAATCAATACCCTCGACTTGTCGAAATCCTTGAACTACAAGTCGAGCCTTGTTTCTTATTATGACCCCTTGGTCATCTTTCTTGCATTTCAAGACCCATTTGGTACCAATGACCTTAGCACCTTTAGGTCTATCCACTAGTGTCCATACGCCTAACTTCTTGAATTGAAGAAGTTCTTCTTGCATGGCACTCACCCATGCCTCATCATTTAGGGCTTCACTAACATATTTTGGCTCAAATTGAGACACAAAAAAATGATACGCACCATCGCGAAGATATCCCTTTTCCATTACTGTGGCAAATCAGCTAAGTATAGCTGATTTCTCGTCTGTACTCCTAATCGAACATCTCCAATGACATTGTCTAAAGGATGATAAACATTTTGTCGTGATCCAGGAGTGGTGGGAACAACTACCTAATTATCCAGATTATCCAGGCAGTGGGAGTGTGAGGTTCCGAAGTGTCAAAAGCATCAACATCAGATGCTTGTGTACTTGCAGTAGTAGGAACCTGTTCCTCCTGATCCACCTGATCATTTGCCACGTCTTCATCATCAGAGGAGGAGTCACTTACCTCAAGTGCTCCCCTTGAGGAACTAGAAGACTCACCTTGTGACGCTGAGGTCGTCGGGTCCAGTGATGGTGTATTTAACACCTCGTACATCATTCTGGTCGATAACTCATCCTCAGGAGGGGACAGTGGGATGTTGAAGGACTTAAAGAATCCATCATAGTCAAAAAAGAATAAGGGTCCTTTTCCAGCAAGGGGGTAGTGTATCTCTGTACCTCACCATTGCACCACACTTCTACTTGATCTGTTGAGTTGTTGTAAACTCTCTTATTTGGTATGTTGTATCCTAAGAAAATTCCTTCTTCGGCCTTCTCGCTGAACTTCCCTGATTGAGTTTTCTTTAACAGCGTACATGGTGCGCCAAATGGCTCAAGGTACTCAAGATTTGGTTTACGTAGTTGGAGCATCTCATAGCATGTTACACCATGACGTTTTACCATTGAGACTCAATTCAGGGTATAACATGCGTTAGCTACTGCCTCGTTCCAAAATTGGATAGGCAGTTTCGAGTCTGCTAGCATTGTCCAGACTGTCTCTATCAAGCTTCGATTCTTTCTCTCAGCAAACCCATTCATTTGAGGAGTGTAGGCAGATGTGAACTGGTGCACAATTTTTTTTTCTTCGCAGAATGCATCCATCCACTGGTTCTTGAACTCGGTACCATTGTCTGAGCGAACTTGCATTACTTTAAGCTTGTAAAGTGACTCCAATGTAGTTACCAGCTCTTTGAATGATTCAAATGTCTCTGATTTGGATTTCAGAAACATCACCCAAGAAAATCTTGAGTAATCATCCGTAACTACATAGCAGTACAAATCGCCGGCAATGCTCTTTGTACTAACTGGGCAAACTAATCCATGTGAAGGAGGTCAAGAGGCAAGTCAATTGAGTGAACTTTATTTGCCTTATGAGACTTATTCGTCTGTTTCCTTTTCTTACATGCGACAGAAAAATCCAGTATTTGGAAGTTCTTATCATTTACTCCATGCACTAGATCATTCTGGATCAAGTGATTCATCTTCTATGGATTAATGTGTCCCATTCTCCTATTCTAGGAGATGGATTCTTTCTCTGTTGCCTTTGACAAGAAGCATTGTACATTATGATCGGTTGTGGAGGCCTTTGATAGGTTCAAGACATACAAATCGTTATATCTTGAAGCTGATATTAAAACTTGGTCCTCTGGTATGACATAGTCCTTTTTCAGAACATAGCACTTCTTGTTGTCAAAACAACCTTGAACTCTTTGTCACATATTTAGGATACTG
The DNA here is from genome assembly GCA_025506515.1 of Flaveria trinervia. Taxonomy (NCBI): domain Eukaryota; kingdom Viridiplantae; phylum Streptophyta; class Magnoliopsida; order Asterales; family Asteraceae; genus Flaveria; species Flaveria trinervia. The sequence goes on along the minus strand of CM046449.1, from coordinate 22,851,641 downwards.
AAAGTAAATTATTTTGAAGTTGTTAAACATAGTTTACCTTATCAAACTTCGCTTTCTGGTTTCCCACTTCCCCTTGTGCAGTGATATAACCTCCTTTATTACAGCAAACGAAATGTGTCCTCCTTTAATTTGTTTGACATTTGACAAGAGAGACAGGTTCCCAGTCATGTGCTTTGATGCCCCGCTATCAACAATCCAGGTATTTATAGTAGCACTATAGCAGATACCCTGCACATTCAGAAGAAATGATTAGTTCAGGTTTGGGACCCACGCCTTAACTGCCTTGGGTGACCCAGAGGAATCACACATCATAAATTCTACCCATTGTCCATTTGAGGGTGAGGGCAAATCATTCTTCTTTTTGTTCTCATTATCAGACATTGTACTTGATTTTTCTTTCCATAGGCTAGTTTTGTGTAAGGCCTGTTTGTGATAAACAGATGACTGGCTTACGGTTTGAACTTTCAGTTCACTAATTCTTTTTGGTGGAGTGATAGAACTCCTTTTTGAAGAACTAGGTTTAGGATCATGAAGTTCAATTTTCTTTCTTGGTGTCTGATAATAGGACAGCTAGAAGGTAATGTGTCCATACTTTCCACAATTGTAGCATGATCTACTTTCAACATGTTGGTGGATTGGTTTCTGTGGGGAAGTGTGTGACACAGGTGTAACTTTAGTCTGTTTGGGTTTTGACACTTCTTGTTTAGATGTCTTAGCTTCTTTAACAAAATACATTGTTTGAACATTTTTAACATATTTACCCTTTTGTTGATTTGGACTAAGACATGGTGCATGTGGTTGGTTAATTTGTTTGGTCTTTTTGGTTTAGAATTAGACATGTTAGAACCTGATTTTACCTTAACCTTCTCAAATTGTTCATCCAAATTAACAATAGGCATATTACCTTTAGATTTTAAAGTCGTCCCCTTCTGTTTAGTGACAGATTCCACCGATTTACTAGTAGAATCTAGATCACTAACTAGAGGAGTGGACACCACATGATCCTTGATTGGATTGTTATTAATAGGTCTACATTTAGCATTCAACAAGGTCTCATGTGGTGGTGGAACCACTTTGTAACCCAAACCCTCCCTGTTGTTACGTTCTTTCACTAAGTGTTGGACTATGTGAGAAGAACTGGTCCAACTGTGCAATTTTTGTTTTAATGAATTTACTTCTACTTCCAAAACTGCTTTTTCTTTCTTAGTTTCTTCTAGGGAGTTTAAATAGAACTTTATGTCATTTGCTTGGTTAAAAGCAACAACTTTGGTTTCCCTTAGTTGTTTATTTAACAATTCTATTTTCTCTTTATAACTTTGCTCATTTTGTTTTAAAATCCAATTTGCTTCTGTGCATAGTTGTAAGTCATTTACTAAGCTATCATTGTGATCTAATAACCTATCAAATTTGAATATATGCCTTCTCTAAATTTATTACATTCTGTTGGATCAAGAAGAAGGCTAATGCAACCAAAACTATATCACTTAAGTTATTTTGATGCTGCATGCAAAGGCTTCCGAAGCTCTTCATGGAACTTCCGAAGGTTGTAGAGTTCTTTCGAAGACAAAGGAAAAGTCCAGCTTCCGAAGACAGAACACTACTTCCGAAGACAAATGCATACTTCCGAAGTTCAAGACTTAGAAGAATAAAGTGAAGACCACTTCCGAAGTATGATGAAGAAGTCTCCAAGTCTTGGAAGAAGCAGCCTCTTCCGAAGTATAAAGTGGCTTCGGAAGTACTTACTCTTCCGAAGCCATTTAACCTTCAGAAGACACTGCTATAACCAGTGGACACAAGTATGGTCTCTGACACTCCGCTGCAGACTTTTGATACAGCATGGCTTCTTCCTAAAGAACCATGTTGTTGACCATACTTTATTCCACTGTTTACCTTTTCATGATAGTACAGTTGCCATCTTTACTTGGTGACAAAAGGTAAGTCAGGGACATGTCCTGACTACCAAATCTCTTATAAGACTTTATTCGAGATACCTTAATCTTTAGTCTTGTAGTATAGACTTTAGCTATAGGATCCCAGCTGGTATCAAAGTATATCCTACTATAGATGGTATTATATATAGGTTCTCCTTGTAATTCATATAGACAACAGAAAATCTGCTTGTAAGAGTCTTTGTATTTTGAGTTGAGAATCAATATATAAAAGTATCTTGAAAATTATCTTTCTGTGTTCTTAGTTACTTTTCATATTGTGATCAACTCTTCTTGATTCTTACCCGAGTGTGACTCTAGGTGAGTTTGAGAGAAAACATTTGTGTTTAAGTGACAAACACCGATCCTGCCATTGGCATCAGAGCTTCTCAGGCTCTTGATTGCATGATCTAAACATCCAAATCAACCTGTTTTCACTCCTCCCTACCACTCACTCCCTCAAATGGCCCTCAACAAATCTAAAGTAGAATAGGGACGATGACCAAAGCGCTAATCATCACGCCTGAAAACTTCAGGTCTTGGAGTAGAAGAATGGAAGGCTTTATTAGATACCAAGACGGCAAGATGTGGAACTCGATTGTCAATGGACCGTACAAGCCAAAGGTGGCTTCACCTGGTGGAAACGGTGCGATGATAGAAAAAGTTGTCGATGACTATTCTGATGAAGACAGAAAGAAGATGGACATTGACAGCAATGCTATGAATATTCTCATGACTGCAATACCGAACTCTATTATGGTGGGGTTTGAGCATTGCAAGACTGCCAAATAATTGTTTGATGCACTTGCTCAGATGTATTCTTGCTCCAACGACTCAAAGAAGGACACACTGAAGCAGTAGTTTGAGAACTTCACTCATATTGCTGGAGAGACCCTCAGCCCGCAGTACTTCAGGTACATGGATCTTATCTCTTCCCTTCAGTCTGTAAAGATCACTCCTAAACTTAGAGATCTCACCAGAAAGTTCATGAGTGCTCTTCCAAATGAGTGGACATTCTACTGTGTCTCTATCAAGAGAACAAAAAACTTGAACACTCTTTCCATGACTGAGCTCTATGGCATCCTTGATGGATACCATCTAGAGATGGAGAGTAAGAAGGGCCATCAAACAAGCAGAGCTATGAGTCTTCCTGCTAGCAACGCTTTAATGGTTGCTGAAGGCTCATTAACCCCTCAACCTCAGCACTTCCTGACTTATCAGCAGCCATCCTACTCATCTTGTCCCTACATCACTTATCCTAAGACTCGAAGGTCTCAACAGGCCCAACACAACTCCTTTTAAGAAAGTTGTGCCTTTGTCTCAAGAGGTGGACACTCAGGAGATTTTCAATACTGCTTTGATGATCTTGAGTGCTTCAGCCAGATGACGTAGAGTACGTGGTCATTGTCTAGCAATGACTCTTTTAACTTACAGAGCAAAGAAGTTCTTTAAGAGAACTGGAAGGCACTACCCTCAGAACCCAACTACCAGTAAGTTCGGGTTTGACAAGACCAAAGCAAAGTGTTACAACTGTAACCAACTGGGTCATTTTGCAAGGGAATGCCAGGCTCCCAAGACCAATCCGGGAACCCCACATGCCTCCACACATCCCTCAACCTCAAAGCCCACTGAGAAGTCAACTGAGACGGCCGCAATGGCTCAAGAAGTTGACTGGAGCTTCATGGTTGTTGGACCAAAAGAACCAATGAGCCTGATCAGAAAAACCTCTTAGTCCTACAGACATCACAACAAATGCTGAAGACTTGATCAGCTGTTGTAACAAAGTCTGAAGATCAACAGGTGAAGACTAAAGTACTGCAGACTTCAAAAGCTGAAGACCAAAGTCTGAATATCAACAGCTGAAGACTAAAGTACTGAAGACTTCAACAACTGAAGACTAAGTACTGAAGACTTCAATAGCTGAAGACCAAAGTCTGAAGATCAACAGCTGAAGAACAAAGTACTGAAGATCAACAGCTGAAGTACAAAGACTGAAGACATCAGCTGATGACAACAGCTGAAGTTCAAGTACAAGTACTGAAGCCTTCAGAGTTTGTTACAACAACTGAAGAAGCATTCTTCAGTTATTGTGATGGTTTCCTTACAGTAGTTTTCTTTTTGTTTCAGTATTTGTAAAACGACTGAAGAGCATGTTCTTCAGTCGTTGTAGTTTCAGCAGTTTCTTTTCAGTAGTTGTAGTGATAGTTAACACTTAGCATTTTTGTAAGAAGATGTCAGCTGTTTGACATCTTCAGTAGTTGTGTTAACTATCAGTTGTTTGAATAATTTTGTTAGATGTCACTATCAAGTGACATCAGCAGACGTCACATCTCTTATATAAGAGGTGTTGACCTATTTGTATGTGTGACATTCTGTTACCACGAAAGCGAATATTGAATGAAATATCTTTTGCAGAATTCTCTCTGTCTATAACCGTTTGTTCTTACCTTGAATATCTTTTGTGTTCTTGTGAATTGGCTAATTCATTGTTTGTTTTCCGCTGCTATACTCTCTAATCAATCAAATGTAGATCACTGATCCTAACAAATGGTATCAGAGCTGGTTAATCATTGATCGATCTAACAATTGATCATTGAAACTGCTATTTGATATCTATGTTTGATTGAATTAGCACATTTGCAAGAACTGGTTATAGATTATTGAATTTCTACCACTTTCGTTTATTCATTTTGAGATCTCTCTTGGTTCAATTTGGTTTGTTTTGTTTTGTTCTAAATCTGCTATAGCTTAATTGAATTTGGTTGAATCTGAGATGACTGCTCCTTCTAATGACCCTCACAATACCGGTTCCTCAACCAAGCCTCTAATACTGGTTAGGACTGAGTATAACATATGGCAACGAAGGATGCTTCATCACCTGTCTGTTAACAGTTCAGGTTGTTGGACATCTGTGGTACATGGACCACATAAGCCTATGGTGAACAATCCGGAAACCAATCAAATGGTTCCGAAGAAGAAGAACAATACTCAGATGAAGATTGGAAACTGTTTGAGATTGATGCTAAAGCCCATGGAATTCTGGCCATGGCACTGCCGAATGAAATCTATTCAGGGCTTATGCATCATGAAACTGCTCATGACCTCTGGAATGCACTGAAGGAACAATTTGGTGGAACTGATGAGGTCTTAGCAAACAACAGAGAAATGCACACCCAACAATATGAGACATTCTCTCATAGAAAGGGTGAGACACTGACTCACAGTTTGAGCGTTTTTCCTGTTTGATCTCTGAGCTGAAAATGGTGAAACAGGAATACACCAACAGCCAGATGAATAACAGATTCCTCAGATCACTGCCTGAGAGATGGACACATACACTATTGTCCTACGCTCCAGTGCAAATCTGGATAGCCTATCTCTCACCCCGACTTCATGGGAAACTGCTTACATTCGAAAGAGAGATAGAGCAGAAAAGGAAATTGTCATCATCAGGAAAGCTCACTGATGACTTTGTACCAGGAACACTGCCTTGGTTGGTCATGAGTCAGAATATGCTGCATCTGAAAGCAATTATGACGAGCATATTGATTTCTCTTCAAACAGTTCTGATCATGCATTTGTTGGTATTGATAGTCATTCTGGCAGTAATAGTGACAATCTATGCTTTATCATGGATGATCTGAAGGGAATTGCTGATGATGATTTAGAAGAGATGGATATTCTAAGCCAAATGGCCTTAGTTAATATCAATCTCAGAAGTTCTACAAGAGAACTGGCAGGAATTTCCTGGACTCTCTGGCAAAACCAAAGTTTGTTTTGACAAGAGTAAGTTGAGGTGTCACAAATGCCAAAGGCTTGGACACTTTGCAAGAGAGTGTAGATCAACTGGATCTAACTCTTCTGCACCCTTTGTGACTTTTCCTAGCACTAGTCCACAAAACAGAGGGCAACATCCTGCTGGTTCTGGTCATCATTCACACCCCTGTATCTCCTGCATACTTTGTCCCCCAGGGTCCAATGTCATATCCTTTTCCCTGCTATTACATGCCTCAGCCAAATCCGGTTCAAGCTCCAATTGCACAACAACCACATGCATTACCTGAACCTCAACCTTCCCAATCTCATCAACAAACTCAACCTCAACAACACAGCTTTTTCACCCCAGGAGTTGTTGACTGGAGTAGTTTACCAGATGATTTGTCTGGTCATAAACAACTATTCTCTGGTGCTGGTCAACATGGTGGTGACAGTCCTTTTGGAATCTAGCTCTTATGGCTCTGGAGTCTGCTGATACTTCATCCTCTAATGTCTCTACACCACAGGTATCACAGGTATCCTCTGAGGCAAAAGCCAAACTATGTTCTGAAACATGCATTGCCGCATTTGCATCTATTAGAGAAGAAATGTAGCTTTAATTAACAAGAACACTGAGCTAGAACAAACATTTTCAGAAGAAAAGCTGAATTTGAGTCTGTGATTAATGATAAGAATGATGAGATTTACAAACTTAAATGCAAATCACTGATGATAAGGCTAGGGAAGAGATACTTCTAGAGAAGTACAGAGACCTCAAAGAAACACTTACAACTACCCAGGTAGAGTGTGGATCGATGGGTAAATTCTTGCAAGGGTTTTGAAATGCTTCTTATTAAGCAATCTGCTTCCAATGTGAAGTTTGGCATTGGTTATAATCACACTGCTCCTCCTACAGATTTTACTCCCAGAGTAGAGGTAGAATCTGATGGTGAAAGCAATAACCAACCTTTTCATCATGTGATCTACTATCTGATACAACACCATCAGAAGTAGAAGCCAGCATTAATTCCTCTCAGAACCTATCAGCTGATGTTGATGGTCCAAATGTTGACACTCACATGATCACAAAGTTGATCACTCCAGGTGATATTTAACAAAGTACTGAAAGTACTAAAAAGAATGTCATAACACCTGGAGAACAAGCCCAAACTACTACATGTACTAAAGGAAAGAAAACTGCAAGTAGAAAGGGTGGGAAAACTACTGAAGAAGATATCAAGAAAGCAGGTACTAAAGGAAAAAGCTGCTAGTACTGATAGCAAACTACTGAAGAACAAGTCTTTAGTAGTTTCATCTTCTTCAGCAGATGATCAACTTAAGAAGAAAAAAAATCCATGTGAAATATGTGGCTTTTCAATCATCTTACTAATGATTGCTGGTATAAAAAGGGCTCCAAACTCAAATATAATGAAAACATTAAAGAGAAATGGATAAAATGAAAACTGAGTTTGAAATCAAATTTGTACCAGCAACATCAAAACCTGTGACCCCAAAATCCAAAAAGAAATCCAAAAAGAAAGGGGTTAAACAGTAACAGCTGAGGTTGCTCAAAGAGAGATGGTACAACACAGGAACCCTCAACTCAAGCACTAATGTGTCTGATGAGCTGAAGGCTTTATCACAAAATCAGACACAACTTGTTATGATGGTTCAACATCTATTGGGGAGAGTCAACCAATTAGATGCTCCTGTGTTGAAACCACAGAGAAGAAAATCCATGCCAAAGGATCTTCTTCTTCACCATCTCCATCCCCTCAGGCTGTTATTCATGAAGTCTCTGTTAGTTTACCATCTGTTGATATGACCAGACCCAAAACCAAAAGGTTTGGGTCTCAAAAACTAACTAATTGTTTATGATTGCAGGGTTCTTCAACATGCCAAAGTAGCTTCTGGTATGTAGACAGTGGGGGATCTATGCATATGACAGGGAACAGCTCTCTTCTTCATGACTACTCTCAAGGAAAGAAGGGGTTGTTTCTTTTGGCAATGATGCTAAGGGTTACATCATTGGAAAAGGCTTTGTCTCCAATGGAGAAATATAGTTTGATGATGTTAATCATGTGGAAAATCTCAAGTACAATCTCTTGAGTGTCAGTCAAATGTGTGATAAAGGCCATGTTGCTCTTTTCACCAGTCAGAACTGCAGATTCTGTCATCCAAGTTCTGAATTTGATTGATAAGGTGTTGGATGATCACACTCTCCTGAGGGCCAACAGGACAGGAAGAGTGTATGCCTTAGATCTTTCCAAGAAAATAACTCTTAGAGGCCATCCTTGCCTATTTTCCAAAGCCTCTCCTCAGGAATCTAAACTGTGGCACAGAAGCTAGGTCATGTTAATTTCAAAAACAGAATCAGCTGATCCACAATAGTTTAGTGAGAGGTTTACCAACAAGGAGTTCCACTGTGATGAAACCTGCACTGCTTGTTTAAAAGGAAAACAACACAAAGTCTCATTCCTCCTATTGAAGAGCCTAAGTCCACTGCCTGCTTGCAATTACTGCATATGGATCTATTTGGTCCTGTGAGAGTGATGAGCATGGCAAAGAAGAAATACTGTCTGGTAATTGTGGATGATTACTCCAGATTTGTATGGACTTTCTTTCTACATTCAAAGGATGAGGTTGCTCAGAAGATTATCAACTTTGTGTTGTATGTTGAGAAGCAGTATTCTCTTTCAAGTCAAGTGTATACAGGAGTGACAATGGAACTGAATTCAGAAACCATACACTTGATGATTTTATCTTTCAAAGGGAATCAAAAGGCAGTTTAGCATCCCAGGACTCCTGAACAAAATGGAGTAGTGGAGAGTAAGAACAGGACCATAATTGAAGCTGCAAGGTCTATGTTGGCTGACTCTGGTTTGCCACTGACCTTTTGGGTTGAAGCTGTTAACACAGCTTGCTATGTGCAGAATAGAGCCTTAGTAAATCAGAGGTTGATGAAGACTCCATATGAAGTTCTACATCACTTGGCTCCTCTAATTTCATTTTTCAAAGCATTTGGGTCTCCCTGTTTTATTCTCACACAAAGGATCAACTCCAAAAATTTGATCCTAAGGTGGATGCAGGGTATTTTGTTGGTTATTCATCTACTTGCAAAGCATACAGAGTCTTCAACTGCAGAACAAAGATAGTTGAAGAGACTTTGCATGTGAAGTTTAATGAATCTCCAATGGACAAGATTCCACAGAACCCTGTGGAGTTTTTTGATTTGGACATACTGCAATATGTTCCTTATCAACCTCCAGTTGTTGCAGATCATGTGGATAAATCATCTTCTGCAGCATGTCTTCCACCTGGTGGTATTGATGATGATGATGATGATATCAATACTCACCTATTCAAGTTTAGTGACCAACTGCCTGAGTCTGCTAAACTTGATGTTCCTGTAGCTTCAGCAGTTCCATCCACAACAAATGCTGATGAGATTTCTGATTCCTCTACATCTTTTGAGTTACCATCAAATTCTTGGTTTCAAGAGTCTGCATCACATCTGCTGCTGCTGAAGGTTCTACAAACACTTGCACAGATATCGTTGTTTTCAAGAGCTGTAGAATCACCCAATGTCTCAATCATTGGTGATATCAATGCTGGAGTTTCAACAAGAAGTCAATTGTCTAACTTCTGCTTCTATGCTCTCTTCATCGGTCAGCTAGAGCCAAAGAACTATCATGTTGCTTGAGAGACAATGGATGGGTTGAAGCCATGCAGCTTGAGCTACTTCAGTTCAAGAAACAGCAAGTGTGGGAACTGGTTCCTCTACCCCCAGTAAGTGTGCAATAGGCACTAAATGGGTGTTTAGGAATAAAACTGATGAAAATGGGCTTATTGTTAAGAACAAGGCTAGACTGGTTGTACAGGGGTTTTCACAAGAAGAAGATATTGATTATGATGAAACCTTTGCCCCTGTAGCCAGACTAGAGGCAATTAATGTTCTTCTTAGCCTATGCTGCATTCCACCATCTTAAAGTTTTTCAAATGGATGTCAAAAGTGCATTTTTATAGGTAAAATAAAAGAAAAGTTTATGTGTGTCACCACCAGGTTTTGAGGATAATAAACATCCTGAATGGGTGTATAAACTTGATAAGACTCTTTATGGGTTGAAACAAGCTCCTAGAGCCTGGTATGAGACACTTTCCACTTTTCTTCTTAAAAATAATTTCACTAGAGGCTCCATAGATAAAACTTGTTTATAAGAAGGTGGATCAGCATAAGCTACTTGTTCAAATTTGTGTTGATTATTTTTTTGCATCCTCTGATCCCCAGTTGTGTGATGATTTTACCAAATTAATGAAAAGAGGTTGAAATGAGTGCAATGGGAGAATTACAGTTCTTTCTAGGCTTGCAAATCAAACAAAAGGTTTATGGCACCTTTATTCATTAGTCAAAATATCAAAAGATCTTTTGAATAAGTTTGATTTACAAAATTGTAAGCCCTATTCTACTCCCATGTGCAACACCACACAACTGGATGCAGATCAGAAAGGTAAAGCTGTTGATGAAACACTTTACAGATGTATGATTGGGTCCTTGATGTATTTAACAGCTTCTAGACCAGATATCATGTTTGCTACTTGTGTTTGTGCTAGATTTCAGGCTGCTCCTAAAGATTCTCATTTGATTGCAGTCAAGAGGATCTTTAGATATTTGGAAGGTACACAATCTCTAGGTTTATGGTATTCCACTGGACACTCTTGCAAATTAGTTGCTTTTTCAGATAGTGACTATGCAGGGTGCAAGTTAACTCGAAAGTCAACTTCTGTGGATGTCAATTCCTAGGCAACTGTTTGATTTCTTGGCAGAGTAAGAAACAAACATCTGTTGCTACATCCACTGCTAAAGCAGAGTACATTACAGCTGCAAGTTGTACTTCTCAGGTATTCTGGCTTCAGAACCAACTTTTGGATTATGGCATTACAAAGACTAAGACTCCATTATTAATGGATAGTGCTTCAGCTCTGTGCATTGTCAAAAATCCAGTCCAGCACTCTAGGACCAAACATATAGAGATCAGACATCATTTTATTAGGGATTGTTTTGAAAAAGGTCTGATTGATCCTAAGTTTGTGCCTAGTGCCGATGAGCTTGCAGACTTTTTACTAAGCCTTTGGATAGTTCAACTTTCCAAAACCTAGTGTTACGGCTTGGTATGCTGCAGCTAGAATAAGTGATAACTACTGATGATCTCAGTGAAAGTACTGATGATCATTAGTGACCATATCACATATAGTACTGATTCTGTTAAAACAACTGATAAGTTACAACTACTGATGTAGTTATAACTACTGATGTCAGTCAAAACAGATAAGTACTGATGTCCTATGAAACAACTGAAAACAGCAAAAAGGCTGATGAGTAAGTGTTGAGGACAGTGTGAAACAGCTGAAAGGCTATGAATTGACGAAAACTACTGAAGAGAACTTTCTCTTCAGTTGTTTCTACAACTGCTTTTCATCCTAAACAACTGATGACAAAACCTGTCTTCAGTAGTTTCACAACTACTGATGACTAACACCAAGTCATCATTGTTTACAACACTGATGACAAAACCATGTCTTCAGTAGTTTCACAACTACTGATGACTAACACCAGTCATCAGTTGTTTACAAACTGAACAAACCAGTCTTCATGTAGCTTTCAACAACTACTAATGACTAATACCAAGTTATCAGTTGTTTACACACTGAAGACCAACCGAGGTTTTCAGTAGTTTTTATAACTGCTGATGCCTAAAACCAAGACTTCAGTTGTTTCAACTTCTGAAAGGGTAATACCAGGTCATCAGTCGTTTAAAACTACTGATGAATAACACCAAACCCTTCCGTCGTTTTCTAACCCTTACCCTATAAATACCCATACCTAATCCTTCAGAGCTTCATCTTCTTCAAACCTAACGTTCAAATCTCCAAACCTTCTCTCTCATTAATGGCGACCATGCAGCTCAAACCACGACATAACTGTGTTGCCTACCTCACAAAATCACCTTCTGGACAAAGTTCGATAACGCTATTGATCTAATGGTCCAATCTCCCTACCAAACGCCTTCCTTCTAAATCCCACCATTCATGCCGAATCCTACACACCATTTTTGGACGAACGCCACCCTTATAACTGGGAGAACAACACCGAGTCTCTCCAGTCATTCGTCAACAACCATCAAGTGGTCATACTCCGGAAGTCATTTGCCAAACCCTCACTTGGATGATGCCACTTTCCCCGCTGGGTATCCAAAGGGCACAACTGATTTATCCTTTGCCCACCATGGATATCAGGGAAACCTCAGTGCCTCTACCATCCTGAAGAAGCATTTCCATGATGCAGAACGTCTTATCTTTCACATGGTTAATGTTTGCTAGCTCCTAAGACATCCTCTTAGGATCAAATGTCTACCAGGTGGCAGCAGGTATTCTCTATCCTTGAGCAACAAGACTTAAACTTTTCTGAAATTATTTTTCTTGAACTTAAGGATATGGCCTCAAAACCTCTTTCTAATCGATGGATATTATATCCTTGGTTCATTATGGCCATCATAGAGAATCAGCTGAAAGCTGAGGGACTTGTTGGTCTTGGAGTCCCTGCAATGGTGTATTGCCTAAGTATACTCCAGGCACAACTCTGACCAAACACTGAACAGGCTGCCAAGCTGCGAAAACCCACGCAGTTGAACCCACAGCCACCACCTCCAGATCCAAAGTCCCTACCAAACCCAAATCCAAAAAGCCAAAAAAGGCTACTCAGGAGATGAGTCCCCTGAGATGCCCCTGTACCACAAACACAGGAAGCACATACTGGTATTAACCCCCCAGTTGTGTCAAAGACTCACCTGCCAAAGCCGCACAGGTATCCTCTCAACAGGATCCTGTTGCAACCAATATTGGGGAACCCACACTGCTGGAACCTATCTCACTTGTAGGGTTACCATTGAAGCGCACCACTCACCCCGGGTGCAATCTGCTTCTACCCAATCTCCACATGCAACCGCCCCTCCAGTCCTACATTATTGTTGCACAAGTGCTGAGTCAGTTGCACTCCTCACCCCCTCCCTAGATACCAATTACAATTGGGAATACCTCTACCATTGAGGGTGAGGACCAAAGTGCATCTGATAACCCACAGCATAGGGGTTACAATGTTCCATCTCCTAGTGTAGAAAAGGAGATTGGAACTTCAGGTGAGGCTGCCACTTCCTCTCCTGCTCAGCATATGATCAGGATGTAGTCGGTAACATCACTAAGACCTTACCAGAGGCAACTGTTGATGAAGGACATAGTCCTGAGGCAGGAAGTCCCCATTCCAAGACAAAGGGGCACATGCTACAACTGATCTACACTCAGTGCATGTTCATCCTGATTATATCAGGAGGTCAGGTGATTCAGTAACTACTGATGATGACCTAGGCTTCTTTTACGATGTGTTAGCCCAAAAACCATCCTGGAAGAGAGGTGTGACACCTCAAAGAGCTGCTTGCCAAAACTTCTAAGGATCAAAGACCATCTGCCTCTCAACCCCACAGATGGGACCTTCATCTGAAGGTCTCCCAAACACAGAGCCACTCCCAAATACTCAGCCACCTGCCTCTGCTTCTGGCACTATTTCTCAGGAACAGAACCCCCTGAGCAAATAGTTGCTATCTTTCAAAATTCCCTACCTCTCATCACACCTATAATCACTGATATCGTGATCAAAACATTGATGAGAGGTCTTCCTCAGTAATACAACCCTTGATAGAGGAAGTTGTGGGCAAAAAGCTTTCTGACAATCAAACCCTTGCAACCAATGCAACCAAAAGGGGGAGATTCAGTCAGTGAAAGCAAAGAAAGGAGTGCAGAGAGGAAAGAGAAAGAGAAGAAACAGAAGTGACAGAAGTGGAAAAGGAGAAGGAATTGGCTGTGGAGACTGAAAAGAGAAGGAGAAGGAAGCTGACATGGAGAAATAAAAGAAAAGAAAGAATGAAAAGAGACTGCCTTGGAGCTGATGGTGAAAGAGGCTGATGCCGAACACACATCAATGGATAACATCATTGATCAGTTGTTTAGGCAAGGCCATGACACTGACAAACTTGACTCTGAGATCAGAAGATTAGAGATTGAAGAAATCCAAACTAGATGGGCAAGTTATGATGTGTTAGAAAGAGAAAGGCTGGAGATCATGATCAGTTTCATAGCAAAATATCTTGGAAGATCAATGATCGAAATCAAGCTTGTCCAGGGACAACATCTTGGCAATAACCACCAAGATCTGTTCGTCTGAAGTATACACTAAAGGATTAGTTATTGAGGCTTTGAATGAAGCTGGTGCTGGGAGCAGGACTGAACTAGCCAAGCAATCTAAAGCCACACTCACCTCCAAAATGCTAGAACAGCCCGTCAACATTCCCACACCAAAACCACCAAAACACAACCCACCAAACCAACTCCCTTACCCTCAAAACCAATAGCCGATGATGTACCCCAGAAGAAGAAGAGAATGGTGTTGAGGCTAGAAGATGATGAAAAATGATGATGAAGATGAAGATAGCTGCCACTCTCACTGTCTATTATAGTTTGTCGAAGGCCACAAGTCACTCTCCAAAATGACTGCTGAAACTCAAAGACAAATTGTGAAAGTGAAGCTAGAAGAAAGAATCTTCACAAACAACATGATGAGAATTGTTGAGGAGGGTTGACAAAGCATATGCTGCTGCCACATCTTCTATCATCAACATGAAGAAGCATGCTCTCAGATTATACACTCTTAAGCATACATTTCAATATCAAAAGGAGAGAGTGAGGATTTGGCCTGATCCAGGGTGTCTCATAGGATTCACAAGAAAAACATTCCACAGAGATACATTGGCCAGGTGAAGAAGATTGTAGATGAAGTGATCTCTCTGGTGTTTGTAGTATCACCCTGGGAAATCTAGATGACTTCAAGAAAGCCTATAAAGCTAACAAACCCCACAGAAGATGCTGGAAAATAAAATGGTGAAAAAGGGGTTAGTATATAAGAGGCTTGAGGAAGTCAGAAAGAATGAGCTCCAGTTGTTCCTAGAGGGTAATCACCCTGATGAATTTGCTTATAGAATAATAACAACTGTGGAGCTAAAGAATGGGAATAGGTCAAATACCTATCTGAGTACTATGGGCCAGAATCATTATTTGAAGGAGGTACTGAAGAGCTGACCATGGAGGAACAAATTACCTTCCTTGAGGCCTATACAAGAGAGTCATACTAACTCATAGTGGGGAAGTAGATCTCATGGATGGGGTAACAGCTCTGTGTCCGGTTCCCCAAGACGGAGTTCCCATTCATACTTTGCCAAACAGATCATTGAGACTTCTTCCCAGGCCTGTGCTTACAAGGGTCACTTCTGAGCTGATCTAGAAGACAAAAAGACCAATCCTTCTGCCATAATAAGTGTGACATCTTCAATAAGTTTAGAGGTTTTGCTGCATTGGTTCAGGGGGAGTTTGTTGGACCAAAAGAACCAATAGCCTGATCAGAAAAACCTCTAAGTCCTACAGACATCACAACAACTTCTGAAGACTTGATCAGCTGTCTAACAAAGTCTGAAGATCAACAGCTGAAGACTAAAGTACTGAAGACTTCAAAAGCTGAAGACCAATCTGAAGATCAACAGCTGAAGACTAAAGTACTGAAGACTTCAATAGCTGAAGACTAAAGTACTAAGACTTCAACAGCTGAAGACAAAGTCTGAAGATCACAGCTGAAGACAAAGTACTGAAGATCAACAGCTGAAGTACAAAGATTGAAGACATCAGCTGATGACAACAGCTGAAGTTCAAGTACAAGTACTAAGGCCTTCAGAGTTTGTTACAACAGCTGAAGAAGCATTCTTCAGTTTTTGTGATGGTTTCCTTTCAGTAGTTTCTTTTTTTGTTTCAGTATTTTTAAAACGACTGAAGAGCATGTTCTTCAGTCGTTGTAGTTTCAGTAGTTTCTTTTCAGTAGTTGTAGTGATAGTTAACACTTAGCATTTTTGTAAGAAGATGTCAGCTGTTTGACATCTTCAGTAGTTGTGTTAACTATCAGTAGTTTTAATAAATTCTGTTAGATGTCACTATCAAGTGATCAGCAGACGTCACATGTCTTATATAAGAGGTGTTGACCTAATTGTATGTGTGACATTCTGTTACCACGAAAGAGAAATTGAATGAAATATCTTTTGCAGAATTCTCTCTGTCTATAACGTTTGTTCTTACCTCGAATATCTTTTGTGTTCTTGTGAATTGGCTAATTCATTGTTTGTTTTCCGCTGCTATACTCTCTAATCAATCAAACGTAGATCACTGATTCTAACAATGGTACAGGATGTAATCTGCTCAAGCTCTCATGGCCGGAAACACATGATGCCCAGGTATATGAACATCTCTGTGTATGGTTGTTAGAACACAAATCATAGTTTAAACCTCTTAAATGTTCTGAAAACGTGCGGAATTACAACTTTATAACTTGTTTATATGCTGAAAAATATGTCATAGATGACCATATTAATGTTTAAAACAACCCATATATCAAAGATCATTATAGTGAATAAGCATGCTAAGTGAACATAAAACAACATATAGACAGCCACAAAGGGCTCCCATAACTACCTTCAGCAGCTCAAAAACCGTGAATGAAAGGGGATAGATGAAGGTGATGATGATGTCGAATATGCAGCCTAGACTCCAAGAAGAGGAGCCCTCAAGCTAGTATACCCCCAAGCCTCCTTGCAAGAACCTCTTGTTAGGGAGATTCAACACCAAACACACCACAAAATTGCTCTCCAAAAACCCCCTTAATGCTGCTGCCTTGGTCGTAGCTTTTGAAGAAAGAGAGAGGATTTTTTTTGTTTTGCATGTGAAGTAAAGTGAGTGTTAGAGAGTCCAACACTCTTTCATAAGAGTGTGTGTTACCAAGGCAAAAGAAGAAACCCCATTCGCCCATGGGGTGGCTGAAATTTAATTTAAAATGGCTATGATTCCCTCTACTTTTATGTCCTGGGGACACATTAAAAGTTCATGGACCCTCTTGGATTTTTAATGTGTGACAAGTGCAAGAACCATACTTTGTTTTATGCACTGATATTTAATTAAACATTTTAATTAAAGATTGCTAACATTACATTATCTTATGTTATTTAAACCCTTTTAAATAACAATATGATTAATAAAACCCATCAACAAATCATCCTTGTGATTTGACCCATTTCACATATAATTGTTTAGAAAACAAATTTTCTAAATTTGGTGTGTTATTATTTAATTGCATGATCACATCATCAATTAAATAATCGTTTGTGTTTGCAAAGCTTGTTATTTGGGTATAACCCCGACTTGGATCATAACGTACTAACCACATCAATATTCTAAGTGTCTTGGGCACATAGAATCCTATAATCTCCACTTGCCCAAGATTCATAGAAGATTGATGCAAGCAGTAAATACCGCCTAACAACGGTTTACTACCCTTAATACGCATGACTTATAGCCATTCAATAACATCATCTTATTCAAGTATCCTACTTGAAATGATTTAGGTGAATTAATCATCTATTCTTTTGTTACACATGTCATGTTAAATCTAAGGACACAGAATGATCATTCCTTGTTGATTTAACTTAATCAGGCCTTAGATATCTTGCTCTCAACAAATAAGAGGAACAAATTCCATCTTGACTACATACGTTTCTCATAAACACCTCGTGTCATACCTGAATATACCCTTATGTACTGTCCACTATTTAGGACAGTGAAGAATTAGTTCAAGGTATAAGACTTGGTGAATAAAAAACCCATATGTATCTCAGGTCGGAGGATACCAAATGATATTCTCCTTTACTCAAATTTACTTATGATCAATCAATGAGATTCCATGTAGTAAAATTTGAGATGCGGGTTAGTCCAATATTTGTATCCCCAAATATCTATGAACCTTGGCAGCAACCTATTGCTCTATATTCATCCTTATGAATATCAACCAATCCAAGTTCATAATAATCTTACCCTCACACTTGTTCCCACAAGTATGAATGACTACTGACATTTAGAGTAAACAGTTTACTCATGGATTAAACATGCCAAATTGGAACATTAATTGAAACATTATAACCAAATAATTTTATTCAAATAATAAAGAGTTCCATATATCCAAATACAAAATTTACAGATCAAATCCAATCACTAGAATATCGATGTCCCATGGCACAAGCATGACGTTCATGCTTTGCCTTTTCAAGGAGCTTCGTAAGAGGATCCGTGATGTTTTGATCTGTGTGAACTTTGAGAATACATATCTTTCCTTTTTCAACTTCATCACGTATGTAGTTGAATCTCCGCTTAATGTGCCTAGTTTTTGATGAGCACGAGGTTCCTTGATTTGAGCAATCGCACCCTCGTTATCACAAAAGATCTCTAGGGGTCCTGAATGGAATGGACAACCCCTAGATCGGCAATGAATTTCTTCAACCATGCAGCTTCTTGAGCTGCCAATAAAGCGGCGACGTATTCTAATTCTGTAGTTGATAGAGCCACCACATCCTGTTTGGAGCTCTTCCATGAGCCGCTCCTCCATTCAGAATGAAAATATATCCCGATTGTGACCGAGAATCATCACGATCGGTTTGGAAACTCGCATCCGTGTAACCTTTTACAACGAGTTCCTCATCACCAGATCCATAGATTAGGAACATATCTCTTGTCCTCCTTAGGTACTTAAGTATGTTCTTAACAGCCATCCAATGACTGTTTCCAGGATTTTGCTGGTAACGACTTGTCATGCTTAAGGCGCATGACACGTTCGGTCGAGTGCATATCATTTCATACATGATGGATCCAATAGCAGATGCGTATGGGATTGCCTTCATTTATCTTGCTCATCCTTGAGCTAGGACATTGAGTCGTACTCAATATCGTTCCTCTTTGAATAGGTACGGTACCTTTCTTAGAGTTCTCTCAGCTTGAACCTTTTTCAAGATTTTTTCAATGTATGCACTTTGATTTAAACCAATCAACCGCCTTGATCTATCCCTATAGATCTTTATTCCCAGAATATAGGCGGCTTCACCAAGATCCTTAATGGAAAAACAACTTCCAAGCCAGGTTTTACACCTTCCAAGGTTGGAATGTCATTTCCAAATAGTAGTATGTCATCAACATACAATACCAGGAAAGTTATTGTGCTCCCACTAGCCTTATTATACACACAAGCCTCATCAGCGTTTTTGATGAAGCCGAATTTCTTTACCTCCTCATCAAAACGATGATTCCAGCTTCTCGATGCTTGTTTCAATCCATAGATTGATTTCTTTAACTTGCATACTTTATTAGGATGTTTTGGATCGATAAAACCTTGAGGCTGAACCATATAGACATCTTCCTCAAGATATCCATTTAGGAAAGCCGTTTTGCATTCCATTTGCCAAATCTCATAATCATAATGAGCAGCCCCAAACAATATCCTTATAGACTTTAGCATAACAATAGGTGAGAAAGTTTCATCATAGTCAACCCCTTGAGTTTGAGTGAAACCCTTTGCTACAAGTCTAGCTTTATAAGTATCCAAGTTTCCATGCATATCGGTTTTCTTCTTGAAAACCCACTTACTTCCAACTACCTTGGAATTAAGAGGTGGTACAACAAGTTCCCAAACTTTATTGTCATACATGGATTGCATCTCAACGTTCATGGGCTTAAGGCATTTGTCACAATCCAAATTGGACACTGCATCATGGTATGTGGTTGGTTCATCTGAATCTACCAAATAGCATCCATCCATGAAAAATCTGTATCTTTCAGGTGGATTACTAGTTCTACCACTTCTACGAATGTTTTGTGTGCATTGATCAACCACTTGTCATCCTCAACATCCTCATGTTGAGTGCTAGTTTCAACCAAACGTGCATCGGGTTGTGGTTCTTGATCATCCTCAAGATCCACTGTTCTACTGCTATTCTCTCCATAAGGAAGTTTGCTTCTAAGAACTCAGCCTTTCTGGCAACAAACACCTTTTGTTCTAGTGGATCATAGAAATATATCCCATGAATCTCTAGGATATCCAATAAAGATACACTTGGTGGATCGGACTTCCAATTTGTTTGGGGTGGGAGTCTTAACATAAGCCTCACAACCCCAGACCCTTAAGTATGATAGGGATGGAACTCTTCCATGCCATATCTCAAAAGGTGTCCTTTCCACCTTTTTGGTTGGGGCCATATTTAAATACGGGCCGCGGAGAGCAAAGCGAAACCCCAAAATGATAGACGCAATGTGCTTCTAGCCATCATAGATCGGAACATATCCAATAAGGTTCGATTCCTCCTCTCACACACACCATTGTGTTGTGGTGTTCCAGGTGGAGTATGTTGTGAGACAATCCCACAACTCCTAAGATGATCTTGAAAAGCATCACTTAGGTATTCACCTCCTCTATCGGTACGGAGAACTTTAATTGACTTGTTGAGTTGATTTTCAACCTCATTCTTGAAGATTTTGAACATTTCAAAAGCTTCATCTTTGTGTCTTAATAAGTACACATACCCATAGCGACTATAATCGTCGGTAAAGGTAATGAAGTATCTTTCACCATTCCTAGTCATTTGCTTAAAAGGACCACATACATCCGAATGTATGATTCCTAATAGATCTTTTGCCCTTTCGTTAGTTCCACTAAGGGTGTCTTAGTCATTTTACCTTGTAAACAAGATTCAAAACATCAAATGAATCACATTCATTTGTTTTTAAAAGACCATTCTTTTGTAGTGTTTGTAAACGTTTCTTGTTTATATGGCCAAGACGACAATGCCAAAGATAGGTATCACTCAAGTTCAACTTGAGTTTCTTGGTGTTAGTTTGGTACAATGAGCTATTTAAAGTATTTTCATGAACCAATTCATAAATACCA
The DNA here is from genome assembly GCA_025506515.1 of Flaveria trinervia. Taxonomy (NCBI): domain Eukaryota; kingdom Viridiplantae; phylum Streptophyta; class Magnoliopsida; order Asterales; family Asteraceae; genus Flaveria; species Flaveria trinervia. Next base: position 22,831,052 of record CM046449.1, on the reverse strand, counting down.
TTAATGGAATAGCTTTAAAAGAACATACCATTAAAAGAAACATGAATATCTTTTTCAACAATGATAATACATATCCAAATTGTTTTAACAGGGCTACAGAGATAATATTCCTAGTCAAACTAGGAGCATACAAAACATTGTTCAAAATCACCTCCAAACCATTTGGAAGTTTCAAGATGTAGTCACCACGGGCTTCAACTTGAACTTTAGCCCTATTGCCCATGTAGAGGCTTACATCCCCTTTCTTGAAGTCACTACTTCTTTGAACCCCTGCAACAAATTGCAAATGTGAGTTCCACATCCAGTATCTAATACCCATGTGTTAGAGGATATCATGTTTAAATCAATATGGATCATGTATATTGTACCTGAGGTTTGCCCGGCATCCCTCTTTGCTTTCAACTCTTGGAGATGGACAGGACAATTCCTTGCCCAATGTCCAATCTCCCCACACTTGAAGCATGGGTCGTTAGTAGCAACCTTTTGCTTTTTCTCTTGTGGTTGGGTGGCATCCTTGCCACCCCTTTCCCTTTTCCCCAAGCGGGTCCCTTACCCTTTGCAACCTTTGCCTTGGGTGCGGGACGAGGCTTTTATTGTTCCCACCTTCATGGATGGTGAGAACGGGTAAAACCCTTTTACCCATGGCCACCTCGGCCGTTTTGAGCATTGAGTGAAGCTCACCAATGCTTTTGTCCCATGCATTCATGTTGTAGTTCAACACGAATGTCTCGAACTTCTTGGTAAGGCCATTTAGGATCAAATCCGTGGCCAATTCCTTCGAGACGGGACAATTAAGCCTCTCGAGGCGGTCAATGTGACTTTTCATCTTAAGTACATAAGATGAAACAAATTGGTTGTCGTCCATACGACATCATGGAGTGCTCGAACCGTTTCGAAGTGCTCAACCCTTGCTTGCTGTTGGAACGTTTCCTTCAGTTGGTTATCATGTCGTAAGCTCCGTGGTGTTCATACTTCTTTTGGAGATCTGGAGTCATGCTCGCTAGCATGAGACAAGACACTTGGACGGAGTCCTCAGTGTACTTCAGCCAATCGTTATAGGCCTCCTCATCATCCTCACTAGGTTGATCGGGGATAGGGTCGTCTAAAACATACGATCTTCTCTCTTGCTTGAGAACGATTCTCAAGTTTCGATACCAATCGATGAAGTTGTTATGATTTAGACGTTCCTTTTGGAGGATCGCTCGTAGAGATTGGTTGGACGCGGAGAGTTATCGGAATTATCATTATTTGAGGCCATCTACAAAATTTTAACAAAGTTTTATTTTAGTATTTTCGATATTGTAATTTTAATAATAAATGCCTTTCAAGGTCTTTTCATATTAAAATCTAGAACCCAACATTACATTTAAATTGTGGTTAGGTGACCTTTATCCCACGTTTTTAAATTAATAAGGTGGTCAACGTTTGACGATTGCAACCATTTGCAACTTCTAGAAATATGGGATCGACTTGAAACATCATATGTAAAGTCGGCATGTTAATCCCATCAACACCATTTAGAAACCACATCGTAGGTGATCCATTTGACATGATTTGCAAATCAAGACACCCTACTTACACCCACGTGTGAGGTTGCCAAAACAAGTGGTTAGGTGACCTTTATCCCACAAATAAGGCATTCTCACCTCAAATCACAAGTTCCCTCAAAATGGTTAGGTGACCTTTATCCCACTAAGAGTTCCCAAGTGACTCAAGTGTTGTGTAAAAGGACGGTGTTGATCTTGTTAAAGAAATGTATAGAGGTTGCATAATTCTAGTTTAGAAAACTCTATGTACTTGTATTTGCATGCTTTCAAATACAAGGTACCCTATGGTTCTTTGATTAAAACCTATTTTAATCTTTAAAATCATTAAACCATTTTAATAACTTTATTTAACTTTTAAGAACCATCAATTTTCAGCTTGTTAAGTTTGTTAATGACTTTGTTATGAATATCCAAATATCAACCAAACAATCAAACAACAAACAATCAACCAAACATAAACAACCATGAGGTCAATGGCTAGGTTATGCACTAAAACAAGCATCTATCATATCATCCAAAATATAATGAAACCCCTCTTAAAACCACGAAATTTCAGCCAACATAAACTGAAATTTCGGGTTTTATTTTGTCCAAACAAAACAAACAACAAACATGTATATCTTTCAAAGTTTAATCACAAGCATGTGTGATATGACTTTGAAAGATTGGGGTTTCATATCATATGAACTTAGCAGCCCAAAACCAGCCTATATTAAGCTTATAATCATTCCTTAAAATCAATTTTAAAGACAAAACAAGCAAGTCATCCACATAACCGGCTCTTGATGCCATTGAAGGGTTTGATAGAAGACTAAAACATAGTTTAACCTTTCATACTTTCAGAAAACGCAGCGGATGTTAAGGATTATAACATGTTTATAATCTGAAAAATTTGTGTTCTAAAAGCTGTTTTAAGATGAAAACGAAAACCCAAATCAATAGGATCTTTCACATATAATTGTTTAGAAAACAAATTTTCTAAATTTGGTGTGTTATTATTTAATTGCATGATCACATCATCAATTAAATAATCATTTGTGTTTGCAAAGCTTGTTATTTGGGTATAACCCGACTTGGATCATAACGTACTAACCACATCAATATTCTAAGTGTCTTGGGCACATAGAATCCTACACTCTGCACTCCAGCCTGTATAGCTAAAGTTAAACTCTATCAGGATTACAATATGGAAATCAGATCTGACATTGAGTCATTAAATATTTTAAAATCTGATTTTAAAAGAGCTGAATCTGACTATCAAAAGAAAATTGATGAGTTGGAGAAAATTGTATCTCTTTTAAAACATGAACACACCAACTACAAGACTCAAATCAAGGATCTGATATCCAAATTGTCTGAGGCTCAAGCCCAGCTTGTCACTACTGAGGTTCAGGCCAGGAAGCATGATATCTCTAAGCAAAACTTCCAAGCTATTCTTGCATAATCCTCCCATTCCAAACTCTGTTATCAGAACAAAGAAGGGTTGGGAACCAATGAAATGCTCCACCACACTCCTATGAGTCTATCAGACAGCCTAGATGTGGTACTAAAAAGCAAGAGTTTTCAAATGCTGACCTTTCTTTCCAGAGTTAAAGGATGAGCACCAATAGTGGCCACCACAGGGAAGGAACAGGTAGATACACCTATCGCCTCCATGATGATCAAATCCTAACCACCAAAGCCAGAAGAAGTAGAGCTAAAGCTGCTAGGAGAACTTCTAAGAAGTGGCTGAATCCAACTGAAAATTGACCCCAAACAGAAGGTGTCTTTGTTTGAGCTGGTTTCCAAATGTTAGGTACTTCTATTCAGGAAAGTGTAGGATTGTTTATGCCCAAGACGCATAGAATATTGATGCGGTTGTACGTTATGATCCAAGTCAGGTTATACCCATAACAAGCTTAGCAAACACCAATTATATTTAATTGATGATATGATCATGCAATTAAATATTTACACCATTTAGAAAATGGGTTTTCTAAATAAGTTGCATATGAGATGGAACAAATTATGAGGATAATTTGTTGATGGATTTATTATTATTTTTGTTATTCAAAGGGTTTAAATAACACAAATACATGAGAGTGTACTTTAATTAAAATTGTTTAATTAGAGAAGACATATGTCACATTTAAATAAGTCTAGTAGATGACTTATTAATGTGTACAAAAAGACTAGTTAAAGTTAGTGTGTGTGTGTTGATTAAAGAGGGAAACCCCCTTTTGAACCTTTTTGCCCCCCCCCCTTTGTTTTTTCATTGGACCTTTTTCCTTAAAAACCACATCACACTTAACTAGTCTTGGAGACTCAAAAATCTGATCCATCTCTTTTTGCATGCAACACCACAAAACTCTTCTCTCTCTCTACACCTCTCGAAAGGTAGCAGAAAGAAAGAACAATTTTCGGGTTTTAGGTGGTGTTTTGGTGTTGAATCTCCCTAACAAGAGGTGCTTGCAAGGAGGCTTGGGGTATACTAGCTTGAGGACTTCCTCTCTTGGAGTTTTGGCCGATCTTGGACATCTCCATCTTCATCAAATCCACGTTTTTGGCAACCTCTTTTGGAAGCATTGTCTTGAGCTGCTGAAAGGTAGTTATGGCAGCTTGTTAATGACTGTCCATTATGCTTCTTTATGTGTTCATAGCTTGCTTATTCACATATTAAGATCCTTTGATTTGGGTTTGCTTTATACTTTTATATGGTCACCTAAAGAACATAATTTTCAGCTTATAAGTAAGTTATTATAATGTTGTTATTCCGCTGCGTTTTCAGAAAGTTTAATCGGTTAGACTAAGTTTTATGTTCCTGCAAACCCTTCAATGGCATCAAGAGCCGGTTATGTGGATAGCTTGCTTGTTCTTCTCCTTTAAAATTATTTTTATAGGATGATTATCAACTCATAATAGGCTGCTTTTGGTTGATTCAATAAACCCCATGTCTTTCAAAGTTATATCTTCATGCTTATGATTAAACCTTGAAAGATGGGAATGTCAATTGGTTGATATGTTGTTGTTTGTTTGGACAAACAAACCTAATTTTTGGTTTATATTGGCTGAAAATTTGGGGTTTGATGGGGTTTATTTTGTTTGTTGAATGATGTTTATGGTTGTTCATATGATAGTGCATAACCTAGCTTGACCTTGTGTTGTTTGGTTTGGATTGAATGTATTTATTTGATTATATTCTTTCAATGGGGTTGTATATTAATTTGTGCTTTGTTTAAAAATGTATTTTGTCTATTTATTCATTGGGATTTAATAATAGATTAGGAGTATTTTTCTTTTACTAGAAAATATGTATTAGGATATATATATTTTGTAAAAGAAGATGCTCGGGAAGGAAGCACAAGAGGAAGAAACAAAAGAAAAGGACTTGAAGCATATGGATGCAAGTTCAAGTGGGAGTCTATGTTGATCTCAATTTTGTGTTGTAACCCTTAGGAAAGACCAAATGACCACACTTGTGATGGCAAACAAGTGTGGTCACAATAGTAGCTATGTTATGCACATTATGGTTTTTATTATGCTTGTTTGATTGTGGTTTTATGAATGATTGTATGATATTTGGATATGATTAACAATCTCAATAAAATGATCTTTACAAGCTAATATAAAATGGTTCTTAATCATTGAGTGTTAATAAATGGTTATCAAAAGGATTAATGATTTTATAATAAAATGGGTTTTATTAAAAGAACCATAGGGTATCTTGTATTTGAAAGCATGCAAATACAAGTACATAGAGTTTTCTAAACTAGAATTATGAAATCTCTAAACTTTTGACCAACAAGTTTAACACCGTCCTTTTGCACAACACTTGAGTCATTTGGAAACTCTTAATGGGATAAAGGTCACCTAACCATTTAGAAGGAACTTGTGATTAAGGTGGGGATACCACATTGGTGGGATAAAGGTCACCTAACCACTTATGTGGGTAAACTCACACGTGTGTGCAAGTAGGGTAACTTGATTTGCAAACCATGTTAAATGGATCACCTAAATATGGTTTCCAAATGGTGTTGATGGGATTAACATGCCGACTTTACATATGATGTTTAAAGTCGATCCCATACCTCTAGAAGTTGCAAATGGTTGCAACCGTCAATCGTTGACCACCTTATTAATTTAAATCGTGGGATAAAGGTCACCTAACCACAATTTAAATGTAATGTTGGGTTCTAGATTTTAATATAAAAATGGCCTTAAAAGGCATTAATTATTAAATTGGCAATACGAAAATACTAAAATAGATCTTTGTTAAATTTTGTAGATGGCCACCAATAATGACAATCATGATAACTCATCCGCGTCCACCAATCATTACGAGCGATCCTCCAAAAGAACGTCTAAAGCATAACAGTTTATTGATTGGTATCGAAACTTGAGAATCGTTCTCAAGCAAGAGAGAAGATCATATGTTTTAGACGACCCTATCCCCGATCAACCTAGTGAGGATGATGAGGAGGCCTATAACGATTGGCTGAAATACACTCAGGACTCCGTCCAAGTGTCTTCTCTCATGCTAGCGAGCATGACTCCGGATCTCTAAAAGGAGTATGAACATCACGGAGCTTATGACATGCTAACCCAGCTGAAGGAAACGTTCCAACAGCAAGCAAGGGTTGAGCGCTTCGAACGGTTCGAGCACTCCATGCATGTCGTATGGACGACAACCAATCAGTTTCATCTTATGTACTTAAGATGAAAAGTCATATTGACCACCTCGAGAGGCTTAATTGTCCCGTCTCGAAGGAATTGGCCACGGATTTGATCCTTAATAGCCTTACCAAGAAGTTCGAGACATTGTGTTGAATTACAACATGAATGCATGGGACAAGAGCGTTGGTGAGCTTCACTCAATGCTTAAAACGGCGAGGCAGCCATGGGTAAAAGGGTTTTAACGTTCTCACCATCCTGAAGGTGGGAACAAGAAAAGGCCTCATCCCGCACCCAAGGCAAAGGTTGCCAAGGGTAAGGGACCCGTTGGGGAAAAGGGAAAGGGGTGGCAAGGGTGTCACCCAAACCACAAGAGAGAAGAAGCAAAAAGTTGCAACTAATGACCATTCTTGAAGTGTGGAGGAGAATTGGACATTGGGCAAGGAATTGTCCTGTCCATCTCCAAGAGTTGAAGGCAAAGAGGGATGCCAGGCAGACCTCAGGTACATATACATGATTCATATTGATCTTAATGTTACATCTTCTAACACATGGGTATTGGACACCGGATGTGGAACTCATATTTGCAATTTGTTGCAGGGGTTCAAAAGAAGTAGGGACTTCAATCAAGGGGATGTTAGCCTCTTCATGGGCAATGGAACTAAACTCATAGTTGAAGCTCGTGGGGACTACATCCTAAAACTTCCAAGTGGCTTGGATGTGATTTTGAAGAATGTTTTGTATGCTCCTAGTTTGACTAGGAACATTTTCAGTATCCTAATTAAGACTTTATGATTATGTATATCTTTTGTTGAAAATGATATTCATGTTTCTTTAAATAATATGTTCTATTTTAAATCTATTCCCATTAATGGTATTTATGAATTGGTTCATGAAAATGCTTTAAATAGTTCATTGTACCATACTAACACCAAGAAACTCAAGTTGGATTTGAGTGATACTATCTTTGGCATTGTCGTCTTGGTCATATAAACAAGAAACGTATACAAACACTTCAAAAGAATGGTCTTTTAAAAATGAATGAATGTGATTCATTTGATGTATGTGAATCTTGTTTACAAGGAAAAATGACTAAGGCACCCTTTAGTGGAACTAACGAAAGGGCAAAAGATTTACTAGGAATCATACATTTGGATGTATGTGGTCCTTTTAAACCAATGACTAGGAATGGTGAAAGATACTTCATTACCTTTACCGAAGATTATAGTCGCTATGGGTATGTGTACTTACTAAGGCCCAAAGATGAAGCTTTTGAAACGTTCAAGATCTTCAAGAATGAAGTAGATAATCAACTCAACAAGTCGATTAAAGTTCACCGCACCGATAGAGGAGGTGAATACCTAAGTGATGATTTTCAAGATCATCTTAGGAGTTATGGGATTGTCTCACAACTCACTCCACCTGGGACACCACAACATAATGGTGTGTCTGAGAGGAGGAATCGAACCTTATTGGATATGGTTCGATCTATGATGGCTAGAAGCACATTACCTCTATCATTTTGGGGTTTCGCTTTGCTCTCCGCGGCCGGTATTTTAGATATGGCCCCAACCAAAAGGGTAGAAAGGACAACTTTTGAGATATGGCATGGAAGAGTTCCATTCCTATCATACTTAAGGGTCCGGGGTTGTGAGGCTTACGTTAAGACTCCCACCCCAAACAAATTGGAAGTCCGATCCACCAAGTGTATCTTTATTGGATATCTTAGAGATTCTATGGGATATTATTTCTATGATCCACTAGACAAAAGGTGTTTGTTGCCAGAAAGGGTGAGTTCTTAGAGGCAAAGTTCCTTTGGAAGGAACTAGCAGTAGAACGGTGGATCTTGAGGAGGATCAAGAACCACAACCCGATGCACGTTTGGTTGAAACTAGCACTCAACATGAGGATGTTGAGGATGATCAAGCGGTTGATTAATACACACAAAACATTCGCAAAAGTCGTAGAACTAGTTATCCACCTGAAAGATATGGATTTTTCATGGATGGATGCTATGTGGTAGATTCAGATGAACCAACCATATACCAGAATGCAGTGTCCAATTTGGATTGTGACAAATGGCTTGAGGCCATGAACGTTGAGATGCAATCCATGTATGACAATCAAGTTTGGGAACTTGTTGTACGACCTCTTAATTCCAAAGTAGTTGGAAGCAAGTGGGTTTTCAAGAAGAAAACCGATATGCATGGAAACTTGGATACTTATAAAGCTAGACTTGTAGCGAAGGGTTTCACTCAAACTCAAGGGTTGATATGATGAAACCTTCTCACCTGTTGCGATGCTAAAGTCATAAGGATATTGTTTGCCATAGCTGCTCATCATGATTATGAGATTTGGCAAATGGATGTCAAAACCGCTTTCCTAAATGGATATCTTGAGGAAGATGTTTATATGGTTCAGCCTGAAGGTTCTGTCGATCCAAAACATCCTAATAAGGTATGCAAGTTAAAGAAATCAATCTATGGATTGAAACAAGCATCGAGAAGCTGGAATCATCGTTTTGATGAGGAGGTAAAGAAATTTGGCTTCATCAAAAACGCTGATGAGGCTTGTGTGTATAAGAAGGCTAGTGGGAGCACAATAACTTTCCTAGTATTGTATGTTGATGACATACTACTATTTGGAAATGACATTCCAAGCTTGGAAGGTGTAAAAACCTGGCTTGGAAGTTGTTTTTCCATCAAGGATCTTGGTGAAGCCGCCTATATTCTGGGAATAAAGATCTATAGGGATAGATCAAGGCGGTTGATTGGTTTAAATCAAAGTGCATACATTGATAAGATCTTGAAAAAGTTCAAGATGGAGAACTCTGAGAAAGGCACCGTACCTATTAAAAGAGGAACGATATTGAGTACGACTCAATGTCCTAGCTCAAAGGATGAGCAAGATAAAATGAAGGCAATCCCATACGTATCTGCTATTGGATCCATCATGTATGCAATGATATGCACTCGACCGGACGTCTCATGCGCCTTAAGCATGACAAGCCGTTACCAGCAAAATCCTGGAAACAGTCATTGGATGGTTGTTAAGAACATACTTAAGTACCTAAGGAGGACAAGAGATATGTTCCTAATCTATGGATCTGGTGATGAGGAACTGTGTAAAAGGTTACACGGATGCGAGTTTCCAAACGATCGTGATGATTCTCGGTCATAATCGGGATATATTTTCATTCTGAATGGAGGAACGGTCTCATGGAAGAGCTCCAAACAGGATGTGTGGCTCTATCAACTACAGAATTAGAATACGTCGCCGCTTCATTGCCAGCTCAAGAAGCTGCATGGTTGAAGAAATTCATTGTCGATCTAGGGGTTGTCCATTCCATTCAGGACCCCTAGAGATCTTTTGTGATAATGAGGGTGCGATTGCTCAAATCAAGGAACCTCGTGCTCATCAAAATACTAGGCACATTGAGCGGAGATTCAACTACATACAAGATGAAGTTGAAAAGGGAAAGATATGTATTCGCAAAGTTCACACGGACCAAAACATTGCGGATCCTCTCACGAAGCTCCTTGAAAAGGCAAAGCATGAAGATCACACTTGTGCCCTGGGACTTTGATATTCTAGTGATTGGATTTGATCTGTAAATTTTGTATTTGGATATGTGGAACTCTTATTATTTGCATTAAATTATTTGGTTATAATGTTTCAATTAATGTTCCAATTTAGTATGTTTAATCCATGAGTAAATTGTTTACTCTACATGTCCGTAGTCGTTCATACTTGTGGGAACAAGTGTCAGGGTAAGATTATTATGAACTTGGATTGGTTGATATTCATAAGGAATGAATATAGAGCAATTGGTTGCTACCAAGGTTCATAGATATTTTCGGGATGCAAATATTGGACTGACCCGCATCTCAAATTTTACTACATGGAATCTTATTGATTGATCATAAGTAAATTTGAGTAAAGGCGAATATCATTGGTATCCTCCAACCTGAGATAAATATTGAGTTTTGATATTCACCAAGTATTATACCTTGAGCTAATTCTTCACTGTCCTAAAATAGTGGATAGCACATAAGGGTATGTTCAGGTATGACATGAGGTGTTTGTGAGAAACGTATGTAGTCAAGATGGAATTTGTTCCTCTTATTCGTTGAGAGTTAGATGTCTAAGGCCTGATAAGTTAAATCAACAAGGAATGATCACTTTGTGTTCTTGGATTTAACATGACATCTGTAACAAAAGGATAGATGATTAATTCACCTAAATCATTTCAAGTAGGATACTTGAATAAGATGATGTTATTGAATGGCTATAAGTCATGCGTATTAAGGGTAGTAAACTGTTATTAGGCGGTATTTACTGCTTGCATCAATCTTCTATGAATCTTGGGCAAGTGGGAGATTGTAGGATTGTTTATGCCCAAGACACATAGAATATTGATGCGGTTAGTACGTTATGATCCAAGTCGGGTTATACCCAATAACAAGCTTAGCAAACACCAATTAATATTTAATTGATGATATGATCATGCAATTAAAATTTACACCAATTTAGAAAATGGGTTTTCTAAATAAGTTGCATATGAGATGGAACAAATTATGAGGATAATTTGTTGTTGGATTTATTATTATTTTTGTTATTCAAAGGGTTTAAATAACACAAATAACATGAGAGTGTACTTTAATAAAATTGTTTAATTAGAGAAGACATATGTCACATTTAAATAAGTCTAGTATAGACTTATTAATGTGTGACAAAAAGACTAGTTAAGTTAGTGTGTGTGTGTGTTTGATTAAAGAGGGAAACCCCTTTTTGAATCTTTTTGGCCGCCCCCCCCCCCTTTGTTTTTTCATTAGACCTTTTTCCTTAAAAACCACATACACACTTAACTAGTCTTGGAGACTCAAAAATCTGATCCATCTCTTTTTGCATGCAACACACACATAACTCTTTCTCTCTCTCTCTCTACACCTCTCGAAAGGCAGCAGAAAGAAGAACAATTTTCGGGTTTTAGGTGGTGTGTTTGGTGTTGAATCTCCCTAACAAGTGGTGCTTGCAAGGAGGCTTGGGGTATACTAGCTTGAGGACTTCCTCTCTTGGAATCTTGGCCGATCCTGGACATCTCCATCTTCATCAAATCCACGTTTTTGGCAGCCTCTTTTGGAAGCATTGTCTTGAGCTGCTGAAAGGTAGTTATGGCAGCTTGTTAATGGCTGTCCATTATGCTTGTTTTTGTGTTCATAGCTTGCTTATTCACATATTAAGATCCTTTGATTTTGGGTTTGCTTTATACTTTTATATGGTCACCTAAAGAACATAATTTTCAGCTTATAAGTAAGTTATTATAATGTTGTTATTCCACTGCGTTTTCAGAAAGTTTAATGGGTTAAACTAAGTTTTATGTTCTTGCAAACCCTTCAGAAAGGAATGTAATACCAGCATTCCTGTCCTACCAAAGGATCAGAAGTAAAGGGAAAGGTGCTGACGAAGAAAAGAAAACCAAGAAACAGCAACCCACACTTCCCCAAAAGACTAACATTGCATGCATCATGTGTGGCCAGCAAAATCATATGGCGAAAGATTGTTACTACAATCCTGCAAGCACACATTATGCGAATAATGTTAGGAAAGAAGGAGTCAGGGAAGGTTTCACATTTGGACCTTTCCATACGGTTCAAGAGTTGAAGAAGGAAAGCTAGTTTCCAAAGCCAAGTTGCTTTCGGAAGAAACTCCTTCTTCCGAAGGGAAAATGGCTTCGGAAGCAAAAGCTACTAAGGTTCGGAAGAACAAGAAAGCTCCCTTGAAACCATCCCAGAAGAAGACTGCTTCGGAAGAAAAGGTGGTGAGGACTTCTTCTAAAAAGAAAGAAGCTTCAGAAGAAGACCATGCTGCAAAAGCTTCTACAAGCTCATCCTCCAAGATCAGCCAAAAGGTGGACTGGAAGATCAAGGAAGATACTGCAGCCCAAACCTCTTCCTCAAAGACCTTTGTTGAACCCCCATGCATATCATTTGGTTCACTCATGTCATTATCTTTGGAAGAACCCAAGACAAATAAATCTTGGGTTTCCAAACAAAACTGAATTCTCATCTTATGTGCAGGAACATCCATTTGACAAGAACAACAATGTATGGATTGTAGATAGTGGATGCTCCAGGCACATGACAGGGAACAGACATCTCCTTCAACAATTTCAACATTATGATGGAGGTCCTGTCCAGTTTGGAGGTGAGGCCGGAGGATATATTTCTGGCAGAGGGAGTATATCCAATGGTATTTTAACCGTTGACAAAGTTAACTTTGTCAAACAGCTTGAACACAATCTGTTAAGTGTTTCTTAATTATGTGATCAAAAGCACCAAATGATTTTCACAGAACATGAGTGCATTATCCTCAAACCAGGGATGACAATTCCTCCAGAATTGGTGCTTCTTAGATCTCCCAGGAAAGGGGATATGTACAAGCTTAATATGAACAATGCTTCCCCAATGGGTGAAGTATCATGCTTTCTTTCCAAAGCTGATAGTGATGAGTCAACACTGTGGCATAAACGTATGTGTCATGTAAATTTTAAGACAATGAATAAATTGGCTAAAAATAACTTGGTACATGGTTTGCCTAAAAAGGAGTTTTTCTGTAAAGACAACTGTGTTGCATGCCTGAAAGGGAAACAACATAGGACATCTCATAAATCCAAATGTGTTAACTTTATCACTACTCCATTGCACTTATTGTACATGGATCTTTTTGGTCCCACGAGTATAATGAGCATTGGAAGGAAATCATACTGCCTTGTGATAGTTGATGATTTTACAAGATTCACATGGGTATTCTTTTTAAGAACTAAAGATGAAACTGCTGAAACATTAAAATCTTTTATTCTTATAATAGAAAATCAAATGATCACAAGGGTAAAATAATTAGATATGATCAAGGGACTGAGTTTAAGAACTTCATTCTTGACTCATTCTGTAACTCAAAAGGGATTGCCAGACAATATAGTGCTCCCAGAACTCCTCAACAAAATGGTGTTGCTGAGAGGAGGAATAGGACACTTATTGAGGCTGCTCGAACCATGTTAGCTGATTCAAAGCTACCTCAAACATTCTGGGCAGAGGCAGTCAGCACTGCATGCTACGTGCAGAACAGAGTTCTTGTAGTTAAGCCCCATGAAAAAACCCCTTATGAGCTATGGAACAAGAGGCCACCGTTCATTGGCTTTCTAAGTTCCTTTGGCAGCTGGTGTACCATAGTTAACACAAAGGACAATTTAGCAAAATTTGCTGAAAAGTTAGATGACGCTATCTTTGTTTGATACTCTTCTAGTTCCAAAGCTTACAGAGTATACAACATTAAGAATCAACAATTTGAGGAGTCATCCAATATAGTTGTTAATGAGCACACTCCTTGTGTTAGGGGGAATGGGCCTCATCACATCTTTGATTTAGAATTATTTCCAAACTATTCTAAACCCTCTTATGAGAATGTTTCAGTTGGAATAGGTGCTCAAACTAATGCTGATGTTGCTGCTAATGATCAACTGTTTGAGCTTCCCAGGCCTAGACCAAATTCTCCAAGTGCTGAAATACATCAAACTTCCACTATTCACAGATCCGACAGTTTAACTATATCAAGGAATAGTGAAGCTTCAATAAGTGAGTCACCTACTGAGCCTCAAAGATCATCAGGTGATCCACCACAACACTAGGCAGAAGAAGGTAGTATTTTGAAGGAACAGGCAACTGTTAATACGACCTCACAGCTAACCATCGATGATGTTTCTCATTCATTCAATCAGTCCTCATTGAATGACTTTGAAACTACAGCTGGATAGAGTGTTCTAATTCCTGAACAGAATATGTCCAACCTAGATCTATCTCTGCAACTGGAAGTGATCCTCGGCTTCGGATTCACAACACTCATCCAACTGAGAACATCATAGGGAATGTCTCTGAGGTTGTGAGAACAAGTGGACAGACTCATCAAGGGAATGTCTGCTTGTACTCATCCTTTCTATCTCAGATGGAACCCAAGAAGTTAGAAGATACCTTAAAATATAGTAGCTGGATTGAATCGATGCAAGAGGAGCTGCTTCAATTCAAGAGACAGAAGGTATGGAACCTATGTCGCTACCATCTGGTCAAGTACCCATAGGCACCAAATGGGTTTTCCGAAACAAGAGAGATGATAGAGGCTTGATCATTAAGAATAAGGCAAGACTTGTGGTTCAAGGATACACTCAAGAGGAAGGAATCGATTATACTGATGTCTTCGCACCAGTTGCAAGACTTGAGGCAGTTAAGATCTTCCTTGCTTATGTTGCATCTAAGGACTTCACAGTATACCAACTTAATGTCAAGTGTGCTTTTCTATACGAGGATATAGATAGGGAAGTGTACGTATGCCAACCTCCAGGATTTGAAGATCCACAGCATCCCAACTATGTGTGCAAATTGGATAAAGCTCTATATGGGCTGTACCAAGCACCTAGGCTGTGGTATGAGACTCTGTCTCGGTTTCTTCTGAAGAATGGCTATACTAGAGGTACCATTGACAAGACTCTCTTCATTAGAAAGTCTGGAAAAGACATTTTTCTTGTACAAGTATATGTCGATGACATCATATTTGGTTCCTCAAATGACAAAATGTGCAAGGACTTTGAGAGCATTATGAAGAAAAAGTTTGAGATGAGCTCCATGGAAAAAATGGACTTTTTCCTTGGAATTCAGGTAAAGCAACTGAAGGAAGGGTTCTTCATTAATCAATCTAAATATGTCTCTGACATCTTAGAAAGATTTGAGATGAAGGATTGCAAGCCTGCCAAGACACCCATACCCAGAAACCATAATCTTTGTCCTGACCTTGAGGGGGAGGATACTGATCAACATCAGTATAGGGCAATTATTGGTTCCCTGATGTATCTTACAGCAAGTAGACCTGATATCATGTTTGCTACTTGCATTTGTGCAAGATATCAGGCTACTCCTAAGGTGTCTCACTTAGCTGCTATTAAGAGAATCCTCAGATACCTCAAAGGAGCACCTAACTAGGTCTCTGGTATCCCAGAAACAGGGATTTCAATCTTTATGGATACTCTGACAGTGACTACGGCGGCTGCAATATTGACAAGAAATCAACATCGGGAGGATGTCAATTTCTTGGTGGAAGGATCATCTCATGGCATTGCAAGAAACAATCATGTGTCTCTACATCAACTGCTAAAGCTGAATACATTGCTGCTGCTAGCTGTTGTGCTCAACTGCTATGGATTCAAAATCAGATGTTAGACTCTAGATTCAACTTTGTGAGTACTCCTATCCATATTGACAACAACAGTGCTATCTCGATTACTGAAAATCCGGTGAAGCACTCCAACACTAAGCACATTGACATCAGGTATCATTTCATTAGAGACATCCATGAGAAAAATCTAATCAGGTTAATCAAAGTTAATTCAAATGAACAATATGCTGATCTGTTTACCAAAGCTTTTGATGAACAAAGGTTTAAGTATCTCATAGCAGCTATTGGGATGATAAACATTGATTAATCTGATCTCTTTTGAAAAAACCTTTTTAAGATGTAAGTCTTGTGTCAATACAACATAAGCCCTGTTACAAGGAATTCTCACTGAAATTCTCTAAGTGTAAATTCCTTCCGAAGAGAAATTAACCTTCAGAAGACATTATTATATCTTCCAAAGCAGAATTTCTCAAAGGATAACTTTCTTCTCGGAAGAATTTTTGGTCTCGGAAGAAGCGATTGATTGTATATCAGCTCTACTTCCGAAACTTACAAATTCTCCATTCGGAAGCAACTCTAACCTTCGGAAGCATAAATTGGCTTTGGAAGTAAGAATTGCCTTCGGAAGACAAGTTACCTTCGGAAATGTTTTACACTCGGAGAGAGATCTCACTATGTAATGTAAATTTCTTGGGCCCCACGTTGTAAAAAGCAAAGATTTTGTTAATGATGTCGGATTATTTAACTAATTTTTAACCTTACCGCCACTGTCATTTCATCCACTAAACCATCACATCACCTTATCCTAACCCCCATTACCGCATCTCCACAATCTTTTAAATAATCTCGATTATTCATTTTCACTCTCTTACTTGCAAACTTTACAGCCCTAGAAATTTCTTCTACTCATCTTTACCCAGCTCAAATCATTCCAATTCACCTTTCCATATGGCCTTCAACCCACAGCACAATCAAGTCGCACTTCTTGATTCATCAAGAGATGCCGACTTCTCAGATATCATCTCCTTTCTAACCCAATCTTCATACTACACCACTCTAACTATTAACCCCACAATTTACACAAACCTTATGTCTGAATTTTGGGCAAATGGTTAGATTGAAACCCTAAACGGGGTCCGTGTCATTCGATCGAGTATCTGTGGCCAGGAGTTGGTCATTACTGAACAGCTCATCAGGGAGCATTTAGAGCTTCATGATGAGGGCGCTCCAACAGAATTTCCCAAAGCAGACTTGGACCATTCTTATCTCCAAATGGGATATGGAGGAGACGTTAGTAGGTCAACTGTCTACAAATTTAACTTCTCGTACAAATGGAAGTTCCTGCTACACGTGGTCCTTCACTGCTTGTCGAATAAATCCGGCGGATGGGATCAAATCCCATTTGAACTTGGGTGCCTTGTTCATGGGTTGGTAAAAGGCCTCCGCTTCAACTATTCAAGATTTGTGCTGGCTAACCTCATGGGAAATCTTTAGAAAGACACCTTCTTCATGTATCCCAGGTTTCTCCAGCATATAATCAACCGTGAGCTAGACCAGAGCACGCTTGTCTGTGCAACTGCTCTGAATGCTCCCCAGATGACGCCGACCATCTTCAAGACTTTGAAGAGAGTGTCCACCAACTTCACAAGAAGAGATACTGCACTTCTTCCAGGTATGACTGAGCCAACGACTCTTGGTGACATCCCTGTTAACCCCATAGGTGATGAACCACTCCAGCAACTACCCCCACTATGCCAACACTACCCATCACCATCACTTATCAGAGATGTCCCAAACAAACCCTTGTTCAATCTACTCTGATTGAACAAGCTCCTCCTGTTCAATCCAAAAAAGCTAGAGTGGAACAAAGGGCTCCCACTCAGCCTGAGGTCCAACCATCCTTCACAATTGACCTTAATTTGGGTCCTAAGTCTCCTCAGTCTCAGACCCATGAGCTCACAACCCAAGCTGAAAGCCCTCAGGGTGAGTCTCTATACTCCCCTGAGCAGCCAACAAGGGACAGCCCCACCAGAGGCTCAATGCCTGTAGACATTGACCAAAGTCCCGAGTCAGTAGGTTTAACCATCCTATCTTTCACTGACCTTTTATTTAAAACTGATGAAGAGATAACATCTCTCCATGGCAATGAAGTTGATCTACAACACCCTCTCCAAGATCAACTGAGCCCGGAGAAATCTCTTATCTCTAGCCCCCATTAGCAACCAACTAAGGTGAGTCCCACTGATATGGAGGGGACTTATGTAGATTCAGCTGCCACTACAGAAGGTGCCTCAATGGACCTTATGGACAGTGGTAACATTTCTCAGACTGAATCTACGGCAACCGAGCCCTTTGATGACTCTGAAAGAGACATCATTGAGCATGGGAAACCAGGGTGCCAAGAAACCACATCTGGTGGTGCGGCTGAACATACTAGGTATGTTACCTCATCTCCCCGTGATTCTTCAAAAGAAGATGAGGGAAGCATGCAACTCCTCATTCAAGATCTTCTTTCTAAAGTCTCAAATCTGGAATCTCAGGTTAGGACTTTAGCGGCAATATCTGCCACTCAGCAACTTAAGATTGACAGTCTCAAGGCTCAACTAGCTGAGAAACAGACAGAGAGTTCGGTTAGGCATGTACCTATTCAGGTCTCTCTGACTTCCTCCTCTAGCTCATCTAGCTCTCAAGATGATGCTACCAAAAAGGGGGAGAATGTTCAAAGACAAACACACAAGGAACCACAGAGCCGGCCTTCCACTTCAACATCTTCCTCTCCCATCATTTCTGCGCCTGAAACATATCAGGTCACTCTTCAGATTGATCCAAGGATGCTTAATAATCTATACAGACTCTTCACCAAGTTTCTGTTAAGATCTCCTTTGAGCAGCCAAGTCATGATGCTGCAATGATCTACTTTGGAGCAGACAAACTTCAAAGGCTGACTGCACCTTCTACCATTATGGAAGAAGTTGGTCAACCTAAGGTTCTCATGGAACCTAAGATTCAATTCGAAGGGGAAATGGGAACTGATGGCCCAGCAACTGAAACAGTTGGGACAGAATCTGCATCTCCTTTAACTTTCGAAGCTGAAGTTAAAGCCTCGGAAGAACAAGCTGAATCTTCCGAAGCTGAAATGGAAGCTGCGGAAGGACTGTTTAAAATGTCCGAGGAAATTATCATCACAGATGCTATCCTGGAAATGGCATCTGAAATGAGCAGAGAGGACTTTCCGATTGTACCTCCATCACAGACTCTATCTCTGACTCTCTCACAATCAGAAACCTCTCTCCAAGAACCACCACAGTCAGGATCTTTAAAGGATAAAGGTAAAAGGAAGATGACTGCAGAAGAGATTCAGGAAGAGGAGAAGATTGAAAAACTTAAGAAGAAAGGAAGACTTCAGACTAAGAAGTTGCTAGCTGCTAGCACAAAAGCAGCTTCTTCCAATGTTGGACCAAAAGAACCAATGAGCCGGATCAGAAAAACCTTTAAGTCCCACAGACATCACAACAACTACTGAAGACCACAACAGCTGAAGACAACAGCTGATTACAAAGTCTGAAGACACAAGTGCTGAAGACAAAGTCTGAAGACAAAGTGCTGAAGACAAAGTCTGAAGACACAAGTGCTGAAGACAAAGTCTGAAGACACAAGTGCTGAAGACAAAGTCTGAAGACACAAGTACTGAAGACCAAAGTATCAGACATTGTCACAACAGTTGAAGAGGTCTTCTTCAGTAGTTGTGATGGTTTACCTTTCAGTAGTTTCTTGTTTCAGTATTTGTAAAACAACTGAAGAGTATGTTCTTCAGTTGTTATTGTTTCAGTAGTTTCTTTTCAGTAGTTGTAAAAATAGTTAACACTTAGTATTTTTGTAAGAAGATGTCAGCTGTTTGACATCTTCAGTAGTTGTGTTAACTATCAGTAGTTTGTGATAAATTCTGTTAAATGTCACTATCAAGTGACATCAGCAGACGTCACATCTCTTATATAAGAGGTGTCGACCTAATTGTAATTGTGACATTCTGTTACCACGAAAGCGAATATTGAATGAAATATATCTGCAGAATTCTCTCTATCTATAACCGTTTTGTTCTTACATTGAATATCTTTTTGTTCTTGTGATTTGGCTAATTCATTGTTAGAATTCCGCTGCTATACTCTCTAATCAATCAAATGTAGATCACTGATCCTAACAAGTGGTATCAGAGCATTGTTCCTTCTTCTTCGGAACCATTTGATTGGTTTCCGGATTGTTCACCATAGGCTTATGTGGTCCATGTACCACACATGTCCAACAACCTGAACTGTTAACAGACAGGTGATGAAGCATTCTTCGCTGCCATATGTTATACTCGGTCCTAACCAGCATCGGGGGCTTGGTTGAGGAACCAGTATTGTGAGGATCATTAGAAGGAGTAGTCATCTCAGATTCAATCAAATTCAATTAAGCTATAACAGATTTAGAACAAAAACACAACAACCAATTGAACCAAGAGAGATCTCAAAATAAATGAACGAAAGCGTCAGAAATTCAATAATCTATAACCAGTTCTTGCAAATGTGCTAATTCAATCAAACATAGATATCAATTAGCAGTTTCAATGATCAATTGTTAGATCAATCAATGATTAACTAGCTCTGATACCACTTGTTAGGATCAGTGATCTACGTTTGATTGATTAGAGAGTATAGCAGCGGAATTCTAACAATGAATTAGCCAAATCACAAGAACAAAAAGATATTCAATGTAAGAACAAAATGGTTATAGATAGAGAGAATTCTGCAGATATATTTCATTCAATATTCGCTTTCGTGGTAACAGAATGTCACAATTACAATTAGGTCGACACCTCTTATATAAGACATGTGACATCTGCTGATGTCACTTGATAGTGACATTTAACAGAATTTATCACAAACTACTGATAGTTACCACAACTATGAAGATGTCAAACAGTTGACATCTTCTTATAAAAATACTAAGTGTTAACTATTTTTACAACTACTGAAAAGAAACTACTGAAACAATAACAACTGAAGAACATACTCTTCAGTTGTTCTACAAATACTGAAACAAGAAACTACTGAAAGGTAAACCATCACAACTACTGAAGAAGACCTCTTCAGCTGTTGGATATTATATCTGTGGTTCATAATGGCCATAATTACAAACCAGCTTCAAGCTGAGGGACTTGTTGGCCTGGGAGTCCCTGCTATGGCTGTTTTGCCTGAAGTATACTCCCGGCACAACTCTGACCAATCACTCAAAATGGCTGCCAAGCTGCGCAAACCCACGCAGCTGGAACCCACAGGCACCACCTCCAAATAAAAAGTCCCCACCAAACCCACTAAAAAGAAAACCAAAAAGGCTACTCAGGGAAATGAGTCCCCTGAGGATGTCCCTGCAACACAAACGCAGGCTATATCCACTGGTTATAACCCCCTAGTGGATATAAGGACTCTTCCAGCCACAGCCGCTCAGGATTCCTCTCAAAAGGAGCCTGCAGCAACCTTAGAAGGGGTACCCACCAATCTGGGATCTTCCTCATTTGAGGAGATTGCCATTGAAGAGCACCATCCTTCCCAGGTGCAGATTGCTTTCACCCCATCTCCCCATGCAACCGCCCCCCAAAGTCCTACATTGCTTGTTGCACAAGTGCTGAATCAGTTGCACTCCTCACCCCCTCCCCAGATACCAATTACTACTGGGAACACTTCTACCATTCAGGGGGAGGACCAAAGTGCAGCTGAGAACCCACAGCATAGGGGTTACAATGTTCCTTCTCCTAGTGTAGCAATGGAGATTGGAACTTCTGGTGAGGCTGCCACTTCTCCTGAGTCAGCATATGATCAGGTTGTAGTTGGTACCATTACTAAGACCTTACCAAAGGCAACTGCTGATGACGGACAAGTCCTGAGGAAGGAAGTCCCCAGTTCCAAGACAAAGGGGCACATGCTACAACTGAGCTACACTCGGTGCATGTTCATCCTGATCCTATCAGGAGGTCAGGTGATTCAGTATCTACTGATGATGACCTGGGCTTCTTTTATGATGTAATCGCCCAAAACACCATCCTGGAAGAGGAGGTGAGCAGACTCAAAGAGCTGCTTGCCAAAACTTCTAAGGAACAAAGACCATCTGCCTCTACCACCTCACAGATGGAACCTTCATCTAAAGGTCTCCCAAACACTGAGCCACTCCCAACAACTAAGCCACCTGCCTTAGCTTCTGGCACTATTTCTCAGGAACAGAACCCTCCTGAGCAAATAGTTGCTATCCTTCAAAATTCCCTCCCTCTCATCACACCCATAATCACTGACATCGTGATCAAAGCCATTGATGAGAGGCTTTCCTCAGTAATACACCCTTTGATAGAGGAGGTTGTGGGCAAACACCTTTCTGGCAATCAACCCCTTGCAACCAATGCAACCAAAAAGGGGGAGATTAAGTCAGTGAAAGGAAAAAGAAAGAGGAGTACAGAGGAGAAAGAAAAGGAGAAAGAAACAGAAGGGAGAGTAGTGGAAAGGAGTTGGAGTTGAATGTGGAGACTGATAAAGAGAAGGAAAAAGAGAAAGCCTTGGAGCTACTGATAAAAGAGGCTAATGCCGAACACAGCAGATCAATGGACAACATCATTGATCAGCTGTTTAGGCAAGGCCATGACACCGATAAACTTGACTCTGAGATTCGACGATTAGAGATTGAAGAAATCCAGAATAGATGGGCGAGTTATGAAGTGTTAGAAAGAGAAAGGCTTGAGATCATGATTAGATTTATTGCAAAATATCTGGGAAGATCAATGATCGAAATCAAAGCTTGGTCCAGGGACAGTATCTTGGCAATCACCACCAAGATCTGTTCATCTGAAGCATATACTAAGGGACTTGTTATTGAAGCTTTGAATGAAGCAGGAGCAGGGAGCAGGACTGAGCTAGCCAAATAGTCAAAAGCAAAACTCACCTCCAAAATGCTAACTCAGCCTGTCAACATTCCCTCTCCAAAACAACCACAAACACAACCCACAAAACCAACTCTCTTACCATCTAAACCAACAGCCGATGATGCACCCAAGAAGAAGAAGAGAAGGGTGTTGAGGCTAGAAGAAGAAGAAGAAGAGGATGGTGTGGAAGAAGATAGGTTGCCTCTATCTGCAGTTCTAACATTGGCGAAAGCCAAACCCATGCCCATCACTCCCACCTCACAGATGGAAGATGTGAGAGTAAAGATTGAAGAAAAACAGCAGCAAAAGCTTCGTGATGATGAAATGCTGAAAAGCATTGACAAAACTTATGTTGCTTTGTCATCAATTATTAGTATGAAGAAAGAAGCTCTGAGGTTGTACACCCTTGCCAACACATTTCAATATCAGAAGGAAAAGGTGAGAGTATGGCCTGATCCTAGGGTGGCTCACAGGATTGTAAAGAAAGATATTCCTTCGAGATACAAGGGCCAAGTCAAAAGGATCGTAGATGAAGAGATCACAATGGTCCTTGTAGTATCACCCTGGGAGATTGTAGAAGACTTCAAGAAGGCCTATGAGACTAAACAACCACCCCAAAAGATGTTAGAGAACAGAATTATTAAAAAGGGGTTAGTCTACAAGAGGCTTGAGAACTTCAAACAAAATAAGCTCAGTCTGTTACTTGAAGGGACTCATCCTGATGAGTTTGCATACCGACAGATTACAACAGTTGAGCTCAAAAATGGTAAACAGGCCAAGTACATCTCAGAGCTGTATGGGCGAGAAGGATTGTTTGATGGTGAAGCCGAGAACCTGACCATGGAAGAACAAATCATGTTTCTCAGAGCATACACCAGAGAATCCTACAGGCTTATACATGGGAAGTGAGTCTCTTGGATGGGGGAATAGCTCAGTGTCCAATTCCCCAATACAGAGCTCCCATCCATACATTGCCAACCAAATCTTCAGAGACTCATTTCCAGGCCAGTGCTTATATGGGTCATCTTCTCAACTGATCAAGAAGGAAAAAGACCAACCATTTTGCCAACAATAAGTGCGCCCTCAATAAAGTTAAAGGTTTTGGCTGCATTAGTTCAGGGGGAGTTTGTTGGACCAAAAGAACCAATGAGCCGGATCAGAAAAACCTTTAAGTCCCACAGACATCACAACAACTACTGAAGACCGCAACAGCTGAAGACAACAGCTGATTACAAAGTCTGAAGACATAAGTGCTGAAGACAGTCTGAAGACACAAGTGCTAAAGACAAAGTCTGAAGACACAAGTGCTGAAGACAAAGTCTGAAGACACAAGTGCTGAAGACAAAGTCTGAAGACACAAGTGCTGAAGACAAAGTCTGAAGACACAAGTGCTGAAGACAAAGTCTGAAGACACAAGTGCTGAAGACCAAAGTATCAGACGTTGTCACAACAGCTGAAGAGGTCTTCTTCAGTAGTTGTGATGGTTTACCTTTCAGTAGTTTCTTGTTTCAGTATTTGTAAAACAACTGAAGAGTATGTTCTTCAGTTGTTATGTTTCAGTAGTTTCTTTTCAGTAGTTGTAAAAATAGTTAACACTTAGTATTTTGTAAGAAGATGTCAGTTGTTTGACATCTTCAGTAGTTGTGTTAACTATCAGTAGTTGTGATAGATTCTGTTAAATGTCACTATCAAGTGACATCAGCAGACGTCACATCTCTTATATAAGAGGGTCGACCTAATTGTAATTGTGACATTCTGTTACCACGAAAGCAAATATTGAATGAAATATATCTGTAGAATTCTCTCTATAATAACCGTTTTGTTCTTACATTGAATATCTTTTTGTTCTTGTGATTTGGCTAATTCATTGTTAGAATTCCGCTGCTATAGTCTCTAATCAATCAAACGTAGATCACTGATCCTAACATCCAATCAGGAGGTTGTCATCAATAAAAGAAGAGAGCAGATCATTGACCAGCTCATTGAAATGGGAGCTGCCAATGAAGAAACACTCCTGCTACCATTAGAGGATTTGGTGGATCTGGAGAAGGCAACCAGGCTGAAGCATGAAGAAGAAGCCAGGTTGGCCTTAGAGGAAAAGGAAAAGAAACAAAAGGAGGATAAATTGCAGCTGAGGAGAAACATGATAAACTTCCTACTCTCCAGAGGTTTTGATCTTCAAGAACTCTCTCCACACAACGATGACACGATCCTCTGGCTCTTTAACAAAGAGCAGGATCAAATGGAGAAAGAAAGGAAAAAGGCTGCTAAAGAAAAGGAAAGAGAGAAGAAGAAGAAAGAAGAAGAGGCTAGGGTCACTGCCTCCAAGAAGCTTACTGAGAAAGCCTAGATGAAGGACTATCTCTGGGCTCATGGCTTCTCCGGTAGGCAGGTGGGTCCTATGTCGGAAAGGACACTCCAACGGATTATCAGTGAAATTAAGGCTGACATCCGGTTAGGGAAAAGGAAAGAGATGTACAGAAGGGTAAAAGGGATGACCTTCACTGCTTCTACCCAACCACAACTTGAACCCTCATCCTCACCATTCACTATTAAACCTGAACCCTTCACCCCTAAACCCACATCACTACCCTCTACTACTCCCTCACCTCAACCTCCTAAACTTCCCATCATCCAACCCAAAACACTAGCCAGAACCTCTGCACCTAAACCTACCCAATTACCATCCAAACCATCCCTTCAGCCTTCTCAACATCTCTCCCTTGAGGTTTAAGGCAATCAAGATGAAGCTCACTAATTGCACCACTTTGAGCGAAGTTCCTGTGTAGAAGACTCTGTCAACATTACCTATGTAGACGGATCTTCAAGTTCCCTCACAAAAGACAGATTCCTTGATTTGCCTAGAGGAACTTTGGATCAGGCTGCAAGACTTTTGGGCCTCAATTCAGACTCTTTAAATGAGGAAGAAAAGAAGCTCAAAAGGAAACTGGTGACTCTACTGGATACAAGAAAAAAGGACAAGATTCCTAGTCAACCTCTTGTGCCTAGAAGGAAGATAATCCAGTGGAGGTTCGATGAACCTTCTCACAACTTTGTTGTGGAAAGAGAGAATGGTGAAGTCAACAAACTTAATGCAACCTCTCTGTTACACTCCAGCAGATTTGAGATTGCTGAGTTAGCAGAGAAACCATTCTCCAACCCCTCTAACTTTGAAACTGCTGCACTCGTCAGAAATCATCTCAGTAGTCTTCATTTGGCTGAGCTAACTACAAAAGCAAAGATTGAAGAAGAGTTGAAGTTGAGAGGACAGGAAGACAAGGAAAGATCTCCCACCAAAGGTCCTGCCTTTCTACAGATGGTGGAAGGTCCTGAATTGGAACCTATAGTTTGATGGGAATATGATTACAGTTCCCATCAACTAACTCTTTTCAGAGGGCAACAACAAAGGGTACATGTTATCCCAGGTGACACACTGGATTTCCTGTCTACCAAGGATCTGTACAAGCTTCTCAGCACCACATTAGGGAAGAACAAGGAGACAGACAAATATTTGCTCTCCTTGGTGCTGAAAGTTTTAAGAAGTCGAGGTAAGTGAAATTTTGGTAGCATTAGCCTAGGGGGAGTTTGTTGGATCAAGAAGAAGGCTAATGCAACCAAAACTATATCACTTCAGTTATTTTGATGCTGCATGCAAAGGCTTCTGAAGCTCTTCATGGAACTTCCAAAGGTTGTAGAGTTCTTCTGAAGACAAAGGAAAAGTCCAGCTCCGAAGATAGAACTCTACTTCCGAAGACAAATGCATACTTCCGAAGTTCAAGACTTAGAAGAATAAAGTGAAGACCACTTCCGAAGTATGATGAAGAAGTCTCCAAGTCTTGGAAGAAGCAGCCCCTTCCGAAGTATAAAGTGGCTTCAGAAGTACTTACTCTTCCGAAGCCATTTAACCTTCGGAAGACACTGCTATAACCAGTGGACACAAATATGGTCTCTGACACTCCGCTGCAGACTTCTAATACAGTATGGCTTCTTCCTAAGGAACCATGTTGTTGACCATGCTTTATTCCACTGTTTACATTTTCATGATAGTACAGTTGCCATCTTTAGTTGGTGACAAAAGGTAAGTCAGGGACATATCTTCACTACCAAATCTCAGATAAGACTTTATCGGAGATACCTTAATCTTTAGTCTTGTAGTATAGACTTTAGCTATAGGATCCCAGCTGGTATCAAAGTACATCCTGCTGTAGATAGTATATATATAGGTTCTCCTTGTAATTCATATAGACAACAGAAAATCTACTTGTAAGAGTCTTTGTATTTTGAGTTGAGAATCAATATATAAAAGTATCTTGAAAATTATCTTTCTGTGTTCTTAGTTACTTTTCATATTGTGATCAACTCTTCTTGATTCTTACCCGAGTGTGATTCTAGGTGAGTTTGAGAGAAAACATTTGTGTTTAAGTGAAAAACACGATCCTGCACATTCATTACAAGCATGACTATCAAAAAGTTGGTCTTTGTTACTTACCTGAGAAGATTCAGTTGAATCAGCCATCATAGCCAAGTTTGATTGTTCGGGTGCTGGTGATTCTGAACATGTTATTCTAAGACCTTCTTCATTCAGGTGATTGATCACATTTGCAGTTTCTTCATTATTAGACATCACTAGTTCCACTGCGATTTCACCTTCGCTTGCAGAGTCGCCATCCAAACCTCAACACAAGCAATGTTGAATTCTCCAGGAGAAACAAAACGAAAGGTCCAATCTTGCCCTTCGCCATCTTGTGTAGTCAAGGCCTTAGGATCCTTGCTTGACGATGTAGCACCATTGGTGGGTTTGTCTTGACGATTGAAGGTCGAGAATGGAATACCATTACCTGTTTTCTTGGGCTTAACACATTCACATTTAAAATGCCCCTTTTCTCCACAGTTAAAACGGGTAACTTTGGTTTTATTGAAACCAAAACTAGTGTTTTTTTGTGGCTATCAAGTTCTATCCAGTCTTTTTCACAAACTTCTTCGCCCTCCGGACAGCACTAGCCAACGCCCACATGATATCCATTCTTTCGAGTTCAGTTTCATCTACCTGCTCGTAGTCTTCATCAGCGAGATGGCAGTTTCCAATCTTCCCCGCAACTAGACAATCATAGGAGTAAACTACCACTGCCAGGAGATCCATATGTTCCTTTGCCACCTCTACAGTAATATTACCGAGATTCTTGGTCTTCAACTTCGTATCATTTTTTTCAGGTGCTATAAATTAGGTGTAAGATGACCCTGACATGTCAGATCCTAAAGTCGTGGCTTGGGAAGGAGCGGTTGAACTCGACACGAATGCGTTTGAAGTGGTGCTCCAGAACTTGTTGGAGTAGGAGATGAGTTATAAAGTGACGGGTTATGATCGTATGATCCTTTTTGAGATCTGTACTTCATCCTCAATTCTTCCTCTCTCAGCTTCAGAATGAAATCGTTAATATCCAACTTTGCTAGCATATCATTCTGTCTTAGATTTGACACAAACGAAACCCACTTCTCAGGCAAGCCATCTGCAATACTCGACACCTTGTCTTCTATGGATGTGGTTACCCTATGAGTGTGCAGCTCACTCATCAAGTGGTAGAAACGGTCGTGATGTCATCCAGGCTCTCTTTTCCTATCGAAGAGAAGTTATCAAACTCTTTCTTCAAAGCCTTTGATTTTAATGCCTTCAACGTTGCATTCTCGTCATACTGTTTTTCCAGAGCCACCCATAACTTCTTGGCTTGTTTGTTCTCAGAAAACTAATGGAATATTCCTTAGAAATTGACTGAGTCAACAAAGCATACACCTTCTTCTCTATGTTGTACTTCACCTTTGGCTATCAGTCATGCCACCCAAAGTAAGTTTAACTCCATTAGCACCAACCGGCATGCTATAACCTGTCTCGATTGATTCCCACATATTGGATCAACTCCATTTAGGTATATCTCGACCTTTTCTTCCATTGTGGGTATTCATCTAACGTTATAAGCTTAGGGGGCTTATTGTGGTTCCAGATTTCATTCTCCAGAAGCAATAGATTCTGGATCCGTGAATCCCTACCGGCAGTAAATGTTGAATACTGATCTTCCATTTTTATTAACTTTGAACTTCAAACTGAAACTTATTTGCTCGTGCGAATGGAGAGGTCCGAATGAATCAATCGTGCGAATGGAGAGGTCCGAATGAACCAATCGTGCGATTGAACAAATGCAGATGAGCCAATCGTGCGATTAAACAAATGCAGATGAGCCAATCGTGCGATTGAACAAATGCAGATGAGCCAATCGTGCGATTGGATAAATGCAGATGAACAATGTGAATGAGATTGTTCAGTCATACGAAAGGATGGGCGACTGAGTTCAATCATGCGTATGGGAGGTGCGAGTGAGTTCAGTCATGCGATTGAGTCAATCATGCGACTGAAGACTGCTGGTATTGAAAATTTGAGGGTTTTTGGTACTTTGGCAGAAAAATATGATTTTTCATGAACCCTAATCTGCCGTAAGCCGAAAAATGTGAACTTTTAGATTTGGAGACGTCGAAAACACTATTTTACTCAAAAAGATGGTGTTTTTGAATGAAAAAACGTGATTTTTACACCAAAATGATCGAATCACACACAAAATCAAGAGCCAAAGGTCTGATACCACTTGTTAGGACCATTTACGTACAGAGTACTAACTGATTCTACACGTATACCAACTCAAATAGTGCGAAATCCTATGATTGGCGATCCAATCAGGGAGAACACAGTTAGATCAATCTAACGATTAATGAAACGTTATGAATGATTAGAGAATGATCAACTGCGATCTATGAACTTGGAACAGGTTTTCTGAGTCTCTGGACGGCTAGGGTACGATTATGTGCGTAGGTATTCGAATTGTTACGTTTTTCCATGAATTAGATAGTATTTACAGGTTAGGGTCTTCCAATCATACGACTAAACCATTAGCATGGTTCAGTCATGTGATTGAATCATGCGATTGATCCATCCGCACGACTGAAGGTTCAGTTGTGCAACTGAGTCAATCTTATGTCTCAATCGGGCGACTGATCCAGTCTCCTAGTTCAGTCGTGTGACTGGTCCATTTGCATGAAGTATTCATGCGTATGGTCCATTAGCATGGTCCATTCGCATGCGAACTTCACACGATTAGGTTTGAACATGTTTCTCAATCATTATTGACTAAGACTTATGGTCAACAACCACAAACCTATATAGTTAGTTCACTATAAGATATGACATAATAAACAATGAAATATTAAACATTATAAGCATCAACCACAAATTGTATTTCATTCATACCCATTCAATTACATATATGTAAAACATGATAGACTTTTACATTAAGCTCCTAAACTAGGTACATATGTATCAACATATTATAACACCGGTTATTTTTTTTAAAGTCAAAGAAAGAAGAATAAAATGAAGAAAAAGAAAGAAATGATATTTTACCCAAGTTAAGGGGTAAAAAGTGTCAAAAAGGACAATAGGTTTGAAAAAGTGGGTGTGTGTTGATACTATGTACCTAGATTTGGATCTTAATGTAATATATGTCTTGAATGTCTTACGCTTATGTACTGCTTGGGTATTTAATGAAATGAAATGTTTGGTTGTGAATTATAATGTTTAATATTTCATTAATGAGTTGTGTAAACATATTGACTAGATTATATAGGTTTGTGATTGTTTGATAATGCAAAATGGATCAAACGCATAGCTCAATCGCACGAATGAACCATGCAAATGGTTCAGTCGCACGTATGAGTAACCCTAACCTAAAATAACACCAATTCAAATTCGTGGAAAAACATAAGCTTTATACACACTTCGACTCCAGATGTACCCTAGCCATCCAGAGACCTCTAAGATCATACTCCAAGTTATAGATCACAGTAGATCGATTCCTAATCAATTCTTAACATTAGATTCAATTACATAATTGTTTCTATGTGCGTTCTCACTAATGGATCGCCAATACAAATAGGATCCGCATATTTGGTTTGGTATACACGTTATCAGTTAGTACAATCGTCTAGTACACGGTCCTAACATCTTTTATATATTTATATATATAAACTATGGAAATCTCACAACATATGTTGACCTTTTATTTTTAACATTCGGTGGTGTGTGTTTTAGTGGGTTTCTAGGTGTTTGAACTCGATTTGCAACGATTTGGAAGAAGCCATACTCAAGAGCTGCAAAGGTGAGTTCTAGAACCCCTCTTTTACTTGTTTTAACTGATTTCGAGGCTGGAATTGCATGAACTTATGTTTTATAAAATCTGGGTTTTATACTCGTATGTTTGAATGTGTGTATGTTACGAGTATGGTGTGATTGTGGGCTATGTCATGCTTGATGATGTTATGGTTGTGTTTCTAAGGCTTAGAATGCAGTGATTTAAGCTTAGAACATGAAAGATGAGATTGGGGACTGAATCTGATGATATAGTGTTCCTAGGCTACTCATACGCCCAACCAGTTCATACGCCTAAGTTTAGAAAACTGTCTAAGTGTGAACAAATGCGGGTGAGGAAATGCGGATGAGTAAGAAATGCGGATAAGAAAGTCAATACGGATGAGAAAGTCAATGCAGATGAGAAAGTCAATGCGGATGAGAAAGTATAAGTGTGAACAAATGTGGAAGAGTAAGTTCATGCGACTGTGGAAATGCGGATGAACAAAGTTAATGTGGATGAACAATGGGATGAGTAAGTTCATGCGACTAAGGAAATGTGGATAAACAAAGTTAAAGCGGATGAACAAATGCAGATGAGTAAGTTCATGCGATTGAGGAAATGCGGATGAACAAAGTCAATGCGGATGAACAAATGCGGATGAGTAAAAAGAAATGCCGATGAACAAAAAGAAAAGTATATGAGTAAAAAGAAAATGCGGATGAATAAAATGAAATGCGGATGAACAAAAAGAGAAATGCGGATGAACACTTAGAATATTTTCTGACTTTTTGGGGAAAAGTGAAATTTAGGCTTTGGCTTGGGAGGTTCCCTGGGGCTATGTAAGTTGACTTTTTGAGGTCATAGGTGTTATGTAGGCATGTTATGATGTATGATTGATGCTATGAATGATGTATGTATGATGTATGTTATGTATGTATGATGCCCGTATGATGATGTGAGTGTGTATGTTGATGTGCCTTATATGTATGATTATTTTCCTGGTTTACATCAATGTTAATGAATGAAATGAAAGTATTATGTACGTAAAGTGGAAGATAATGAAAAGAGGGACGGAACATGATGAATGAATGCATGCATTAATGAACGAAGGAAAGTAAAGTAGTCTTGCAAGCCCTGTATGTCGAAACACGCCAAATGAAGGGTGGTTAGTTCAATGGGTTGTGTGGGTTAGCTACCCCAGAAGAATGCACACCGAGGTCCTTCTTTAAGACCGATATTGGACCAAAAGAACCAATGAGCCAAGATCAGAAAAACCTCTAAGTCCCACATGATTACAACAACTGCTGAAAGCTTCATCAGCAGTTCGAGAGTGCTGAAAACTCCAACAGCTGAAGATCAAGTGCTGAAGACTTCAACAGCTAAGACTAAAGTGCTGAAGTTCAACAGCTGAAGAAACACAAGTGCTGAAGCTGAACAGCTGAAAAACAAAGTGCTGAAGCTGAACAGCTGAAGAACACAAGTGCTGAAGCTGATGTCCAAAGTACTGAAGTACAACAGCTGAAGAGTTTAGAAGTGCTGAAGATCAACAACTGGTGTACAAAGTCTGAGGACAAAGACTGAAGACATCAGCTGATGATATCTACTGAAGTCATCAGTGATGAAACGTCTGAAGTTCAAGTCTGAAGATCAAGTACTGAAGTTCAGTAGTTGTCACAACAGCTGAAGAGTACTTCTTCAGTAGTTGTGATATCAGTAGTTTTATGTTTTACTTTCAGTATTTGTAAAACGACTGAAGAGCTTGTTCTTCAGTCGTGTAGTTCAGTAGTTTTATGTTTTTCAGTATTATAGAAACTGAAACACTTAGTATTTTTGTAGGAGATGTCAGCTGTTTGACATCTTCAGTAGTTGTGTTTCAGTTGGAATAATTCTGTTAGATGTCACTATCAAGTGACATCAGCAGACGTCACATCTCTTATATAAGAGGTGTCGACCTAATTGTAATTGTGACATTCCGTTACCACGAAAGCGAATATTGAATGAATATTTGCAGAATTTTCTCTTTCTATAACTGTCTTCGTTCTTCATTGAATATCGTTTCGTTCTTATGAATTAGCTAATTCATTGTTAGAATTCCGCTGCTATACTCTCTAATCAATCAACATAGATCTCTGATCCTAACAAGTGGTATAGAGCTGGTTAATCATTGAGAGATCTAACATTGATCATTGAAACTGCTAATTGATATCTGGTTTGATTGAATTAGCATATTCGCAAGAACTGGTTATAGATATGAATTTCTGTCGCTTCCGTTCATTATTTTGAGATCTCTTTTGGTTCAATTGGTTGTTGCGTTTCGTTCTAAATCTGTTTTAGCTTAATCGAATTTGATTGAATCTGAGATGACTACTCCTTCTAATGATCCTCACAATACTGGTTCCTCAACCCAGCCTCCGATGCTGGGTAGGACCGAGTATAACATATGGCAACGAAGAATGCTTCATCACCTGTCTGTTAACAGTTCAGTTGTTGGACATCTGTGGTACATGAACCACATAAGCCTATGGTGAACAATCCGGAAACCAATCAAATGGTTCGAAGAAGAAGGAACAATACTCTGATGAAGATCGGAAACTGTTTGAGATTGATGCTAAAGCCCATAGAATTCTGGCCATGGCACTGCCTAATGAAATCTATTCAGGGCTTATGCATCATGAAACTGCTCATGATCTCTGGAATGCCCTGAAGGAACAATTCGGTGGCACAGATGAGGTCTAAGGAAACAATAGAGAAATCCTTGCCAACAATATGAGACATTTCTCTCATAGAAAGGGTGAGACACTGACTCAATAGTTTTGAGCGTTTTCCTGCTTGATATCTGAGCTGAAAATGGTGAAAACAGGAATACACCAATAGCCAGATGAACAACAGGTTCCTCAGATCACTGCCTGAGAGATGGGACACATACACTATTGTCCTACGCTCCAGTGCAAATCTGGATGGCCTATCTCTCACCCAACTTCAAGGGAAACTGCTTACATTCGAAAGAGAGATAGAGCAGAAAAGGAAACTGTCCTCATCAGGAAAGCTCACTGATGACTTTGTACCAGGGAATACTGCCTTGGTTGGTCATGAGTCAGAATATGCTGCATCTGAAAGCAATTATGATGAGCATATAAATTTCTCTTCAATAGTTCTGATCACGCATTTGTTGGTATTGAGAGTCATTCTGGCAGTATAGTGACAATCTATGCTTCATTATGGATGATCTGAAAGGAATAGCTGATGATGATCTAGAAGAGATGGATATCTGAGCCAAATGGCATTGATTAGTATCAGATCTCAGAAGTTCTATAAGAGAACTGGCAGGAAATTTCCTGGACTCTCTGGCAAAACAAAGTGGTTTTGACAAGAGTAAGTTGAGGTGTCACAAATGCCAAAGGCTGGGACACTTTGCAAGAGAGTGTAGATCAACTGGATCTAACTTCTGCACCCTTTGTGACTTTTCTAGTACTAGTCCACAAAAACAGAGGGCAACATCCTGCTGGTTCTGGTCATCATTCACATCCTAGATCTCCTGCATACTTTGTTCCCAGGGTCAAATGTCATATCCTTATCCCTGCTATTATATGCCTCAACCAAATCCTGTTCAAGCTCCAATTGCACAACAACCACAAGCATTGCCTGAACCACAACCTTCCCAATCTCATCAACAACTCAACCTCAACAACACAGCTTCTTCACCCAGGAGTTGTTGACTGGAGCAGTTTACCAGATGACTTGTCTGGTCATGAACAACTGTTCTCAGGTGCTGGTCACATGGTGGTGAAAGTCCATTGGAAATCTAGCTCTTATGGCTTTGGATTCCGCTGATACTTCATCCTCTAATGCCTCTACACCAAAGGTATCACAGGTATCCTCTGAGGCAAAATCCCAAATTATGTTCTGAAACATGCATAGCAGCATTTGCATCTATTAGAGAAGCAAATGTAGCTTTAATCAAAAGAACATTGAGCTAGAACAAATAATTTCCAAAAGCAAAGCTGATTTGAGTCTGTGCTTAATGATAAGAATGATGAGATTTACAAACTTAAATGCCAAATAATGATGATAAGGCTAGGAAGAGATACTTCTAGAGAAGTATAAAGATCTCAAAGAAACCTTGCAGTTACCCAGGTATAGTGTGATAGATGGGTACAATCATGCAAAGGTTTTGAAATGCTTCTTAGTAAGCAATCTGCTTCCAATGTGAAGTTTGGCATTGGTTACAATCACATGCTCCACCTACAGATTTTACTCCCAGAGCAGAGGTAGAATCTGATGGTGAGAGTAATAACCAATCCATCTCATCATGTGATCTACTTTCTGATACAGCACAATCAGAAGCAGAAGTCAGCACAAAAGCCCTCTCAGAACCTATCAGCTGATGTTGATGGTTCCACTGCTGACACTCACATGATCAATGAGTTGATCAACTCAGGAGTTATTCTGAAAGTCCTGATAGGACTAGAGAGCAGGATTTGACACCTGAAGTTCAAACTCCAACTACTACAGTACTGAAAGAAGGAAACGTCAGTAGAAAGAGTTTGAAGACTACTAAAGAGGTAGTAAGAAAGCAAATAATGCTTCCAAAGTACTGAAGAGCAAGTCTTCAGTTGCTTCACCCTCTTTAGTTGATGATCAACCTAAGATGAAGAAGAAACCATGTGAAGTAGTGGTTTGTTCAATCATCTTACAGATGATTGCTGGTACAAAAGAGGTCCAAACTCAAACATAAGAAGAAATTAAAGAGAAAATGGTAAAAATGAAACTGAGTTTGAGACCACATTGTATCGCAACATCAAATCCTGTAACCTTAAGTCCTTAAAGAAATCCAAAAAGGAAGGGGTTAAACAGGTGACAGCTGAGAGTGCTAGAAAGAAGAAGGTGCAACATAGGAACTTCTCAAACTCCACTGGCAATCTGTCTGATGAGCTGAAAGCTTTATCACAAAATCAGACACAGCTGGTTATGATAGTTCAACATCTGTGGAAGAGTTAACCAATTAGATGCTCCTATGTTGAAACCACAGAAAAGGAGGTCCAAGCCAAAGGATTCCTCTTCTTCACCATCTTCTTCCTCTCAGGCTGTTGTTTCTAATAAACCTGTTAGTTTACCATCTGTTGATGAGACCAGGCCCAAACCCAAAAAAGGTTTGGGTCTCCAAAACTAACTGATTGTTATTATTGCAGGGTTCTCCAACATGCCAAAGTAGCATCTGGTATGTAGACAGTGGGGGATCTATGCACATGACTGGGAACATCTCTCTTCTTCATGACTACTCTCAAGGAAAGAAGGGGTGTGTTCTTTGGCAATGATGCTAGGGGTTACATCATTGGAAATGGCTTTGTCTCCAATGGAGAAATCAAGTTTGATGATGTAATCATGTGGAAAATCTCAAGTACAATCTCTTGAGTGTCAGTCAAATGTGTGATAAAGGCCATGTTGCTCTTTTCACCAGTCAGAACTGTAGGATTCAATCATCCAAAGTTCTGCATTTGATTGATAAGGTGTTGGATGATCACACTCTCATGAGAGCCAAAGGACAGGAAGAGTGTATGCTTAGATCTTTCCAAGAAAATAGATCTCAGAGGCAATCCTTGCCTATTTTCCAAAGCCTCTTTCAAGAATC
The DNA here is from genome assembly GCA_025506515.1 of Flaveria trinervia. Classification (NCBI taxonomy): domain Eukaryota; kingdom Viridiplantae; phylum Streptophyta; class Magnoliopsida; order Asterales; family Asteraceae; genus Flaveria; species Flaveria trinervia. The sequence goes on along the minus strand of CM046449.1, from coordinate 22,794,887 downwards.
TAAACTGTGGCGCAGAAGGCTGGGTCATGTTAATTTCAAAAACATGAATAGCTTATCCATAATAGTTTAGTTAGAGGCTTACCAATAAAGGAGTTCCACTGTGATGAAACTTGCACTGCTTGTTTAAAAGGAAAACAGCACAAAGTCTCATTCCCTCCTATTGAGAGCCTAAGTCCACGCCTGCTTGCAATTACTGCATATGGATCAATTTGGTCCTGTGAGAGTAATGAGCATGGCAAAGAAGAAATACTATCTGGTAATTATGGATGATTACTCCAGATTTGTATGGACTTCTTTCTACATTCAAAGGATGAGGTTGCTCAGAGATTATTCACTTTGTGTTGTATATTGAGAAGCAGTATTCCCTTCCAGTCAAGTGTATTAGGAGTGACAATGGAACTGAATTCAGAAACCATACACTTGATGACTTCTATCTTTCAAAGGGAATCAAAAGGAAGTTTAGCATCCCAAGGACTCCAGAACAAATGGAGTAGTGGAGAGAAAGAACAGGACCCTAATTGAAGCTGCAAGGTCCATGCTGGCTGATTTGGTTTGCCACTGACTTTTGGGCTGAAGCGTTAACACAGCGTGCTATGTGCAGAATAGAGTCTTAGTAAATCAGAGGTTGATGAAGACTCCATATGAAGTTCTCCATCACTTGGCTCCTCTAATTTCATTTTTCAAAGCATTTGGGTGTCCCTGTTTTATTCTAACACAAAGGATCAACTCCATAAATTTGATCCTAAGGTGGATGCAGGGTATTTTGTTGGTTATTCATCTACTTGCAAGGCATACAGAGTCTTCAACTGCAGAACAAAGATAGTTGAGAGACTTTGCATGTGAAGTTTAATGAATCTCCCTTGGACAAGATTCCACAAAACCCTGTGGAGTTGTTTGATTTGGACATACTGCAATATGTTCCTTATCAACTTCAGCTATTGCAGATCCTGTGGATAAATCATCTTCTGCAGCATGTCTTCCACCTGGTGGTATTGATGATGATGATGATAATATCAATACCACCTATTCAAGTTTAGCAAGCAATTGCCTGTGTCTACTAAATTTGATGTTCCTGTAGCTTCAGCAGTTCCATCCACAACAAATGCTGATGAGATCTCTGTTTCCTCTACATCTTTTGAGTTACCATCTAATTTGGTTTCAAGAGTCTGCATCAACATCTGCTGCTGCTGAAGGTTCTACAAACACTTGCACAGATCTCATTGTTATCAAGAACTGAAGAATCACCCCATGTCTCAGATTATTGGTGATATCAATGCTAGTGTTTCAACAAAAGTCAATTGTCTAACTTCTGCTTCTATGCTCTCTTCATCAGTCAGCTAGAGCCAAAGAACTACCATGTTGCTTTGAGAGACAATGGATGGGTTGAAGCTATGCAGCTTGAGCTACTTCAGTTCAAGAAACAGCAAGTGTGGGAACTGGTTCCTCTTCCCCCAGGTAAGTGTGCATAGGCACTAAATGGGTGTTTAGGAATAAAACTGATGAAATAGGCTTATTGTTAAGAACAAGGCTAGACTGGTTGTATAGGGGTTTTCACAAGAAGAAGGTATTGACTATGATGAAACCTTTGCCCCTGTAGCCAGAGTAGAGGCAATCAGATTGTTTTAGCCTATGCTGCATTCCACAATCTTAAAGTTTTTCAAATGGATGTCAAAAGTGCATTTTTATATGGTAAAATAAAGGAAGAAGTTTATGTGTGTCAACCACCAGGCTTTAAGGATAATAAACATCCTGAATGGGTGTATAAAGTTGATAAGGCTCTTTTGGGTTGAAACAAGCTCCTAGAGCCTGGTATGAGACACTTTCTACTTTTCTTCTTAAGAATAATTTCACCAGAGGCTCCATTGATAAAACTTGTTTATTAAGAAGGTGGATCAGCATAAGCTACTTGTTCAGATTTATGTTGATGATATCATTTTGCATCCTTGATCCAGTTGTGTGATGATTTTACAACATTAATGAAAAAGAGGTTTGAAATGAGTGCAATGGGAGAATTACAGTTCTTTCTAGGCTTGCAAATCAAACAAAAAGCTGATGGAAATTTATCATCAGTCTAAATATACAAAAGATCTTTTAAATAAGTTTGATTTACAAAACTGTAAGCCTTGTTCTACTCCCATGTGCAACACCACACAACTGGATATTGATCAGAAAGGTAAAGCTGTTGATGAAATCTTTACAGATGTATGATTGGGTCCTTCATGTATTTAACAGCTTCTAGACCAGATATTATGTTTGCTACATGTGTTTGTGCTAGATTTCAGGCTGCTCCTAAAGAGTCTTATTTAATTGCAGTCAAGAGAATCTTTAGATATTTGCAAGGTACACAATCTCTGGGTTTATGGTATTCCACTGGACACTCTTGCAAATTAGTTGCTTTTTCAGATAGTGACTATGCAGGGTGCAAGTTAACTAGAAAGTCAACTTCTGGTGGTTGTCAATTCCTAGGCAACTGTTTGATTTCTTGGCAGAGTAAGAAACAACATCTGTTGATACATCAACTGCTGAGGCCGAGTACATTGCTGCTGCAAGTTGTACTTCTCAGGTACTCTGGCTTCAGAACCAACTTCTGGATTATGGCATTACAGAGACTAAGACTCCATTATTAATGGATAGTGCTTCAGCTCTGTGTATTGTCAAAAATCCAGTCCAGCACTCTAGGACCAACATATAGAGATCAGACATCACTTTATTCGGGATTGTTTTGAAAAAGGTCTGATTGATCCTAAGTTTGTGCCTAGTGCTGATGAGCTTGCAGATATTTTTACTAAGCCTTTGGATAGTTCTATTTTCCAAAACCTTGTGTTAAGGCTTGGTATGCTGCAGCTAGAATAAGTGACAACTACTGATGATTTCAGTAATAATTACTGGTGATCATTGGTACCCATGTCACATATAACTACTGATGTAGTTACAACTACTGATGTAGTTACAACTACTGAAATCAGTACTAACAGATAAGTACTGACGTCCTATGAAACACCTGAAAAGCAGATGCAAAGTCTGATGAGTAAGTGTTGAGGACAGTATGAAACAGCTGAAAGGCTATGAATTGACGAAAACTACTGAAGAGAACTTTCTCTTCAGTTGTTTCTCCAACTGCTGTTTCATTCTAAACAACTGAAGCAAAACCATGTCTTCAGTAGTTTTATAACTACTGATGACTAATACCAAGTCTTCAGCTGTTTACAACAACTGATGACAAAACCACTGTCTTCAGTAGTTTCACAACTACTGATGACAAACACCAAGTCCTCAGTTGTTTCATCATCTGAAGTCAAAACCATGACTTTCAGTAGTTTTCTAACTACTGATGTCTAAAACCACGACTTCAGCTGTTTCAACGTCTGAAAGGGTAATACCATGTCAACAGTCGTTTTAAACTACTGATGACTAACACCAAATCCTTCAGTCGTTTTCTAACCCGTACCCTATAAATATCCCTGACCTAATCCTTCAGAGCTTCATCTTCTTCAAACCTAACGTTCATCTCTCCAAAACTTCTCTCTCCTATATGGCGTCCATGCAACTCAAACCGCGACACAACTGTGTAGCTTACCTCACCAAATCGCCATTCTGGGCTAAGTTCGATAATGCTATTGATCTTATGGTCCAGTCACCCTACAAAACGGCCTTTCTTCTCATCCAATCGTTCATGCCGAATCCCTTAACCAGTTTTGGATGAACGTCACCCTCACCACTGGGGAGAACAACACAGCGTCTCTCCGGTCGGTCGTCAACAACCACGAAGTGGTCATCACTCCCGATATACTTTGTCAAACTCTACACTTGGATGATGCCACTTCTCTTGCTGGATATACAAAGGGCACAACTGATTTATCCTTTGCCCACCATGGATATCAGGGAAACCTTAGTGCCTCCACCATATTGAAGAAACATTTCCATGATACGCTGAACGACTAATCTTTCACATGGTAAATGTCTGTTTGGCTCCTAAGACTTCGTCTTGGGATCAAATGTCTACTAAGTGGCAGCAGGTAATGTACTCCATTCTTGAGCAACAGCCTTTAAATTTTTCAGAAATAATATTTTCAGAGCTCAAGGATATGGCCCAAAAAATAACTGCTAACCGTTGGATATTATATCCGCGGTTCATAATGGCCATAATTACAAACCAGCTTCAAGCTGAGGGACTTGTTGGCCTGGGAGTCCCTGCTATGGCTGTTTTGCCTGAAGTATACTCCCGGCACAACTCTGACCAATCACTCAAATGGCTGCCAAGCTGCGCAAACCCACGCAGCTGGAACCCACAGCCACCACCTCCAAATCAAAAGTCCCCACCAAACCCACTAAAAGAAAACCAAAAGGCTACTCAGGGAAATGAGTCCCCTGAGGATGCCCCTGCAACACAAACGCATGCTATATCCACTGGTTATAGCCCCCTAGTGGATATAAGGACTCTTCCAGCCATAGCCGCTCAGGATTCCTCTCAAAAGGAGCCTGCAGCAACCACACAAGGGGTACCACACATCTGGGATCTTCCTCACTTGAGGAGATTGCCATTGAAGAGCACCATCCTCCCCAGGTGCACTGCTTCTACCCCTTCTCCCCATGCAACCGCCCCCCAAAGTCCTACATTGCTTGTTGCACAAGTGCTGACTTCAATTGCACTCCTCACCCCCTCCCCAGATACCAATTACTACTGGGAACACCTCTACCATTGAGGGGAGGACCAAAGTGCAGCTGAGAACCCACAGCATAGGGGTTACAATGTTCCTTCTCTTAGTGTAGCAATGGAGATTGGAACTTCTGGTGAGGCTGCCACTTCTCCTGCGATAGCATATGATCAGGTTGTAGTTGGTACCATTACTAAGACCTTACCAGAGGCAACTGCTGATGACGGACATAGTCCTGAGGCAGGAAGTCCCGAGTACCAAGACAAAGGGGCACATGCTACAACTGAGCTACACTCAGTGCATGTTCATCCTGATCCTCTCAGGAGGTCAGGTGATTCAGTTTCTACTGATGATGACCTGGGCTTCTTTACGATGTAATAACCCAAAACACCATCCTGGAGGAGGAGGTGAGCAGACTCAAAGAGCTGCTTGCCAAAACTTCTAAGGACCAAAGACCATCTGCCTCCACCAACCCACAGATGGCACCTTCAGTTGAAGGTTCCCCAAACACTTTACCCTCTCACTCAATGAGCCTCCAGCTTCTGCTTTTGGCACTATCTCTCCGGGACAGAACCCCCAGAGCAGATGGTTGCTGTATTCCAACAATCCCTCCCTCTCATCACTCCCATCATCAATGAAATTGTTACTAAAGCCATTGATGAGAGGATTTCCTCAACTCTACAACCACTGATTGATAATGCTGTGCAAAAGACACTTTCTGCGGTACAAACCCCTGTCTCCAATGCATCCAAAAAGGGGGAGTGTACTGCAGTGAAAGAAAAGAAGAGGAAAAGAACTGAGGATGAGAAGGCATAAGAGCAAATCCAGGAGTTGGAAAAACAAAAGCAACAACAACTGATCACTTACAAAAGAAAGAAAAGTGCTGGTGAGCAACCTACTGCTGAAGAAAATCCTTGGAAGAGCTGGTAAAAGATGCAGATGACACACACAGCCGATCCATGGACAAAATCATTGAGCAACTCTTCAAGCAAGGTTTTGATACAGCCACATTAGATAGTGAGATCAGGAAGTTGGAAGTGGAGGAGATTCAAACCCGATGGGCTGGGTATGATGTACTGGAGAAAGAGAGATGGAGATCATGATCTGTTTCATTGCCAAATACTTAGGAAGATCTTTGATGGAGATTCGTGCATGGACCAGAGACAGTATTCTGGCTATAGCCACCAGAATCTGTCTGTTGAGCAATTCCATAAGGGGATTATCATTGAAGCCCTTGATGAGGCTGGGGCTGGAAAAGGTTTGAAATGGAAAGACTTACAAGGCTAAACTCACACCAAAATGCTGAAACAACCTTCCCTTTCACCCACTCAAAAACAGCCTACCCCTCAAATCTCCAAACCAATCTCAAAGCCCAAATCCAAACTTCCTCAACTTCAAAACCAACTCCCTTACCATCTAAACCAACAGCCAATGATGCACCTAAGAAGAAGAAGAGAAGGGTGTTGAGGCTAGAAGAAGAAGAAGAGGAGATGATGTGGAAGAAGATAGGCTGCCTCTGTCTGCAGTTCTAACATTGGCGAAAGCCAAACCATGCCCATCACTCCCACCTCACAGATGGATGTTGTGAAAGTAAAGATTGAAGAAGAGCAGCAGCAAAAGCTTCATGATGATGAAATGCTGAAAAGCATTGACAAAACTTATGCTGCTTCGTCATCTATTATTAGTATGAAGAAAGAGCTCTAAGGTTGTACACTCTTGCCAACACATTTCAATATCAGAAGGAAAAGGTGATAGTATGGCCTGATCCTAGGGTGGCTCACAGGATTGTAAAGAAAGACATTCCTTCGAGATACAAGGGCCAAGTCAAAAGGATCGTAGATGAAGAGATCATAATGGCCCTTGTAGTATCACCCTGGGAGATTGTCGAAGACTTCAAGAAGGCCTATGAGAGTAAACAACCACCCCAAAAGATGTTAGAGAACAGGATTATTAATAAGGGGTTAGTCTACAAGAGGCTTGAGAACTTCAAACAAAATGAGCTCAGTCTGTTACTTGAAGAAACTCATCCTGATGAGTTTGCATACAGACAGATTACAACAGTTGAGCTCAAAAATGGTAAACAAGCCAAGTACATCTCAGAGCTGTATGGGCGAGAAGGATTGTTGGATGGTGAAGCCGAGAACCTGACCATGGAAGAACAAATCATGTTTCTCAGGGCATACACCAGAGAATCCTACAGGCTTATACACGGGAAGTAGATCTGATGAATGGGATAACAACTCTGTGTCCAGTTCCCCAAAACAGAGTTCCCATTCATATCTTGCCAAACAAATATCTGAGATTTCTTCCCAGGCCGAAGCTTATATGGGTCATCTTCTCTACTGATCAAGAAGGAAAAAGACCAACCTTTTTGCCAACAATAAGTGGGAAAATAAATAAATTAGAGGTTTTGGCTGCATTGGTTCAGGGGAGTTTTTTGGACCAAAAGAACCAATGAGCCAAGATCAGAATACCTCTAAGTCCCACATGATATCACAACAACTGCTGAAAGCTTCATCAGCAGTTCGACAAGTGCTGAAAACTCCAACAACTGAAGATCAAGTGCTGAAGACTTCAACAGCTGAAGACTAAAGTGCTGAAGTTCAACAACTGAAGAACACAAGTGCTGAAGCTGATGTCCAAAGTACTGAAGTACAACAGCTGAAGAGTTTACAAGTGCTGAAGATCAACAACTGGTGTACAAAGTCTGAAGACAAAGACTAAGACATCAGCTGATGATATCTACTGAAGTCATCAGTTGATGAAACGTCTGAAGTTCAAGTCTGAAGATCAAGTACTGAAGTTTCAGTAGTTTGTCACAACAGCTGAAGAGTACTTCTTCAGTAGTTGTGATATCAGTAGTTTTATGTTTTTACTTTCAGTAGTTTTGTAAAACGACTGAAGAGCTTGTTCTTCAGTCGTTGTAGTTTCAGTAGTTTTATGTTTTTCAGTAGTTATAGAAACTGATAACACTTAATATTTTTTGTAAGGAGATGTCAGCTGTTTTGACATCTTCAGTAGTTGTGTTTCAGTTGGAATAATTCTGTTAGATGTCACTATCAAGTGACATCAGCAGACGTCACATCTCTTATATAAGAGGTGTCGACCTAATTGTAATTGTGACATTCCGTTACCACGAAAGGGAATATTGAATAAAATATATTTGCAGAATTTTCTCTTTCTATAACCGTCTTCGTTCTTCATTGAATATCGTTTTGTTCTTGTGAATTAGCTAATTCATTGTTAGAATTCCGCTGCTATACTCTCTAATCAATCAAACATAGATCTCTGATCCTAACAACCGACCATTTGTATAGAACCTTTGTCGCTTACCCTAGATACTGTGGCCAGGTTGCTGTGTGCCATGACGGGGGGTCTATGATGGACCCCGGCCTAGTATCAGCTTTATGCATGACGGCGGGTAAAGCACATGACAATGGTACACCTGAACTTACCCTAGGTATTGTGGCCAGGCTGCTATGCGCCATGACGGGGGTAGACCCCGGCCTAGTACCAACTTTATGCATGACGTAGGGTAAAGTTCATGGTTTTTGATGGAATGAAAAGAAGTAGTGATGAACATATGAATGAAAGTAAGAAAGCATGAATGAATGGAATTTAATGAATGAATGATGAAGATAATAATGATATTATCTATGTGTACGTATGATGTCTGATCACATGCAAAAGTAAAGAACGGTTTTAGTGAGAGTAAAGTATGTTTTTTATAAAACTAGAACTCACTCAGCAACGCTTACTTTTTATGCATTTTTCTAGTTGGCAGGTGAGCATTGCTGAGGATGACGCGGGGCAGCTACTTGGCATTTTGGATGGCTTTCTTTTGTTAATGTTTTTACATTGTAATGCGAACGAACGATGTTTCGAAATAAATGATTGTATTAACTTGCAAAAGCATTATTAATGAAATGAAAAGTTATTTTGATGGTCCGTTGCGATGTATTATGAAAGTTAAATGTAATTATATGTTTTATGAGCGATGATTAGCCAGCTATAAGCGTCCCGGTAACGGGGCCTTACAAGTTGGTATCAGAGCCAAAGTTTAATTGAAACGGATACAATTTCAAAATAACTAAACTTAAACTGAAAATGGGACGGAAAGGGAAGGGATGCTAGTCCGAGTAGCTACGTGCCGTCAGGTATTTTCTTAATGATTAACCGGTATTATGTGCGCATGTTATGTGGTTTATGTGTTGTATGTAGATTTAGATACTGATGTAGTATGGATAGGTAATGCTTGGGATATGAAGAGTAAAGTAAGTGGCTAATCACAACTGGCCACTGTAATTAGGGACTTACTATACTTGACATAAACTATGTTTTTCCCCTGAATAATCGTGTTGGTGTTTGAATCTTCCAATGTGTGTTAGAGGATGGTCAGTGGCAGATCATCAAAAGCTTCGCGTGGTGGAGGTGGTGGTGGACGTGGTGCTGAACCACGGGTCATGAGAGGAAGACCTAGAGTCAAAAGGTTGGTTCATGAAGAACCTGAGACCCCTCATCCGAAGAGGGTGATGAGAGTGCTAACTTAAGAGCCTTAGTGAAGGAGGCGGTTATGGAGGAAGTGCATCAGGTCATGCAGACGATCCTACCATCTGTGGTGACCGAAATGATAAAGGCAGTTAGAGATAGGGAGAGAAGGGAAGGAGTAGACCTACGGGCGAAAGGAGACAGGCCGAGACTGAAACAGTTTTCTCTGATGACGAAGAGGAAGAGGAAGAAGAAGAGCCTACGCTGGAGGCGGCCCGAGGTTGCAACTATGGGGCATTTTGTTGGAGCTGTAAAAGATAGTCTATATTATCAACATAGTCAAAGTCAACAAAAGTCAACATCACAATCAAAGTCAACAAAATTCAAACCCGACATGTTCGAGATGAGGATCCGAGACGACACATTGAAGATTTAGATGATTAGGAGTTTTATTGTAATAAATATATTTTGTGTGCACAAAATATATTTTATCTTGTTTTAGTCATTTTTATGTTTTATATGTAATTTCATTAATATGCCTAAGTCTAGGGGTTTAAATGTAATTAGTGAATATTATATTCACTATAAATAGCCTAATTGTAATTAGAATTAGGTTAATGGTTGAATGACCAATTGATTGGGGTTTCCACTTTGTACAAATCATATGCAATCAATATAGATCAAAGGGGTTTTATTGTGATTATCATTGTTTGATCTTACAAATCTTCATAATATTTGATTCAAGTTTTATCCTGGAGTTACACATTTCAATAATGCAAGCCCCCTACTTTTGATGGTAACGGCACTACTGCTACTGCTCACTAGTGGGTGAGAGAAATGGAAGTTGTTTTGAACATCAGCGAGTGCCGAGAGGATCGGAAAGTGAAGTTTGTTGCCCACTCTTTCGTGGACTCAGCTTTATGCTGGTGGGACAATATCGTCCAAGCTGAGGGTAGTCGAGCTATTGGAAGAATGAAATGGTCTGAGTTGAAAAGATTGGTGATTGAGGAGTTTTGTCCTCATAAGGAGATGGACAAAGTTGAGAGAGAGTTCCTGCAGTTGGAGGTGGGGACGATGACACATCAGTAGTACATCACCAAGTTCAATTAGATGGCACGTCTGGTGTCGACCAAATGACAACCTTGTCATGAAAAATCAAGAGGTATATTCAAGGCTTGCCGACGAATATCCGTAGGCAAATGATCGCTGCCCGACCGAGCACGTTTAGGTCGGTGGTTGATTTGGCAGGAGACTGTATGATGAAAGGACTATGGTGGTGACCGAAGGTAGCAAGAAAGGTGGTAGTGATCGGAATTGGAATAGAAAATGGTTTGGTCGGGGTGGTGCCCCGATGAGTAACAAGAAGGCACGGATAGATGACTGTCGTGTGGTCACATCCGGTGCAGGAGTAAAGAGATGCAGCAAATGTGGGAAGGAGCACAGTGGCGAGTGTAGGTGGGGATTGAATGTGTGCTTCAAGTATGGTAAGCCTGGTCATCTGGCGAGGGAAGGCAAAGCAGGAGATGTTTCAACTGTGGCACTGAGGGCCATATGAGTAGGGACTCTAAGAAGCCAAGGGCTAGGGGTTTTGGGGTGAAGAAGACTCGAGGTGAAGGATCGAGGGCGAGCGCCAGAGCGTTTACGATGACGTAAGAGGAGGCTAGGACGGACCCTGATGTTGTGTCAGCTACGTTTCTAGTAAACCAAACTTTAGCCTTTGTGTTATTCGATTCTGGTGCTAGTAAAAGTTTCATTTCTGTTGCTTTTTGTGCTAAATTGCCTATTAGTAGTAAGAATATAGATGCACCCTTTGATGTAGAAACTTCCATAGGTAAGTCTACCTGGATTTCTAAGATGATAGAAGGCTGTGATGTGGAATTAGAAGGTCATAATTTCCTGTTAGACCATTCATAATGACCTTAGGTGGTTTCAATGTGATTCTTGGGATGGATTGGTTAGCGGAATACGAGGTGAACATTGTGTCGCAAGAAGATGATTCGTTTAACAGCACCTGACGGGAGTATGGTGATGGTTTATGGGGATCGGGTCACGACGATCCCGAAAGTAATCTCAATGGCGGTAGCGGGAAAGTGCATGAGTCGTGGATTTAATGCCTACTTTGCTTATGTGAAGGATGTAGAAACACCACCCCACAACTGTCTGAAGTACCGGTTGTGTGTGACTTTCCAAACGTGTTCCCAGAAGACTTACCAGGAGTGCCACCTGACCGAGAGATCGAGTTTCAGATTGATTTGATACCGGATGCCTAACCTGTTGCTAAGGCACCGTATTGGTTGGCTCCGACTGAGATGAAAGAGTTGATGGAGCAATTGTAGGAGCTACCTAATAAGGGGTTTATTAAACCAAGTATCTCCCCTTGGGGTGCTCCGGTCTTATTCGTGAAGAAGAAAGATGGTAGTATGAGGATGTGTATCAACTACCGTGAGCTGAATAAGTTGACAATAAAGAACTGATACCCTTATCGAGAACTGATGATTTGTTTGATCAGCTTCAAGGTGCTAGTTGGTTCTCAAGGATAGATCTTCGATCGGGCTACCATCAGCTAAAAGTGAAAGAGCAAGATATTCCTAAAACAGCTTTTCGCACGCGTTATGGTCACTACGAGTTCCTCGTTATGTCATTTGGTTTGACCAACGCACCAGCTGCTTTTATGGACTTGATGAATCGAGTGTGCCAGCCCATGTTGGATAAATCAGTGATTATGTTTATCGATGATATCCTGATTTATTCCAAGAGGGAGGAGGAGCATGCCGGTCACATTCGGGAGGTGTTGGAGACGTCGAGAAGGGAGAAACTGTATGCTAAAATCTCCAAGTGCGCGTTCTGGTTGCGCGAAGTTTAGTTCTTAGGTCATGTGGTGAATCCTGACGGGATTATGGTGGACCCGGCAAAGGTGGAGGCAGTGATGCAATGGAAGTCTCCAAAGACGCCATCCGTGATTCGTAGTTTCTTAGGTTTGGCGGGCTACTACAGGAGGTTCATTCAAGACTTCTCTAAGATCGCTTCCCCACTAACCAAGTTGACCCGGAAAGATGTAAAGTTCGTATGGGGTCAAGCTCAAGAGAAGGCGTTCGAGGAATTAAAGGCGAGATTGACTCAAGCTCTTATTCTGTCATTACCCGATGGAAGTGAAGATCCAATGGTTTATTATGATGCTTCCTACTCGGGGTTGGGGTGTGTGTTAATACAGAGAGGAAAGGTTATAGCCTATGCATCCCGATAGATGAAGGTTCATTAGGTCAATTATCCTACTCATGACATGGAGCTAGCAGTCGTGATCTTTGCGTTAAAGATTTGGAGGCACTACCTTTATGGGACGAAGTTGTTAGGATCGTGTGTGTATACCGAATCAAATAGTGCAAAATCCTATTTGTTTGGCGATCCAATCAGTGAGAATGCACGTAGAAACAGTTATGGATTGAATCAAAACATTAAGAACGATTGGGAATCGATCTAGTGCGATCTATGAACTTGGAACAGGTTCTTAGAGGTCTCTGGACGGCTAGGGTACGATCTAGTACGTAGGTATTCGAAGTGTTATGTTTTTCCACGATTTAATTGGTATTTATATGTTAGGGTTTCTCATTCGGGCGATTGAACCATTTGCATGGTTCAGTCGTACGATTGAGTCAGGTGGTTGATCCATTTGCATGACTGAGTGTCAGTCGTGCGACTGAGTCAATCTCATGTTACAATCATGCAACTAATCCAGTCTCCTGGTTCAGTCATGCATTGAGTCATTAGCATAAATTTGTTCATGCGTATGGTCCATTAGCATGGGCCAATCGCATGAGAATTTCATATGATTTAGTTTGAATATGTTTCACAATCATTATTTGACTTAGTTCTATGCAAACAACCACAAACCTATATAGTTAGTTTAATATAAGCATTATTACATACTAAGCAATGATATATTCAACATTATAAGCACAACCACACATTGTATTTCATTAAGTACCCATTCAATTACATATGTGTAAGACAATAAAGACATTTTACATTAAGTTCAAAAACTAGGTACACATGTATCTACAAACTCCCCCTTAGACCTAGTTTCATATACTGCCTTACATTCTTCATAAGTTCGTCATACTTCTTGTACTTCTCTTCTCTTGTGACTCATGTATGTATTTCAAAAGCAAAGCAGAGTCGTATTACATTCTGGAATTGCAGAGCTTGTATAATATCCTGCGAGTCATAGAACAGTGGCCACTTGTATAAGCTGTAAACATCATCGGATGACAAGTAGTGAGCCACATAGGGTCAAACACCCTGATGGTTTCCATAATACCATTTCTGTTCAATACTATGACTGCCTCTCCTATTCTCCAATCGTAGTACCACCACTTGAAATGTGGAGTGAAGTCTTGTGGCATTTCCCGTAGAGGGATTCTAGACATCATGCGCGGAGGACTCCACTTCAGCACTATTTTCAGTTTCCCAGTTATGGTATCAACTTCAGATCTCCTGATATACATCGTTGGTTGTTGAGGCTTGAAGTTGACCCACCGGGTGTGGTACTCTCTCTTTAACGCTGCTTCAAACCAGCGTGACATCTTACGAGGATCAGCATATAGCAACTTCAATTTTGCTAACTGGTTAAGCTCAAAACCTGGAAGAGTCTTCAGATCATATAGAAATCTAAAGTACTCGATCCCTTTCTCTCTTTTAAGAGCATAGACATTAAGATCTTCAAAATATGCCCACGTAATAATTTTGCCTGACACCTTGTGATACTTCTTCACTTTATAGAGTTTGGTGTAGACATTTGACTTTAGAGCACTACACTGGGCTCTAACTTCTGCAAAACACGCTGCCCATTCTACCTTTCTAATATTGACGTCGACGTCTGAGGCTTGGGCCTTGTCTTCCTTCTTTTCTGACTCTTGCTCCATTTTATCCAGAGTTTCAAAAGTTTCACTAACAAGGGAGTCACCCAGATTTGGGACTACATTTCCCTCCTTGTCAGCGTACTCTGGATAATGTTGAGCAGTGACATCTTCAATCTCGATTTCATCGACATCATTAAGCTCATCGTCACTGTCAATGTCCATCGTAGGAGCATCCTTCACTATCTCGTCAGGATTCAGTCTGAACATCTCAGCAAGTTGCTCATTAGTAAGGTGGTGGATTATTTCTCCTTCTTCAGGAGTGTAACTCACAGACCTCCTGACTATCATTGTGAGTTGAGACTTGATCTGTTGAAGGGGAGCAACATCATATTCATCTTGCTGAGATGTCTGATCTTCTTGATTTAAACATATAAACACATCATACATCAGCCAATAATCAAAACAAAAACACATTAACAAATATAAACATTATGTACATTAATTTGATACAATATTCAAATACACATGATTTTAAATAACATAAACAACTATGCATTACTCTTGTCTTGAATCATTTGTTCCTCTGCTGACGGGGCTGATGTAGAGGCACCTTTGTCTTGAGCTTTCTTGGTCCTCCTTTCACTTACTGATGTGGCACCAATAGCAGATGTACCTCCTTCTCCTTTATCATCATCATCATTATCACCTGCATCAACATCATCACCTCCCTTTGTATCCTCACCTTGATCATAACCATCATCTTCTTCATCATCACTGTCATCATCATCACCATCTCCTTCTTTGATCTTTAGTGGCTCATCCTTCGATCCTTTGAGCCTCAAAATGATGGCCTTGTTAGTAGCCTCGAACTCCTCTGTTCTCTTTGTTGAATGGACATGTTGCTCCTGGAGTTAGGACATCTCGAGGCTCTGATCAGCCATCTGCTATGCCTGCTGCTCAATCAGCTGCGCCTGCTGAGATATCTGTTGAGATTGTGCAGCAGTAAGCTCTACTAGCTGACGAATCTGGGCAGTCTTCTCTTCATCGGCTGCCAACAGCTTCAGCACCATGCAGTTCAGTCCTGAGATCTATTCCTCTACCCCACTGGGGGGTAGAGATGAGCCTGATGGAAATGAGGGGTATGATGACGGTCCTGCTGGGTGGCTAGAGGTGGTGGTGGTGACAGTGGTGAAGATTGGGGGTGGTATAGATGTGGGTGGTGGTGGATGAGCTGTAGTGGTGGTGGATGGGATGTGGTAACTGGTGGAGTGGGTGTGGTAGTGGTGTGTGAGGTGGTAGAGGTGGTGGCAGGTGGTGTGGTAGTAGTGGTGGTGGTAGTGGTGGAAGGAGTGGCTGAGGTAGTGGTTGTGGTGGTAGATGAGGTCAAGGTGAACTTCAATCTCTTCCCCTTCTTGCCGTGGGGTTATGCCATCCTCTTCTTCCTTGAGCCTCGAGACACAGAGGCTCCCCCTTGGCTGCTGGGCGGGTTCGGGGCATATGTGGGATCTGGATCAGCAGCAGCATCCCCGGACTCCCCTGGGCATCCACCAACCGCCCTCAACCCTCTCTCTATGGCAACCACCCGGCTACCCACAGTCCTCATGAGAGGCTATTCATAACTCTCTGTCTCCTCATGTGGAGGACAAAATTCTTGGTGAAAGCTGGCAGTAGTGGCATCAGTAGGAGGTGGAGATGTAACATGAGTAGTGGGGCCCCTAGTAGGAGCGGGCCTAGAGTCTCCGCCGGTATCACCGTCATCATCAGAGTCGTCAGATGGTAGAGCAATTTGCTCAACATCTGAGTCACTCTCCTCATGGGGCCACTTTCGCCTACCTGGCACCACATAATCAGCCTGGGCTAGATGCCCGAAGAGTCACTTCACCGGGGGTTTGACCTGCTTTCCCCGGTAGACCTTCATGTGGCCTTGTGTAGTGTCATCCATTACTTCCAACGACACCACATCTTGGCTCTCCTTAGGTAGAGAGGGCAGCTTCTCATCAATGATCATTAGGAGAAACCTAGGGTACATGCAAAAACCCTTTTTACTTTTACCTCCAGATTCTCTATCAGGTAAGAGAATATCATACTCGAGAAGCTGAAAGGGTGGTTCAGCACCAATGCCACGTAGGCATTTTGAATCTGGTCTGAAAGATCATCAAACCCACCCCTTCTCGAAGCCAGGCACTTAAGGATGACATGTGCTAAGTACTTGTACTGGGGACACAGGTTGCTCTTGTTAAGCACACCTGCATTAATATCCCCATCGTACTTCATCCTTAGGAAGCACCCTCTCACTGTAGAGGGTGAAGTTTGGTTGGGTGATCAGCATCATCACCAAAGGCAAGTACACGTCATATATCCTCAGCAGTCACCTCGATAGCCTGACCCAAAATCGTACTGCGGATGTTGTAGGGCTCATGTGTACGATCAACCGAAGCCCCCTCCCAGAAGGCCTGCTAAATAGACCTATAGGGAGTGCATGGTGTGGATATAGCCCTGTAGATCTTGGATCCCTTAAGGAATGCAATGATCCCCGCAAACTCGGCACCATTCCGAGTAATGGCATCTAAATAAGCACATATGTTGTGCTTGGGGTTGATGGACCACCTGTCAGCCATAGATCTGTAATACAAAGAACATAGACGTTAGATCACCACATAAAAATCATCAATTCTAATTAACCTGGTTGAACTCAGTCTGGTTCAATCATGCGCTTGAACCATGCGACTATGTTAAGTTGGTTGACCTAGCATGCGACTAGGTTCAATCGGGTCACTGAGCAGGCGACTAAGTTCAATCGGGTAAATAAACCTGCGATTAGTTCAGTCAGCCGACTGAGCTCATTCGTCTTATCCATTCGGCCGATTGACTCATTCGTCCAGCTCAGTCGTGCGATTGGAGTTCATCCGGTGTCCAGTCGCATGACCCACTGTTCGTTCAACTAAGATTCGAATTTGGACCAAATCTTGAAATTAGACGTCGTGTTTTGGTTCCTTAGGCTCGTAATCATTATTCTAATAACCTAATAACCTTGATTTTAACATTTTACGTAGTTAGTTAGGTTGTTTGTCCTTTCTCAGTTTCGGTTCTTGTAAGGGCCGAAAATCACAAATTAGGATTCAAAATACACGAACTTCAGTTAGATAACATCGCATTGTACCTGTATAACAACTGAAGATCGTCAGTATATCAAATAATGTGAGAAAATCGGTCAGTGAAAATTTTGGCAGAGTAACGGTACAGTATGCGATTTTAGGGCGATTAGGGGTGATGAGTTTATCGATCGACTATGGCCCTATATACTGAATCTGATTTCAACCGGGCGACTGGGCTCATTTGCTCTGTTCATTCGGGTGATTGGACCTCAGTCGTGCAATTAGTTCAGTCGATCACATTCAGTCGGCCGACTGGATTTCAGTCGGGCGACTGACTCATTCGCACAGCTCCATTCGGGTGACTGGCTCAGTCTGATATGCCATTCGGGTGAATGGTTCATACTCATGCTCCATTCGGTTGTCTGGGGCATAAGTATGGTCCATTCGTACGGTTGGTCCATACTCATGGTCCAGTCGTGCGAATGGATCTTACTCATGATTTTGACTTTATGACATTCCACACTTAATCCTATTAACTTTTGATTAAATGTTATGAGCATTCGATCATCTCAGATATGATCATTTTAACTTGGACAACTTTTGATCACCTCAGACGTGATCCTTTTAAACAATTTGTCACCTCAGACGTGACTAATTTTACATTAGAAAACACGTGTGGTCACCTCAGACATGACAATTTTAGTTGATTAAATCCCCGATTGAGTTCCATGGCATAGTCCAATGTTTAACAAACTAAATTGATGAAATTTAAACAAAATAAGAGAACTAAATTTGAATTACAAAACTAAAACTTGTTTTTGTGGTTTTGAGTGAGGTGTAAATCCTAAGATGAAAATCTAATAGATTAATTTTCTGACAAGGCAGCTTCTATTCATTTTGACCATAAATGGACCGATTCAATTTGGAATCATACAGGTAAGTCAAAGCATTCGGGACATGTTATCAAAACCTTTTGATGCTCTGTTCTTGTTTTTCATCTAGAGTCGTTAGCAAGTTTAGGAAATCATACTAGTACTATTAGATCCCCACATTGATTTGGACTTTTAAGAATTGTAGCCATGATGATTGTCAGTATACTTGTCCTCTTAAATCCATACACAGACTTTTGACATTGATTGATGACAGTTGAAGGTTTGATTATTTCAATAAGCATTTGTGGATCCCACGCTTATCTGGTAATCAACATTCCTCAGGAGATTTTTAAGCGGTCTCAGGGTAGTATTCAAGAAGAAACTATTCTTAGAGCTTTCAAAGAGAAGCCAAGCCTCAGGTCAGTGTCACCGCATAGCAGAGAGGTGAAAAACTACAATGAATTCTAGAATATCTAGGTTATGCTTATCCTCAGGTTAGTGCCACCGCACAGCAGAGAGGCACATAACCTATCTTCTTGTTTGAGCAATTTTATTCTTTTTGCACAGATCTCACCAACAACATATGTTGTTAGTTTGATTGCTTTTGCAATTTTTTCATCACTTGCTTTTGCTCATATTTTGGTCATACGCACACATTTGTGGCGTTTATTCTGCTTGTCACCCCTTATTGGAATTTTGTTGATTGTGTTAACAAAGGATAAGATGATAACCCAGCTTGTCGAACAACTTAGTTTAATCTTGAGATCACCAACAAGGTCTAACATCTATTATGTTGAATCTACCGACATATCATCATGTCTAGCAACCTCTAGGTTTACTTTCTTTGTGTTACCTTGGTAGTATCTAGTTTTACTATCATTTGTCCTTTTATATTGCTCAGACTACATAGACTTATACTTTGAACTTCGCATCTTATTAAATTTAAACTTTTAAAGTCCCAAGTGGTTTGTTCCTGTGTACTATCATTTTCCATAGTTGAATCGGTATCACCAACACGATCTGAAGCTTACCTCTCCTCCTCCCTCATTTTTTTATAATGTTACTTTCTAAACCTATTCTCCCCTAAAATTCTAAAACCGTAAACGATTTGCATTTTTAGGATTTTACTAGACAAGAAATAACATTAATTTAATTAACTACTTAAAATAAATTAGATAAATAACAAAAATGAAAATTAAGAGAAAAATGGACTATACGCATCGGACTACACATGGTCATCTTCAGGAATTTATCACTTTTCTTTTAACGTCATTGACCTCTAACAAGTACAGAAAACGTGGTTATCAAAAGCTTTTGTATAGAGGTCAACGTGTTGAAAATCAGTATTTATTTTAACCACATCGATTAGGTTCTTTTTAAAACAGTCACGTATAAAGTGATATTTTATTCCGATGTGTTTGGTCTTAGGATGTTGGACCGTATTTTTAGTTACTACAATTACAGTAGAGTTATCAACAAAGATAGAAGTAAAGAGAATTCAAACCGTAGTCCCGCATTTGCTGTTGAATCCATATGATTTGTGAACAGCAACTTGCAGCAGCAACGTATTCAGCTTCGCAGGCTGACAAAGCAACCGAGGTCTGCTTTTTACACTACCAGGTCACTAATCTCCTCCCAAAGAATTGACATCCTGCTGATGTAGACTTGTAGTTCATCTTGCAACCGCCGTAATCCGATTTGCTATAAGCCATAAGCTCGAAGTCATCATCATGAGGATACCACAACCCTAGTGTTGGTGTACCCTTCAAATAACGAAGATCCTTTTGACCCCTATCAAATGGTTAACTTTTGGATTTGCCTGATATCTTGAACATAGACATATAGCATACATGATATCAGGTCTGGAGGCAGTGAGGTACATTAGAGATACAATCATTCCTCGGTACATGATGGCATCTACCAGATCACCATTCTTGTCGGGTGCTACATCATGGTTTGTAGCAAGTGGAGTCCCAGCTGCGGAAGCATTCTCCATGTCAAACCGACTGGGAATATCTCCTACATACTTGGTCTGATGTAGAAAAATGCCCTTAGGTGTCTGATCCACCTGTAACCCGAGAAAGAACTTCATCTCTCCCATAGCACTCATTTCAAATTCAGCCTTCATTACTGCTTCAAACTCTTTACACAATTCTTCATTCTTGGAACCAAATATTATGTCATCTACATAAATTTGGACCAGCAGTAAATCACCATCCTTTTCTTTGATGAACAGTGTGCAGTCAATAACACCTCTGCGAAACCCATGTTTCACAAGGTGAGTGGAGAGTTTCTCATACCAGGCTCTAGGAGCTTGATGAAGCCCGTATAAAGCCTTGTCGAGTTTGTAAACTCGATCCCGATGATATGGATCCTCAAATCCCTTGGGTTGACTGACGTACATTGTCTCTCGGATTTCACCATGAAGGAATGCACTCTTCATATCCAGTTGATAAACTTTAATCTTCATATATGATGCATAGGCAAGGAAGATGTGGATGGCTTCCATTCTTGCCACGGGTGCAAACACTTCATTGTAATCTATTCCCTCAACTTGTTGAAATCCTTGAACTACAAGTCGAGCCTTGTTCCTGATGATGACACCTTGGTCATCTTTCTTACATTTCAATACCCATTTGCTGCCAATGACCTTAGCACCTTTAGGTCTATCTACCAGTGTCCATACACCTAACTTCTTGAACTGAAGAAGTTCTTCTTGCATGGCACTAACACATGCCTCATCATTTAGGGCTTCACTCACGTATTTTGGCTCGAACTGAGACACAAAACAACGATAAGCACCATCGTGAAGGTACCCTTTTCTCCATTAATAAGGCATAATCAGCTGAATACAACTGATTTCTTGTCTGAACTCCTGATCTTAGATCCCCAATGACATTATCCAGATGATGATAGACGTTTAGGCGTGATCCAGGAGTGGTGGGAACAGCTACCTCATGATCAAGATTATGAACATTTGGTTCAGTATCTAAGGTAGTAGGGGTGTGAGGTTCCGAAGACTCAAAGGCATCAATGGCAGATGCTTGTGGACTTGCAGTAGGAGGAACCTATTGCTCCTAAGTGTCCTGAATATTCTCCATGGCTTCATCGTCAGAGGAAGAGTCACTTGCCTCGAGTGCTCCCCCTGAGTTGGTAAATGAATCACCTTGTGAGCCAGATGATGTAGATTCCTAAGATGGTGTGTTAAGAACATCATACATCATCTTTGTTGCTAACTCAACATCAGACGTGGAGAGAGGGATGTTGAAGGACTTGAAGAATCCATCATAGTCGAAAAAGAAGGTGGGTCCTTTTCCAGCAAGTGGTGTGGTGTATCTCTGAACGTCCACGTTACACCACACTTCTACTTGACTCGTCGAGTTGTTGTAAACTCTCTGGTTTGGTATGTTGTATCCTAGAAAGATACCTTCTTCAGCCTCTCACTGAATTTTCCCTCTTGAGTCTTCTTCAGTAGGTGCACGATGCGCCAAACGGCTCGAGATACTCTAGGTTAGGTTTACGTCGTTGTAGTAGCTCGTAACACATCTTGCTATGGCGTTTAACTACCAGAACTCGATTTAATGTGTAACACGCATTTGCAACTGCCTCATTCCAGAATTGGATAGGCAGTTTCAAGTCTGCTAGCATAGTCTGTGCAGTCTATATCAAGCTTCAATTCTTTCTTTCAGCAACGCCATTCATCTGAGGAGTGTAGGCAGAAGTGAACTCATGCACAATTCCTTTTTCCTTACAGTATGCCTCCATCCATTGGTTCTTGAACTCGGTTCCATTGTCTGAACGTACTTGTCGTACCTTTAGCTTATATAGGGACTCCAATGTAGTTACTAATTCCTTAATGAATCAAATGTTTCTGATTTAGATTTCAGAAACATTAAAATCTTGAGTAGTCATCAGTAACCACATAGCAGTACAAGTCACCTGCAATGCTTCTTGTACTAACTGGACCAAACAGATCCATGTGAAGAAGTTCAAGAGGAAGTTCGATGGAATGAACTTTCTTTTCCTTATGAGACTTCTTCGACTGTTTGCCCTTCTTGCATGCAACACAGAAATCAGGAAGTTGGAAGTTTTTGCCATTAACTCCTCTCACGAGATCATTCTGGATCAAGTGATTCATTTTCCGTGGATTAATGTGTCCCATTCTTCTATGCCAGGAGATGGAATCCTTCTCAGTAGCTTTTGACAAGAAGCACTAAACTTCATGATCCGTTGTGGAGGCTTTGATAGATCCAAGACATAAAGGTCCTTATATCTTGAGGCAGACATTAAGACTTGGTCCTCCGGGATCACATAGTCCTTTTTCAGGACATAGCACTTCTTGTTGTCAAATACTACCTTAAAACCTTTATCACAAATTTGGGATACAAAAAGCAGGTTATTCTGAAGTTGTTGAACATAGTTTACCTTGTCGAACTTCACTTTCTGATTTCCCACTTCCCCTTGAGCTGTGATATACCCTCCTTTGTTTCCAGCGAATGAAACATGGCCTCCTTTTATTTGTTTGACGTTTGATAAGAGAGCCTTGTTCCATGTCATGTGCCTGGATGCTCCGCTATCTATAATCCACGTGTTGGTTTCAGCACTATAGTGAACACCCTACACATTCAATTGAAAACGTTAGTTCAAGTTAGGGACCCAAGCCTTTATTGGCTTGGGTGTCCCAGAGGCATCACACATCATAAATGTGACCCATTGACCTTTAGAGGGTAAGGGAAGCTCAGTTATCTTCTTGTTCTCATTATCAGACATTGAGGTTGGTTTTTCTTTCCATGAACCTGCCTTGTGTAAGGCCTGTTTGTGATAAACAGACGACTGGCTAATGGATTGAACTTTAGGTTCACTAGACCTTCTAGGTGGAGTCACTGAGTTCCTCTTAGAAGAACTAGGTTTTGGGTCCTGAAGTTCAACTTTCCTCCTCGGTGTCTGATAGTAATTACATTTAGATGCAACATGTCCATACTCTCCATAGTTGTAGCATGATCTGCTTTTGACTTTTCGATTTAACTGTTTGTGTGGAGAAGTGTGTGACACACGTGTGACATTAACCTTTTTGGGTTGACATTCTTCTTTTTTAGATGTTTTATCTTGTTTAAAAAAGTTAGTTGTTTTAACATTTTTAACATCTTTTCCATTTTGTTTACCTGGACTTAGACTTGACGCACGTGCGTGGTTAACATGTTTGGTCTTTTTGGGTTCAGAATTAGACTTGATTGACCCAGACTTTATATTAACCTTTTCAAACTCTTTTTCCAAATTAACACAAGGCATTTTACCTTTTGACTTTAAAGTGCCCTCCTTTTGTTTAGTACCAGATTCATTTGATTTACATGTGGAATCTGGATCACTTACAAGAGGAGTGGACACAACATGATCCTTGATTGGATTTTTATTGATTGCTTTACATTTTGCGTTCATCAAGATCTCATGTGGTGGTGGAACCACTTTATAACCAATCCCTCTTTGTTGTTTCGCTCTCTCACTAAGTTTTGAACAATATGAGATGAACTTGTCCAACTATGCAGTTGTTGCTTTAATGGATTAACATCTACTTCTAAAACGGCCTTTTGTTTCTTAGTGTCTTCTAGGGAGTTAAGATAGAACTTAACGTCATTTGATTGGTTAAAAGCTACAACTTCGGTTTCCCTAAGTTGTTTGTTCAATAGTTCTATCTTTTCTTTATAACTGTGCTAATTTTGTTTAAGAATTCTTTTAGCTTCAGTGCACAGTTGCAAGTCCTTTACTAAGCTATCATTATGATCTAATAACCTAGCAAATTTTAAATCTATGCTTTCTCTAAATTATTACAATCAGAACAAGCATGATTATTGAAAAGTTGGTTAGTAGTACTTACCTGAGAGGGTTCTGATGAATCAGCCATCAAAGCAGAGTCTGGTGTTTCTGATTCTAGTGATTCTGATGTTGTTGTAGATTTTCCTTCTACATGCATGTAATTTACCATTGTTGGAGTCTCTTCGGTACTTGACATCACGAGTTCCACTGCAATATCTCCTTCACTAGCTAAATCGTCATCTAAATCTTCCATACTAGCAATGTTGGATTCTCCCGGTGAAACAAACCGAAAGCTCCAGTCCTATCCTTCATCATCATGAGCAGTCAAGGCTTTAGGATCCTTGTTTGATGAAGTAGGACTGCTAGTTCATTTATCCTGACGATTGAAGGATGAGAATGGATTCCCGTTTCTAGTTTTCTTGGGCTTCACACACTCACGTTAAAAGTGACCCTTTTCACCACAGTTGAAACAGGTTACCTTGGTCTTGTCGAAACCAAAGGTAGTGTCCTTAGTTGCAACCACGTTCTGTCCGGTTTTCTTGACAAACTTCTTAGCTCTCCGAACAGCACTTGCTAAGGCCTACATTATATCCATCCTTTCCAGCTTTGTCTCGTCCACCTGCTCGTAGTCCTCATATGCCAGATGACAGTTCCCTATTTTCCCAGCAATTAGTCCATCATATGAGTGGACTACAGCTGCTAAGAGATCCATGTGCTCTCTTGCTACTTCTACTGTCACATTATCGAGATTCTCGGTCTTCAGTTTTGTAGCATTTGCTTCAGGTGCAATGTATTGGGTACCAGACGACCCTGACATTTCTGACCCTGAAGTAGTGGTTTAAGAGGGACCAGCTAAAGTTGACACAAAAGCCGTCTGAAGTGGTGCTCCAGACATTTTGGCTTGTGGAGTCGCGTTGTATAGTGTTGGATTCTGATCATAGGAAGACTTTTGGGATCTATATTTCATCCTTAATTCTTCTTCTCTCAGCTTCAGAATGAAATCATTTATATCTAACTTCGTTAGCATACCATTCTGTCTGAGATTGGAGACAAAGGAAACCCATTTCTTCGGCAAACCATCAGCAAAGTTCGACACTTTGTCTTCATAACTCTGTTACTCCATGATTGTGTATCTCACTCATCAAGTGGTAAAATCTATCAATAACGTCATCCAGGCTTTCTTTACCCATCGAAGAGAAGTTGTCAAACTCTTTCTTCAAAGCTTTAGCCTTTATCGCCTTTAATGATGCATTTCCATCATACCTTTTCTCCAATGAATCCCATAGCTTCTTAGCTTGCATATACTCAAAAAATTGGTGAAAAATATCCTTGGGGATCAACTAAGTAAGCAGAGCATAGACTTTCTTCTCAGCATTGTATTTGACCTTTTGTCCATCAGTCATGCCACCTAGTGTAAGTTTGACACCATCAGCACCTACCGGCATGTTGTACCCTGTCTCTATAGATTCCCACAGACTGGGACCTACTCCATTTAAGTAGATCTCGAAACGTCGCTTCCATTGTGGGTATTCGTCTAAGATGAGTAGCTTAGGGGGTTTGTTGTGATTCCCCACTTCATTCTACAGAAGCAGTAGGTTTTGAATCCTTAAATCTCTCCCTACTATTAACACCAAGTATTGGTCCTCCATTGCTATCAACTTTAAACTTTTGAACAAACTGTTTCACTTGTGCGAATGAAGGTGTGCGATTGGGCTATTCGTGCGATTGAAAAATATTGATGGTTCAATCGTGCGACTGAACTATGAGGATGGCTCAGTCGAGCGAATGAACAAATGAGGTTGGACAATGCGAATAGACTGCTCAGTCGTACGGATGAAGGTACGGATGAGTCCAATCATGCGTATGAGGGATGCGTATGGATTCAGTCGGCCAATTGAGTCAATCGTGCGACTGAAGCTGCTGAAACTTGAAAATTCGTAGGTTTAAGGTATTTTGGACGCAAAAACTTGAATTTTCACTAACCCTAATTGTCTCATGCCGGAAAAACTAAACTTTATGAGTAGGAGACGTCTAAGACACCGTTTTACACAAAACGATTGCGTTTTTAGTTGAAAAAACACAATTTTTGTATCAAAAACGATTGAATCACACGTATAACAAGAGCCAAAGCTCTTATACCACTTGTTAGGATCCTCTATCGAACGAAATCCTAACTAATATACGTGTATACCGAATCAAATAGTGTGGAATCCTATTTGATTGGCTATCCAATCAGTGAGAACGCACATAGAAACAATTATGGATTGAATCAAAACGTTAAAAATGATTGGGAATCGATCTAGTGCGATCTATGAACTTGGAACAGGTTCTTAGACGTCTCTGGATGGCTAGGGTACAATCTAGTATGTAGGTATTCGAAGTGTTATGTTTTTCCATGATTTGTATTTATAGGTTAGGGTTTCTCATTCGAGCAACTGAACCATTAGCATGGTTCAGTCGTGCGATTGAGTCATGCGGTTGATCCATTCGCAAGACTGAGTGTTCAGTCGAACGGCTGAGTCAATCTCATGTTACAATCATGTGACTGATCCAGTCTCCTGGTTTAGTCGTGCGATTGAGTCATTAGCATGAAGTTGTTCATGCATATGGTCCATTAGCATGGGCCAATCGCATGAGAACTTCATATGATTTAGTTTGAATATGTTTCACAATCATTATTTGACTTAGTTCAATTCAAACAACCACAAACCTATATAGTTAGTTCAATATAAGCCTTATTACATACTAAGCAATGAAATATTCAATATTATAAGTACAACCACACATTGTATTTCATTAATTACCCATTCAATTACATATGTGTAAGACAATAAAGACATTTTACATTAAGTTCAAAAACTAGGTACACATGTATCTATAGAAGTGCACCATATTCACTGACCACATGAGCCTGAAGTACTTCTTTGAGCAGAAGGACCTGAACATGAGGCAGAGATGATGGTTGGAGCTCATAAAGGATTATGATTGTGAGATCCATTACCATCCGAACAAAGCCAATGTGGTGGCAGATGCCCTTAGCCGAAAAGAGAGACCCGAACCGATTTGGGTGAAAGCTTACCGGTTGATCATGACCTTCAATGTGATGAAGCAAGTCAAAGAGTTTCAAGATGAGCCATTGAAAGAAGATCATCTTAACTCCGAAAGAAAGAGAGGTCTGGTTGCGAAATTGGGTGAAAACACACTTGGTGTTAGAACCCGATTTGGACGAATGTGGATTCCTCGTTTTGGGGATCTACATATGAAGATCATGGACGAAGCTCATAAGACTCGATACTCTATTCATCCCGGTGCTACAAAGATGTACCAAGTCAGGAAGAAAAATTATTGGTGGCCAGGTATGAAGCGTGATGTGGTGGAGTATGTGAGTAAATGCCTTACTTGTTTACAAGTGAAGGCCGAGCACCAAAAGCCGTGTGGGAAGATCCAACCTTTGGATATACCGGAGTGGAAGTGGGAGCACATCACCATGGACTTTATTACGAAACTACAGCGCACCGCGCGAGGATATGATGCCATATGGGTGATAGTTGATCGTTTGACGAAGAGTGCTCACTTTCTACCAATTCATGAGACATCTTCATCCGAGAGGTTGGCTGAACTTTTCATTAAGGATATCATGGTGTACCAGTGTCTATTATGTCTGATCGTGACACCTGGTTTACATCAAAATTTTGGAAGAAATTCCACGATGCGATGGGGACGAGGTTACATATTAGTACGGCTTACCACCCTTAGACAAATGGTCAGTCGGAAAGGACCATTCAGATGCTGGAGGATATACTTCGTGCATTTGTCATCGATTTTGGAGGAAGTTGGGATGACCACTTACCGTTAGTTGAGTTCTCGTATAACAACAGTTATCATGCCAACATTGGTATGCCCCCTTATGAGATGCTATATGGTAAGAGATGCAGGACACCCGTCTGTTGGGGTGATATTGGTCAGAAAGTGTTAAGAAGCATCGAGGTGATTGAGGCTACGACTGAGAAGCTTTAAAAGATCAAGGCCTTCATGACGGTAGCCAAAGATAGACAAAAGTCGTATGCTGATAAACGACATAGAACGATTGAGTTCCAGGTGGGTGATAGGGTTATGTTGAAAGTCTCACCTTGGAAGGGTATCATTCGGTTCAGAAAGTGGGGCAAGTTGAGCCCGAGATACATAGGGCCTTTCCGAATCATTGCTAGAGTAGGAGAGGTGACCTATAGATTGGAGTTACCAGATGAGTTAAGTGGAATTCACCCGACATTCCATGTATCTCATCTGAGAAAGTGTCTAGCAGACAAAGATATGATTGTTCTACTAGAGGATATCAAGGTTGATGAATAGCTCAATTATGTGGAGCAAGCAGTGGCGATCATTGATCGAAAAGAGAAGAGGCCGAGGAATGAAGTGGTTCCTCTTGTGTGTATACAGTGGAAGCACAGGAAGGGATCCAAGTCTATGTGGGAGATTGAAGAAGAGATAAGACAGCATTACCCATGATTGTTTGAGGAATAACAGGCTTCGGGGACGAAACCTATATAAGGGGGGTGGACTTGTAACACTCGTTTATTTTTTTTAAAGTCAAAGAAAGAAGAATAAAGTGAAGAAAAATAAAGAAAATATATTTTACCCAAGTTAAGGGGTAAACGTGTCAAAAAAGGATAAAAGGTTTGAAAAAGTGAGTGTAAAGTGGGCATGGCCGCCCACTCCCTTCTCACACACCCAGATCTGCATTTTTTTAGAGAGAGAGAAAGAACAAGCAAAAAACTCTCGGTTCTAAAGAGTAACAACAAGAAAAGTCAAATTCAAGGTAAGGAATTCATGGTTTTATGGTGTTCTTAACTGGTTATGTCCTCGGGTTTATGCTCATGTGTGTTTGTATGTTCAGTTGTGTGTGTTTTAGTGGGTTTCTAGGTGTTTGAACTCGATTTGCAAACGAGTTTGGAAGAAGCCATACTCAAGAGCTCCAAATGTGAGTTCTAGAACCCCTCTTTTTACTTGTTTTAACTGATTTTGGGGCTGGAAATGCATGAACTTATGTTTTTATAAATCTGGGTTTTATACCCGTATGTTTGAATGTGTGTATGTTACGGGTATGGTGTGATTGTGGGCTATGTTCATGCTTGATGATGTTATGGTTGTGTTTCTAAGGCTTAGAATGCATGATTTAAGCTTAGAACATGAAAGATGAGATTTGGGGACTGAATCCGATGAATAGTGTGCCCTAGGCTGCTCATACGCCCAAACAGTAGTTAATACACCTAAGTTTAGAAAACTGTCTAAGTGTGAACAAATGCGGATGAGGAAATGCGGATGAGTAAGAAATGCGTATAAGAAAGTCAATGCGGATGAGAAAGTCTAAGTGTGAACAAATGTGGAAGAGTAAGTTCATGCGACTAAGGAAATGCGGATGAACAAAGTTAATGCGGATGAACAAATGCGGATGAGTAAGTTCATGTGACTGAGGAAATGCGGATGAACAAAGTTAATGCGGATGAACAAAGTTAATGCGGATGAACAAATGCAGATTAGTAAGTTCATGCGACTGAGGAAATGCGGATGAACAAAGTCAATGCGGATGAACAAATGCGGATGAGTAAAAAGAAATGCGGATGAACAAAAAGAAATGTGGATGAGTAAAAGAAATGCGGATGAATAAAAAGAAATGCGGATGAACAAAAAGAGAAATGCGGATGAACACTTAGAATATTTTCTGACTTTTTGGGGAAAAAGTGAAATTTAGGCTTTGATTTGGGAGGTTCCTGGGGGATATGTAAGTTGACTTTTTGAGGTCATAGGTGTTATGTTGGGCATGTTATGATGTATGATTGATGCTTATGCGTGATGGTATGTATGATGTATGTTATGTATGTATGATGTATGTTATGTATGTATGATGCCTTGTATGATGATGTTGATTGTGTATGTTGATGTTCCTTATTATGTATGATTATTTTCCTGTGGCTTTACGTTGAATGTTAATGAATGAAATGAACGTATTATGTAACGTAAAGTGGAAGAAAATGAAAAGAAACATGATGAATGAATGCATGCATTAATGAATGAAGGAAAGTAAAGTAAGTCAATGCATGCATTAATGAACGAAGGAAAGTAAAGTAAGTCTTGCAAGCCTTGTATGTTGAAACACGCCCAATGAAGGGTTTTAGTTTAACGGTGTGTGGGTTAGCTACCCTAGAAGGATACACACCGGGTCCGTCTTTATGACCGACCATTTGTATAGTACCTTTGTCACTTACCCTAGATACTGTGGCCATGCTGCTGTGCGCCATAACAGGGGGTCTATGATGGACCCCGGCCCAGTATCAGCTCTATGCATGATGGCGGGTAAAGCACATGACATTGGTAACCTGAACTTACCCTAGGTATTGTGGCCAGGCTACTGTGCGCCATGACGGGGGGTCTATGATAGACCCCGGCCCAGTACTAGCTTTATGCATGACGGTAGGGTAAATTTTATGGTTTTTGATGGAATGAAAAGAAGTAATGATGAACGTATGAATGAAAGTAAGAAAGCATGAATGAATGGAAGTTAATGAATGAATGATGAAGATAATAATGATATTATCTATGTGTACATATGATGTGTGATCACATGCAAAAGTAAAGTACGATTTTAATGAGAGTAAAGTATGTTTTATTATAAAACTAGAACTCACTCAGCAATGCAGACTTTTTATGCGTTTTTCCAGTTGGCAGGTGAGTATTGCTGAGGATGGCGTGGGGCAGTTACTTGGCATTTTGGATGCCATTCTTTTGTTAATGTTTTTGCATTGTAATACGAACGAATGATGTTTCGAAATGAATGATTGTATTAACTTGCAAAAGCATTCTTAATGAAATGAATAGTTATTTTGATGTTTTGCTGCGATGTTTTATGAAAGTTAAATGTAATTATATGTTTTATGAGCGATAATGTAACACCCTGAAATTTCTATTTAAACGAACGGAAAAGAAAAGTAAATAGAAAGAATGGAAATTATGCACAAATGGAGGGGGATAAACTGTAAAAGTACAAAATTTATTATTTTAAGGATTTAAGGGCATGGTCGCCCATATCAAAGCAGAAAGCTGCTTGATCTCGGAAGAAGAAGAAGAGAGAGAGAGAGCCCGGTTCTAGAGAGAGAAAGATGAAGAAGAGGCTGAAAAAGGTAAGTCTTCTCTTGTTTGAGCTCGGTTTCAGCTGGGTTTCGAGTTCTTGACCGAGGTTCTGGTTGTTTAGAGTTTGTTTTCGGGATTCAAGAGCTGAATCGAAGGTGGGACTCGAACAGGAAGTGTGTTGCTCAAAAGCTGCTCAAGGTGAGTTTCTAGAACCCCTCTTTTACGGATTTTTAACTGATTTGGGGCTATTATGCATACCAA
Source organism: Flaveria trinervia (assembly GCA_025506515.1). NCBI lineage: Eukaryota > Viridiplantae > Streptophyta > Magnoliopsida > Asterales > Asteraceae > Flaveria > Flaveria trinervia. Next base: position 22,763,724 of record CM046449.1, on the reverse strand, counting down.
GTGATGTTTTCAAGTAAAACCGTGGAATTACAGCTTTATGTTCGAATGTTGTATGTATGTATGCATGTTATAGTGATGACTATGGGTTAGAGATGATGTTTAGCATGCTTACATGGACTTAGTATGTTAGATCTATGTTTGGGTATGCTTAGAATGAATATCGGGTGAAAATGGTAGCCTGGGAAAGGATTTCAGAATGTTTGATGAACGTGAACAGTGGTTCATGCGCCCAAACAGTTGTCCATGTGTCCAGCATGAGAGACCAGACACCTAAGTGTTGGCCATGCGCCCAAGGGTGGGTTATGCGCCTAAATAGTGGCCCATGTGCCCAGCATGTTGGCCCATGCACCTAAGTGTTGGCCATGCGCCCAAGGATGGGTCATGCACCTAAATAGTGGCCCATGCGCCCAGCATGTTGGCCCATGCGCCTAAGTGTTGGCCATGCGCCTAAGTGTTGGCCATGCGCCCAAGGGTGGGTCATGCGCCTAAATAGTGGCCCATGCGCCCAGCATGTTGGCCCACGCGTCTAAGTGTTAGCCATACGCCCAGGGGTTGGCCATGCGCCTAAATAGTGCCCATGCGCCCAAGTGAAGAAAAGGTTGTGTGGACCATGCGCCTAAACAGTGTCCGTGCATCCCAGAGATTGAAACGACTAAGTGTTGGCCATGCGCCTAAGCAGTGCCCATGCGCCCAAGTGAAATGTTAAGTGTTGATGTGCCTGAACAGGGAAGAAACGCCCAAATAGTGCCCATGCGCCCAGACTGTTTTATACTTAGAATTTTTATGCCCATGCGCCTGGAAGGACCCATACGCCCACTTTGGACTTGAGTTTTCCCAAGTGGTTTTTAAGGGGTATAATGGGGAGATAGGCCTGGTTATGATGTGATGGCTTATGTGTATTATATATGTATGATGTGCATGTATGGTGATGATGTATGTATATGTTTATGTATATGTTCCTTATTATGTACGTATGTCTTCCCTTGGCTTTGCGTTGAACGTTAATGAATGTAATGAAAGTATTATGTAACGTAAAGTGGAAGATAATGAAAAGAGGAACGTAATGAATGAATGCGAGCATAAACGAATGAATGAGAAAGTATAGGATGGCTTGCGAAAGAAAGGAAGGAGGTTCACGACTCACTGAGGGTCGTTAGCTCAACTGTGTGTGTATCATAGCGTGCGATCTTGGCTTACTCATAAGGGGACATAGACACAGTGGGAGTTCAGTTTTGGTAACTTCTCCTATACGTGCGATGTGGTATTTACTGTGTGCTATGTAGCGTGCGATTTTGGATGCCTCATATGGTTTTATGGCGTGCGATCTTGGCTAACCCATGGGATGGCGTGCGATTCTGGCTAAACCCCGAGAGTTCTCACACACACAGGGGGAGTCGGTCTTCGTGACCACTCCGATGGTGCGATTTGAGCGATATGTGTAATGGACGGCATAAGGGTAGCGTGTGATTTTGGCTGCCTCATGTGGTTTTTATAGTGTGCGATCTTGGCTAACCCATGAGATAGCGTGCGATTCTGGCTTCCTTATGTGTGCGATCCGTGCGATATGTACTTCGGGTACGATGATGCGATGGTGCGATTCGAGCGATATGTGCGATGGACGGGATAAGGGTAGCGTGCGATTTTGGCAGCCTCATTTGGTTTTTATAGCGTGCGATCTTGGCTAACCCATGAGATAGCGTGCTATTCTGGCTTCCTGATGTGTGTGATCCGTGCGATATGTACTTCGGGTACGATGAAGCGAAGGTGCGATAATGAACGAATGGGATCCTTGTCATTCGACCTCAGTAATCATGGCTGAGTGCCATGAAGAGGGTAAAGCTTGACAGGATCTTGATGAGAAATGAATGATAATAAAAGTATGAAATGTGTGAACGTGTGCTATGTAAAGAACGAACATATGAATGAACGTAAATGAATTATCGTAACAATGTATTGAATGGGATCCTTGTCATTCGACATCAGTAATCGTGGCTGAGTGCCACGAAGAGGGTAAGGTCTGACCGGATCTAGAAGAGGAATGAACGGTAATGTAATACGTTGAATGAACAAGGTTAATGAACGTAATGATGAAGATAATAATGATATTATCTGTATGTACGTATGATGCATAATCACAAATGATGTAAAGTATAGTATGTTTTGAAAGAACGGTTTTAACAAAAGTAAAGTATTTTATTATAAAACTAGAACTCACTCAGCGTCGCTGACTTTTGTATGCATGATAGTTGGCAGGTATATGTTGATGCTGAGGAGTTGCAGGCATGGATGCAAGCTACTAGGAGCATTTTAAGGCTGGCATCCGTATTTTGACATGTCATGTATTTTGAGATGAAAACTGATGTTGTAATTGACATGTTTTTAGTTATTAATGAATGTTTTAAATTCCGCTGCAAAATTATTGTACATTTTATAATGTTTTATGTGCGATGAACCACCAGCTGTAAGGTGCCCAGGAAGGGGGCCTTACAGATGATTAGCCAGCTGTAAGCATCCCGGGAACGGGGCCTTACATATATCAGTTGTAGTTTTCTCCCTATCCTCTAATTATCGTTTCCCCCGCTCTATTACCTCGTCCATAAATAGGTTTGATGCAAACAAAACTTTATTAGCTCATAATTGCTTATAGCTAATACAGATTCAGTATTTTCTAACCAACAGACAATTGCTACCACACCTTCTTTTCCATTTAATTCCTATGATTTACATGTCGCACCTTCAAATTCCACCTACGAGGTACTACCGTGAGATGCGTGACAAGCCAAGATCCCAATCATTGCTCATGTTAAACAACACTCTAAAATTTAAATACAGTGTTTGCTCATTGTATGCGAAAGAAAAAACCTCGTTGCCTAGCTTCAGGTCCTTACAGTTGAGCGGGCCTACCACCCACTCAACTTTAATCGCCATTGTATCTTCTTGTAATTTGTTGAGAAAGAAAAAGACATGGTTGCCTCCCTTATATGTAAAAGTTATTGTACCTTGTAAACTTGAGTGCCTTAGTAAAAGAAGAAGACCATGTTCTTTGTCCTGTGGATGTATGTTACAAATCATATCCGAACCATGTTAAACCCTCATGTTATTCTCATTTACATTCTTGAAATTTTACAATATGCTATTGTGCTTGTATGTTTTTGTTCATCAATCAAAGCAAAAAGGGATAAATTTTGTTTCTTTTTTGTGTGTGCTTATTGAAAAGAAAAAAATAAAGGAGCAACCTAGTTGGTAGGCTGCTTGTTTTGTCACGAAAGCAGGATAACTAAAAGGTGTCGTGTGTGGCGGTGTGCTAGCTTGCTTGGTATACAAATTTCTAATCACCAAAAAGAAAAATAATAACCAAGCTTCTAGGTTGCTTGCTTTTGTGTCAAACAAAAATAAAGAAGTAGCCATATAAACATAATCAAGTATGATTTCTAAATTGTGTTTACAGTTTATTTGGTTAATTCTCGATTAGGGTTGCATGTATTTAGTTTATTCGTTTGGTCTTGTTGGTTTACTTCAAGTTAGTTTCATCATCAAAGATTAGTTGGTTGTTTAATCAATTCCATTGTGTTACTCGTTATTACTTCTTGTTTAGTAATTGTTTTAGAGATTAATTAGAAATACCATCAAGTTCTTAAGGCTTGAGCTATTGTATTGTATCGATTTCTGTAGCCCTAATGGAGTCCCCGAGTCAGCCATATACACTTAACACCTAACATGACTAGGTATGTTGAAGTGTAATAATGAAACCTACTAACATTTAGAAGATAACCGATACCTGGATTTGAAGCTATGTTACAGGTCAAATGGTGTTCATAAGTCGGAGAAAGCACCTACAACTCTAGAACCTTAATATGTGGTTGCTAGAGATGGTATGATGCAATGGCAGTTCTAATTCTACTAACGATTGTGATTTACCAATGATACTTAGCTCAATTGTTTAAGATTAAGGACCTATGACATATTAATATGAGGAGGTTATGGGTTTAGGTTCCACTTTAGGCAAAATGCTCAAAGTTGAGGCAAGAATTATTTTTACTAGTAATAGGTTTTCTTCTTAAGGGGTTGGGGGCACGGTCCCGATTGGAAAACAGATAGACGGACCCTATTGAAATAACACCTATTCTCCAAGCTGAGTCGCACATTTTCCATTAAAAAAACCTGATGATGGTGATTTGTTTTGGGTACGTAATTATGAATGCTGTAAAACCAATTGAAGAAAGAACAATATTGATGAAAAGATTCACTACTGAATGATTAACTTGTTATGAAAAATGTATACAAAAACTATGAGATATGAAAACTATCATTTCTAAATGGCCATTGATCCTTATATACACAAATTAGGACTTAACAACCATTAACAAACTATTTAAAATTTACTCCCTCTATGTTTAGCAAACATATCTTCCGAGAGTAAACTTTACTTCCAAAGTTAAGATAACTTCTGAAGCTTAATCATCCTTCTTCCAAGAGTAACATTCACTTCTTCCGAAGTCAAAACTTTTCTTTCGAAGCTAACATGTATTTCTTCCGAAGCATTGTTAACTGCAACTGTCTATGATCAATTCTAACTTTCCACAATGAATTATGCTAGTGAGTAGCATCAAATAGAGAACAAAGAGGGTAGTGTTCGAAGTAGGAGTTGAGATCACTTTTTAAGCAAACCACACGACTTCCTAGGTTTTTAGGATTTTGAATTTTTTTAGGATTTTGAGTATTTTTAGAATATCCTATTCCTATATGTGTTGAGTAATTATTGTCACAAAAAGATATGTGGCCTTAAAGAGGGTGACTCGCCAAATCAAGTTTAGCTTCATGATGACATTAGCCCCTCTTCTTTCCTTTCATTCATATTAGTCCCCTTCGTTTAACCCTTATAACCTATGGTTAGGTTTATTACATTTTGGAACATCATGATTAAATTAACTTCATTTATAATACTTTATTTTCAATTCTATAGATAATGGTTGTACCAACATGTAAGAGGGAAACACCTCTTTTTATATTAAACTAGATAGTTATACCATCGTGTTGCGACGGGAATTTAGTCACGATCTCAAATATCATAACACCGACACCAAAACATATAGCAATGACGGTCATTCTCGTAAACTCTAAGACACCAAGAAATCTAATTACAAACCCAAATCACAATAATATCTACATACTTACAAAACCCAAAAAAACGGGAAAACCAAAACAAAAAAGCACAAAAAACTGGGTTGGGTACAACCTCAAACCGAGCCATTGACAGGGACATGTTCCTGAGTATCAAGACACAAATAAAAGGCATGTCGCAACAATGTTCCCTACGCCGTAAAACCCTAATACGTACCCAGTTGTAAAATCGAACGTCACTCGGTTGTAAAACCCAAAAGTGTATTTCGTTATAAAAACCGTGCTTCATCGTAAAAACGATTGCTACTCCGTCGTAAAACCCGAAAGCAAACTCCGTTGTAAAAGTAAGTATCGAAATACCTGAATACAAACGTATATGCAACGATGAAATTTAAAAAAAACAACAAAAACAAAAATTGAAAGGAAAATTCCTAACCCAAACGGAAACACTTAAAGTCTTGGGATTAAATTGAAAAAAAACCAAAAGTTTACTAACTCAAACATAAACACTTAAAGTTTTGAGGTTAAATTTTAAAAACCAAAATTTTACTATTTATGAAGGTTGTCCATTGATATATTAGATAATTATATAAATTTAAATGTTACAAGAGTATCTTTTTTAATTTAGTTTTCGTACCTGAAACATATATACATATCAAATGAGAGTAAAACTTTATCTGATTCTCTGAGTCCCAAATGACACCACATCCTTTTCAACATTTGTGTTGTTGTCTTGTTTTAAAGCTGCTTAACATTCAAATCGAAAACTTAACAAGTTAGGTGACATATTTAGTTTTTCAAGATGTCGCCTTAGATAACCATTCATATTAAATTACTCATGTAACATATTTTATTAGACATTCACCATAATTTAAGTTTAGGTTATTCATCCAATTTTTATGTATCTCAAATACTTAAAATCTACAATGTTACTACAAGGTTACGTGAAATAATGAAAATTTGGAAATGCAAAAGCGGGTGCATCAGTCTATAAAATTAAGAAAGATATTCATGACATGACATTCGATCTTAGGATTGTGAAAACGGTTCAATTGGTTAAACTAAAATATTTGTCAAATAATGCATATAATTGATAAAACTATGGAATTAATTTATTTCAATAATCGGGTCAAGGTTTGACCAAATAGTCGAATGTCAAATTGGTTGTGTTTTGATAATAGGTTGTTCACACACACTTAACTTGATGCGTTGACTATGTGTAAATAGGTTGGGGTCGTATAAACTCGATGACTTTTGGACTATAAGGTCAAGTTGACCGATTAGTCAAACATACCAAACAAATATCAGAGCATTGCTTGTATTTTTTATCAGAGTGATCAAAACACTTGTATTATCTTGTATTGTCAACCAAGTAAAATGTTCAAAAATGATTTCGAAAAGGAAAATTCACGAAAATACACAGGTGCCTCGCTTCAAACATTCCCTTATCATTAGACCATAAGTTAGTTACTAGTTAAAAATTAAGAGGTTATTTTATGTATTGGCTCATAAGAAAATATTTCCAACCACAGGTCAAACAACTACATTGCAACGATAATGGATCTGGGAATCCTTCCGGATCCAACGGCAAAATTCAAAACAACATTGATTCACGTTTAAAGGTCATGCAATCTCAGATGACAATTTGACTTTGAAATTGAATGCACATGTATAGACATATATATGTATATATTGTAATGGTCTCACTTTCACAGCTAGATCTCCCTCCCGGTTGATTAGGTTACTATGCAGAAATGGTCACAAAAACTATACCCGACTGCAAGAGATGTATTGTCAAGGGAACTAAGCGCCTTGTTTTAAAGCAAGAGCTGCCGCACGGTACCATGAAGCTGCAGCCATGGCCCCTGGATCTGGAACTGATGTAAGGAAATCTGCAGAGACATATGTTGAACGCCCTGCCTGTATAAAATGTGATCATATGTTAGTAAACCCAAGATAACAATTGTTAGAATACAGTAGGGTTAGGCCCATTATCTAGCTCATTAGGATTAGAGTTTTGTATTTTGTCAATTTAAATTACGGAAGATTGTAGCATACAATCCAATCTCAATAAAAACATATCTTTTGAGCCATTTATCTGTAAATGGATTGATTTCTAGTGGTAATGGTATGTCATTAAACATGAAATGAAAAAGACAGGTCAAATTGGCTTCAGAGTCATCTAAAGTGTGTAATTAGATGCATAACAATAACTTATTAGAATAAGCTGAGATTATTTATGATAAAATAAGGCTTTTGTAATCTTATTTAGTGCAAAAATTTTGTAAGTTTCAATAACATAGATAAAAACAGTGTTTGCATGTCAACCCAACGAGACCCTACCTGTTTTGACTCTCATTAAATATAACACATTAAGAGAACTAGTTTGTTTGATTTCAGGAGCGAATACACTTTTTCAAAATAATATATTTGAATAATACACAGTGAGAAGAAATGGGAACATATAAAACCAAACAGTGAAGATAAATTGCCTTCCAAAGTGAATGCTTACCTGAGCTTCCATTTGTTTAGTGGACTCTGCTCCCTCAATTGCAGCATCAGATGAGATAACAAAAGCATCCAAAGGATCATCCCCACTGGTTAACCTCTGTTCATAAAATCAAAATTTAGGGCTCACACTCACACACGCATATATTACCAATTTGCACATATGATAAAAACATAATAACATGCTTGTATGCATATTACCCTTTGTTGGCAAGTTGAGTGACAGGTTCAAAAAAGGGTAAAGGTCGAATTGGGTTGAACTGAAACACATACTCACAATTTTTTGTTATTAGATAATTAAGGTATTAAAACTGATTACAAGAGTAAATTGTTACAATATTTAGCTACTTTTTGTACATAAAGTGAACTGATGGGTTGTATGAACTTTACAATTATTTTCAACTCTTTCAACCATTTTATTTTTAACAAAATTCTCATGACTTTGGTCCATTGGTTTGGGACCCTTGGAGATCAACAGGTCAAAGTTACCAACTTTAGCCAATAACATCCACAGCCACACATACAATAAGAGAATTATATTAAAAAAAGGAATGTACATCACATGATTGTATGGAATCTCCAACATTACCTGCTTAAGAACTGTTAAAGCTGGAATAAGAGCATCCAACATGGTGCGATAACCAGAAGCAGCCCCACCATACAACATAACTGCATTAATAGCCCCTTCAAATGCATCAGCCCCTGCACAAATACTTTGACCAAGTCAATAGCAGAACTAGCATCATGTGAAAGGACAAAATTTTCAATATAATAAACTGGTCACATTGTAGTGCTGTAATCTCTGATTGATTGTTTAGTTTCAATCGTGCATATGCTGCCTTGCAAAATATGTCATATCTGTTTCAGACATCAATAAAGGAAGGTTGAGACATAAGACATATAAAAATGCAAGGAAGTTGGCTAACAAGAAACTTTATAGGAGGTGTTTAATACAAAATTCCACTAGTTCCTCCCATGACTCTTCTGATAGATGATCCTATCTCTTTTATGGTTTCAGCAGCATCATTGAGGGGATAGCTATGAAAAAGAACAGAAAAAACAGTTCATTAGCATCATTAAGTAAAATAGTCAAAAGTAATTTGATCTACACATAGGGCTGCAAACGAACCGAACGAACACGAACAAGGGTTTGTTCGTGTTCGTTCATTAAATAAATAAGTTGTTCATGAACTGTTTACGAACATTTACCAAACGAGGTTTGTCGTTCGTGCTCGTTCATTAACTAAATGAACTTGTTCATGAACATTTACCGAACGTAAACGAACACAAACAAAGCAAACAAATGCAAACAAACGTTCATGAACATAAACAAACACAAAAGAAAAGTTTCTAAATACAAACAAGTACAAACGACTATATATTCATTTTATAAATATAATCATAAACACTATGCAAAATCCACCAAAGATAAATAAAATTACTTAACATGATTATAAAAAACAAAATCTGTAAATGAACAAACACAAACAAATACAGTATCGAATGTTCACAAACATAATAAACGAATGTGGCCTCTATTTGTTCGTTCGTTTAACTAAACGAACGAAATTCTCTTGTTCGTGTTCGTTCATTTGTTAAACAAACAAACATAAATGAACTTCCCACTGAACGGTTCGCGAACTGTTCGCTGAACGTTCGGTTCGTTTGCAGCCCTATCCACACAACGAGTTGCATTAACACGAAAAGGGGAATCGGGGGTAAAAGTTTCACTGTTGAGGTAGATATGTTCAACTATTAAGGTGGCAATTTTAATCATTCAAATGGATACAAGACAATTCACATTGTTTCATTTATAATCAATAGGTTGAAACAAATAAAATAGAAAGAGCACATCTATATAGATATATGTGTGTATGTGAGTAGTGTTTGTCTGTATCGCTCTCCGTGTGCAGTGTGTAGTCACGGGTTTTAACGAGAACCATCTTATTTACCAGTGAATACATAGATCCAATAATGAATATACCATGTATTCAACAGTGAATCAAATAATTTAGTGTTTCTCATTTGAACACCAACACCCCCCCCCCCCCTCTCTCTCTCTCTCTCGCTCTCTCTCTCTCTCTCTCTCTCTATATATATATATATATATATATATATATATTTGTGTGTAAAGAAAATGGGTCATAAATAGTTTCATTTGGAAAGTATCTAGATGATAACTATAACAACTTGTTTCTTTTAGTTGCATATATTGCATTGAAGTATTGGTGAGTCAACCCATTAAAAATAGCCAGATTTGACCCGAACCCATTTAGCTCATGTCCGTTTTGCCACATCTAGGTACTCAAGTAAGGAACATACAATTTCTTTAGGTCCTCACGAATAGCTGTTGCGCCTCTAGACATCTGTATGGTCACACAAAAATCCGCAATTATATAACTAGACATTAATAATGAGTGAGTACATATAAAATTTATCTGAATGTAGTTGGACTTACCGTTGATCCACAGTCACCATCACCCACTTTGCTGTCCCAGTCATTTAAACTATCTTTAAGGTTAATAACTGCAAGCGTTGCTGCTTCTATTGCTATCTCCAGTGCACGACCTTGCTGACTAAGCTGCTGTGGCCTACTTAATACCTAGTGAAAAACCGCATATTGGTACTGAATCATTAACAAATAAGCTAGCTAGCAAACCAACTAATACGACAACTGGAATCACATGCCTTTTATGTCAAACTAGTAGTAAGTTAAAAAGAAAAATGTGGTAGACGAAAAAGAAAAGTCAGTGGCTTAGCTCTCACACCAACAGTGTTTGGTTTTTTTATTAACTTCGCATATAACTAATACATTAAATATGATTACAAAACTATATTATTAAAATTCTACTATATGTCTACTTAAATAAAATGACTTAGGACGATTTGAATATAAGTCTGACTTTTGACCCCTTTATCCACTTTTCATTTTACCTTCCATACAAATGGATTGAAAATTTCACTACAGTACACTTATAAAAGGAAAACCTCTGGCATCACACAAATGGATTGAATAGCATTATTCCACGAATCCAGCCTCTATATAAGACCAATATCACTGGTATACGCCACCCTCAGTTAATTATCTATTCATTATGTTTCCATACCTATCTTTGCTTTCCTATTATCTGATACAACAGCTGTAACAACTTATTTATAAAAATATAAATATAAGATAAAAATCAGAAAACTTATGGGGATAATTAGATAGATAGTCAAGACTCAAGAACAGTAACTGCATTAGTAATCAGGAATGTAATCAGGAATATAATCAGAAGAATTGGCTATACTTGATAAAATAAAATGTCATGAGAAAAGGGCTTCTCTTAGACAATCTACAGCAGTAGACTAATAATTATCCTTATCTGCAAGTGATCACCACTTAAGGTGATTTAAACTAGAGACAATAAAAAGACAAAATATAGCAAGGCTGATTTGTTATCAAAATCAAATACAACAGGCATTTATGCACAACCTCATCACTCTTTGTTGAACGAGACGGGGGAACTGGAACAGGGATCTTGGCAGGCGGGTGATCACCTACAAGTAAATGCAACTACTCTGATTATATACCGATAAAGATTCTCCATATAATTACAGGTGACAAAATGGGCACATTAGGTAAACAGATCAAAGCAGTATATACTGTACAGTCGATATGGGTGGACGTGAAACACTTTTGTACAAAGCAGTTTTGACATTTTTATGAATATCTAGTGAAAATATGATTGCAACGATGATATTATGTCAATAAATAATAGAAGTTTGAATAAAATGGTTTAGAAGGTTGTATGCATTAAAAATATTCTTTAGGTGCCGTTCGACCCACTTGGCATGTTTCCTTTTTGGCTAAACTTTTTAATTTACCCATTTGATTCGTCGGGAATTAAAGATAGCTCAAAGAGACCAACCCATTCATAAGTAAAGCAGTTAAAATTGCCACCACGATTTACAAAGGTCACCGGTTCAGAAATCAAAAAATAGATGTGGCATATATTTATATGCATCAAGTATAGAGTTGCACGCCATGTGGAAGTTATCAAGACCGTGACACTAGGAGCAACCAAAAAGAATATTCAAATGAAATTACAAACCATCAACTCCAACAGGCCAATGTGGAGCCTTAGTTGCAGCATCCAGGCGTTGCAAAACCGCTTGCTCTGCCTTCATTATGGATATTGAAAATCCTGAAGAATACAGTGTATTAAAGAAGCACTTTGTTTGAATAAAAATAAATAAAAAGAGGGTCACAGAAGTTAACAAACCTGCCATATCTAGAGAAGTCATAAATGACCCCGTATATACTCTAACAACAGCAAGTCCATGTTCAAGCTGTAAAATAGGGACAGCCTTTCCAGCAGCAATCATCAATTCCATTACAGGTGTTGCTCCTAATCTAGATTTTATATTTAAGATCTCAAATCTTATCTAGAACACCAAGATATATGGAACTTATACGATACAACAGAACACATGCTACATGTACAGGAAGCCAATAACTGCACAGGGGTTGCCACACAAATACCTAACAAACTATTTCATAATCGGAATTCTCATTCGTCATTTGTAAGATGGTAAACTTTCTAAATGTGAGTGATCAAAAAAGATTACGTACGTAAATGATACATTTGCCATGCAATGTTTTCAGAAGTGGGGACCTTTTATGCATGCAGCTACCATTAATTTCAAAATTATCAGCATAAATGTACATAACTCACAGTATTTGCTACATAAGTTCATCAATATGATACAAATTAAAATTTACAATTCAACAACTGATTTCTTCCTTCAATGATAATTGGGCCAAGCATTTATGCCAACCAATAGGATAACTGGACAAGGAACTATTCGGACTATTAAAATCACTATGTGGACTATTATGTCATAGCCTCATGCAAAAACAATTATCAGATAAATGTTTCTTCATTAATAGATTTAAGGAAAAAAAAAAGAAATTATGGTTTAAACAATCATCGCCCATATTGTTTGTTGGGTGTGGAGTCTTTAGCCAAAACTCATAGGTAGGGGTGTTCATGGTCAGGTTTTGACAATGTTTAGGTCAAACCATGAGCCAAACCGTTATTAAATAACGGTTTTTGATCATCACAAATAGAAACCAAACCATTGAAATTTAAAACCGAACCAAACCAAGCTGTTACTAACGGTTTGGTTCCAATTTTGACTTTATATAAAATAGACACAAAAGTTATGTACGAGGAATGTCAATCGCTAACAATAGCAATCATATTCGAACAAAAATACTACTTAAAAGAAAATCTTTTGTGTATATACAACATAACGAAGGTGAAACATAGTGAAGCTAAAGGAAATCAACAATCATCAAAAAAACTATGATATAATAATATGAATTCTGAAAAGATAACATCAATCTCTAATTTATAAAGAGAACAAGATTACAAAGTTGAAAATTATATCTTAACAAAAACAAAAAGATGTGGTTATTCATAGAGAGTAAGAGACAAGTAAATAGACTTAGCTCATTCAATTTTTATTAAACCTAATATAAAATAAATAATCAAATACATATGAACCTAGTCCCGTTTTGTACGGTTTGCAAATTTTGAAACGCTAAACCAAATCGTTCGTTACGGTTTTAAACTTTTGAAGCCGAGCGACCAAAGGTTAATAAAGAAACTGATCGTGAAACAAAACTGGTGACCGGTTTGGATGGTTTTGTAAGATGGTAAAATACTCAATAATATTAATGAACAATTAAATTACAATATATAGAGATAACAAGTAATACTAGAAACCTAACTGGGCATGTGAGCTCATATAACTATGATTTAGGTTACAATATATATAGATAACAAGTAACCCTAAAAACCTAACGGGCCCGTGGGCTCATATAATAAACCTAACATCTAATACTCCCCCGCAGTCGAAGTGGAAAAACCAAATGCTAAGACTGGAAAAAAAACATAAAACCAATAATAATAAGAAAACATGCTTTGATTGACTTAGGTTTTCAAACTTTCGCTAACAAATTAATATTATGCTTGATTTTGTCATTATATTTGGTTGACTATGCTATCCATTGTTTGCTTGATTCTTCATGGTTCTTGATTCTTGGAATAATAAGTTGAGACCTGGCGATCGTTAGTCATTGACGATGTCTCAAGGATAGCAAGTGGCACTCTCTTGGATCCATAGATCAAGATATGGCATAAAGTAGATATAAATAAATAAATAACTAAAAAGACCGGTGAGTGTGGTTGGGTGGCGGTCTCTTGGATCCGTAGATCTAAAAATAATAAAAATATTTAATCAAACCGTAGTTTGAGATCAGTCGTGGACCATGGTCCTTGATGCGGCTAAAACACCGATAAACGAAAAAATAAAAAGAATAAAGAAACATAGTGACCGCTGCAAATTAGGAGCCATAATCCGGAAACAAACCAAGAGAATGGATGTGAACGAACCAATAGAATGGATATGGGTAATAAGTTTGAATCCTCAACTAATGCCGAAGCTTTATTAAACATAAACTAGAAAACAGATAAGAAACGAAACAGATGATGAAGGTGGGACTGGGCGGCGGCGGTGGTGGCACACCGCCCTGTCTAGGGTTTGAACTCAGTGGTGACGGCTAAGGTTGTACGTTTTTGTGGTGGTGCAGCGAAAAAGGAGGTAATCAGAAGCCTAAGGCTCTGATACCATGTAAGATGGTAAAATACTCAATAACATTATTGAACAATTAGGTTACAATATATAGAGATAACAAGTAACCCTAAAAACCTAACTGGGCCCGTGGGCTCATATAATAAACCTAATATCTAACAGATTTAATGGTTTCAAGTCGTCCTAATTTGGCCCTCATATGGAGCAACCCTAACTCTATGTTGCGAGTGGGCTAATGTAACGCGCTTAATTTGCCTCTTTCTTAGTGTTGTAAAAATCGGCCTAGTCAGCCGATTAAACGGTGATTAATCGCTAGTCGGTCGGTTACCTTGGCGATTTCATGTAATCGGTGGATAATCACACCTAGTCGGACAAAATTGGACCAAATCGGTCCTGGTCGGTCCTAATCGGCCACTAATCGGCGGCTAGGTTCCGGCCAAATTCCGGTCACATTTTGGTCAAATTCCGGCCAAATGTTTGAAATTACGGTCAAACCTTGAAAATTTTGGCCAAATACGTGTACATTTTGGTCACATGTGTTTGTATATATATAAATCTGAACATTTTTGTAAAAATTCCATAAAAAATGAGTGTGTATATATATAAAACTAAAAATTACATATAAAAGTTCGAATCCGATTAATCCCTAGTAATCCCGATTAATCACTAGTCGGTACCCCACCGCCCGACTAGCGCCTAGTGATGTTTACAACCATGCTCTTTCTTCATCACCAAGTTATTTACTAACATTGTATTATATGTAGATGGACAGGGCATTGTAAATCTTGAGCACCTGAATAACAAAGTACTAGTTGTAGCAAAGTAGACACAGGTCACGCTGATTGAACCACTATAAATCTATTATGTTCCCATTTTCTTTCGTTATATTATGTTCATGTGTGTGCGAGATGCCTAACATTATTTACAGTGATTTTGGACTAAACTTTCAAGGCAATGATATGAGAACATACTATTCAAAAGTAGAAATTAGTGAGATGTTAACAGAACAAGTTAGCACTTCATCTAGAGGGTTATTTTATTGATAAGATTCATGGTGAGACTTGGTAGCTTCAATAAACTTCAAGAAAAAATTTGGTATTTCATGTTTCATTCTCTAGGAGAAAACTTAATACCCTATTTTCGCACTTGATGCTATGCGATTCCATGATGCGAGCTTGATGCGGCTATTTTCGCAAGATGCGAGAGCGCAAGGTGCAGTTAATGTGTCACTAAATGCTTTGATCTTGAGTTCGAGTAAGACAGTTGCTTCTTTGAAACATCACAAAGTTCTTAAAGATGTTAAGTTATAGGTTTCATGGAGAAGATGAGTAGTAAGGAAGAAATAATAAAGAAAAAAGGATATAAAGAGACTGGTGAGGTCTAATTGAAGTCCATTTAAATAATAAAAGTGCGTGAGCTTGTTCATTTCTAATTGGTTGAATAAGCAACACCTTTTGCTTTTTTGATTTTTTTTACTTCTGTTTTTACCTATGTTGTAAGGGATAAACCATACAACAATTCACATTATACTTTCTTTTCTTTTTTTGGTTTTTCCACATCTCATCCTTTAAATGATTTTTAATTTTCCTTTTTTTCTTGACATTTTTCTTTAACTATTTTAGAGGTTCACTGTTAAATATCCAATTTGTTTGGTATGTAAGTTTGTATAACTGTAAGTGTGTTTTTTTTATTTTATAAATTATAAATAAATGTGTTATAAGTATATTTTTATGTTTATATATTAACTATATAAATATTGTTATGTATTATTTAATTTTTGTAATTTTTTATACCAAACGCATCACATATGTGATGCGCTTGCATCGCGCATCAAATTTTAGGATCAAATGCATCAAAAGGCATCACACAATTTAAAACCAAGAACATTATAGATCTATGGTAAGATAGCTTTTATATAAACTAAAGAATGAGGAATGATTCCATACCCATTAATCAGGAGTACCACATGACTCCCACGTTTAATTGGAACATAGTTAGTTCCTGAAAGATAGAAAAAAGGTACTATTAACTTCAAAGTCAAAATTCATAAAAATAAAAAATAAACAAATGAAACAAAGTTAATTAACAAAAAAATGCTTGATTAGATAAGAGAAAATAAGTTGTTAAAAATTCATCGACTATTTAGCAAGTCGTTGCCAGAATTTCAGCCAAGAAAACTAACATCTAGCTAAGCTCCTTATTTTAGATTTTATCATTATATATGATTTTTCCCTCCCATGGCCCTGTGTACACTCATCTACAAATATAATACAGATGACAGCATGAAGCAAATCCATTTGTGGAACAGATGGAGAAAGATATTATAAATCAAGACAATATGCTTATAGAAAATGTTGAATTAGTGTTTGCTTTGAAGATACGTACTTCTGAGAGTATACGATTCAGCACATGGGATACCACCATTTCCACAGGTTGGATGTCTGCTACAATAGCACCAGGTTCTCCATGCTGAAGCAAATGCAATTTAATAACTTTGTTTAAAAAATTCATTTGAACAAAAATACTCTAATTACAAATGCAGTACTGACGCAAGTAAACCATACTTACAATTCCAAGACCAAGCTCCATTTTCCCTGGGCCTAAACGGTCTGATTTTGGCTGACCTGGAAGCGTGCAAACTGACAGCGCAACACCCATTGTACCAACTATTTCACATGCATGCCTTGCTTCAGCAGCAACGTCAGATAGAGAGAGACCAGAAGCAGCTGCTGCTCCTGCAATCTATATTTCTCAAGAAATATAATATATACAAATAGTGAAATAGTAAAAGAACCCTAACCACACTATATACATGTTATAGGAACCACCGCACAGACAAACTAATTAAACAACACATTATTTAAGGATGCATAGCTCCATACTTTATGAACAAGAATGGTTCCAGCCAAACCTCTTCTTCCAGCTATGCCTCGTGGGGGTGGCAAAGCACAATCATCTCCAACAATCACCATCTACAACACATATATTAGAATGTATACAATATGTTCTGAGTCTCTTTTTAAAGGATGGTAGAATAATTTAGAACTGTATATGCATGCACTGACCTCTACTTTGTAACCTTCAGCTTTAGCTTCCTCGGCAGCCAATCCAAAATTTAAACGGTCGCCAGTGTAGTTCTGTTCATCCAAAATCAGAGTGTCGTCAAACTAAAAGTGCATCCTAAAATATACAAATGTCTCTACTCTAGATGCTTGTTGACTTTTAATCTCCAAAAACAAACAGTAGTAGTTAACTACGACAATTCAAAAACTCACAACTGTCATAGTACAATAACCAAAGAGCACGAGGTGAATCACCTTAACAATTAGGAGGCATCCCATTGGCCCAGTGACAGCTCGTATGCCCTAAAGTTGGGAAATATAAGTTGTAATATTAAAAGAAAAAACAAAAACAAAAACTTGAACAGAATTCAGGTTCATTTGATTTAATAGCAGGCACTACAGCAAGAATTGAAGCAACAGGTGGTGAGGCAAAAACATCGCCGCAGATTGCTGCTGTTAGCATCCCCTCCCCTACAAATCCAGCATGAGCAGGCTCGTGCCCACTCCCACCTCCTGAATGATTGGGAGTTGGAACATATTAGTTGAAACTGTGAAAGTTACTAACGCACACATTAATGAGATCGTAAGGATACAAATTGTTGATGTTTATGATGAAGAATCTGAGATCCAAATGTAGCTATAGTTGTGCTTCCATGTCACACATGACATTATAGTCATCATAGTTGTATGACATTATAGATTTAGATCTTATATCCAATTTATTTGCATGTTTAGTCTTCCAAGTTCCAACTTGACCACTTTTTCAAACTATGATATAGGCTATCTATATTTAAAAATCCTAAAAAACTCAAGTGCATCATGGACTATAAAACAAAGATAACCTATTATTGCCGTATTGCATACTTGTATCATTGACTAGACAAGAGTCAAAAGTCCACACTCAAATCATGTTTATCCTTCAGTACAAATTAATAATGCATTCTCTTAAAGTTTATGGATATGATGCAAAATTAAATACCTTTGCAGTCATCCCAGCCAACAGTTTACATCACCTAGTTAGCAACTACAGGTTTCTAGTCTAAAATTTAAACAAAAAGAAACTGCATGGCAAGGATGACACCCAAATATCATACCAGGATTAGATTATATTAGAAAATTATCAGCCTACAACTCACTAAATTTACACAACACAAAGATGGTACCTGATATAACTGCAACTTTGTCATATGTTGGACCTGAAACATCAGCACGTAAAACAACCTTTACCTGTAATCATTAAAATGGCATCAGTAATGGAAGAATTCAGAAGATGGTTCTAAAGAACACAGCTCCTCGTTTTTACTCTGCATAAAGAAGTGTAAACACAGTTCAAACCTCTGGAAACCCATCCAAATACTGCAACCCAGGATAAGTTTCTAGAAGTCCCTCAATGAACTCAGTCACCACATCTGCAAGATATATAACATAATATGAACCATTAAACCCTAGAACTAAAGAGGAGTAGAAAGAAGACTGAGATGCGGAAAAACTAAGGAGACTTCAGCTAAACTAGATTAGCTTTCAGGAACATACATCAAAATACGAGAACCAGATACATAAATTGTATTACAGCATTATAACATATGCAAATGACAAGAAGTGGACAAGCACACATAATTCTTTTCAGTTGGCGGATCAAAGAACACAGGTAGAGAAGCATACATAATTATTGTTGCAGGTTATCAACTTTAGTTTCGGGAATACAAATGGTACTTGCTAGTTTTGGGCTTACAATTCTAGATGCTAAGCCTGAAATGGTTTGATCATAGTGTAGATTATAGTGAAGTTAAACGGTTCACATGTAACTTACACTAATTTGCAAATGTATAAATTCACATGTAAATTAACACTAAAATACATGTGAATTTACATAGTACAAATTTACATACACACATAAAAACAAAAGTTACTTGGTCTAAGAAGGCAGTTGCGCCTTAGCCTATGGACTGATACGAAGACTACTCTTGTGGGAATCTCTTAGCTGACTAGTGCAGATATACACATATAAAAACAAAAGTTACTTGGTCTAAGAAGGCAGTTGTGCCTTAGCCCATGGACTGATACGAAGACTACTCTTGTGGGAATCTCTTACCTGACTAGTGCAGATCCAAAGACTTCACCAATTCCTTTTTACTGTCTGGCTACCACCTAATAACTAAAATTGCAGCCAGAGAGTCAAGTAGGTAGGGATGAAAATGATGGTCCCTACCTTTGCCCGGCACTAGCTGACCATATATGAGTCTTTATTGAGATTTAATCACATTTGAAAAACTTGCTGAATTGCCTTGTAAATTTATGTGAATAAACTATTGATTACTTTTAAAGAGTGAGTAAAAGAATTTAGAAAAATAAAACTCGACAAGAATATATTTAAGTGTTGTCAACAAGAATGCTTGTTTTATGCTGCAATTTGTTTGATATAATGATCAAGCATGTTTAAAAAATTTAATCTTAAAAATCAATATGGAAAATCCATTTTCATTGAAAATGCAAAGAATAATCTTCTAGCATGTATGTCTTCTTCATGTGTCACTAATTTTCCATGTTTGCCCTACATTGTTTTAAAAAATGAAGATTTAGAAGATCTTGCATTCAAGCATGAAGAACTTAATTGAATATATTACAATATTTTTTGTTTTCTTCTTGCCAGAAATAACAAGTAAGAATTTATATGTCCAGCATTGCAGCAAGATCACTGATCAAACTACCACAAACAGTATACCAGTTACTAGCAGGGAGACGTCTGTGGTAGATATCACAATAATTCTCATCAGTAGATCTTTCTGGCAGCAGAATTAACCCCACAAATTAAATGAAAACAAACTACAATAGCCAATCTTCATACCAGAACTCAAAACAACACAAAATCGACAGAAATAGCTCAAAAATAAGCAGTCAACAATCGTTACAAAAATCGACCTAAAAAGTTAACAGTAGTTCATAACAACTGAAGTATAAAATACGATGAATGAAGAACAAGTAAGCAACTTGATGTAGAAAATGTGACAGGGTAAGAGGCGTTGTAGTACCATTAGGATTGTTTATGAGCTTTTTACTTTGGAACTCCATTGAATTTACAATATCTGCACTGCAGAAAGATTTCAAACAAAGAACCCTAGCCAATGATGAGCTTTTCTCTATAAGAGGTAAGCTTGTTAGTTGGTGTTGGTGTTGGTGTTGTGTTGGTGTTGGTGGAGTTTGTAATGGATCAATTACAAACATAGCCCCCTTACCATATTAGCAATGGACGAACCAAGTCCCTCAAAGCTTTTCTAGGAATGTAAACTAAAGCTCGTATAGCTCAAGGTCCGCTTGTTTTTGTTTTAATTTAAAAAGCTTATGCGTGAGAATTTTTATTGTGAACTTTGGGTCGGGTTAAACATGTTTATTATTTATTTACTATCTATATACATGTTTCTATAATTACATTTATTATTGTGATTATTTTTATACATAAATAATATATACTATTTACTTATTTTTATCAAAATTTATATATAATAATTATAATTTATATATATATATATATATATATGTATGTATACTTAATATATTAAATAATAATTATTATTATAATAAAAGAATGTTTTGAGTAAACCTTTAATGTAATTCTAGACTTCTTAATTTTAATCTTCTTGCTTCTGTCCTATAAGTTTATTACCTTAACTACTAATGAGTTAATAATATTATTTAATAATTTTTAAGATTAAAAATATTTTGTCAATAATTTAACAAATATGTATGTGCGTATGCGTACAAACCATGTGTGTGTGTACCGGTTGAATATGTATGTATATATTGTGTGTATGTGTATGAATGTACCGTGTGTATATGCGACTGTGTGTGCGTGTGGTGTGTGCAGTGTGTGCGTGTGGGGTGTGTGTGTGCAGTGGGTGCGTAAAGTGTGTGTGTGTGTGTGAACATGGTGTGTGCATATATATACGACAGTGAATGTATATATATACATGTTGTGTGTGCGATGGTATATGTATGTATGCCTATATGTTGACCGATGTGTGTATGCTGTCGTGTATGGATATATTATATTGTGTGTGTATGTGAGTGCAGCCGTGTATGTGTATATATATTATATGTATGTATAATGTGTGTGTGCAGTGTGTGTGTATGCGATGTGTGTGGGTGTGGGTGTGGGTGTGCAGTGTGTGTGTATGTGTTGTGTGTGTGTTGTGTGAGTTTGTATGTGTGCGTGTGTGTGCAATGTGTGTGTGTGTGCAGTGTGTGTGTATGCGTTGTGTGTGTGTGTGTGTTGCGTGAGGTTGTATTGGTGTGCGTTGGTTCGACATGTTGTACATGTATCGTGTGTTTGTTTGTAAGAATATATATATTGTAGGAATGTATACGTGTGTGTATGTTTTTGTATGTTTACATATGTATGTATGAGTATGTATGTGTGTACGGTTTACGAGTGGTGGTGTGTGTGTTTTATGTGTGAGTGTAGTTTTATTATATTTTACCTACTATTATTATTATTATTATTATTATTATTATTATATTATTATTATTATTATTATTATTATTATTATTATTATTTTATTATTATTATTATTATTATTATTATTATTATTATGCTAATATAGTATGTTGAGTGGTATGAATTATATATATTATGTGTGTGAGTTGCACCTCGAACCCAAATCAACCCGAACCGAACCAAAACCGACCGAATTTATCTATTCTCGTTGAACATGTTTAAAAACTTAGTTACTACCATTATAGGTGTTTGGGTTGTTCGTTGCCCTCGTCTGTTGAAGCTCTTTTGTTCATTTTATTGCATTTAATCAAGGTGAGTTTTGCGGCCCTATTTTCATTTTAAACATTTATAAACTAGAGGGAAAAGTATGCTCGCCATTTTTATGCTGTGAACTTATTCAATTCTTTTGGGACTGTTGTGTTTACTGTTTGTAAGTATTTATCTAGTACATTCATGAGTTGTCGTTGTGGTTCTATATTCACAACTATTTAACTCCGGTGTTAGAGCCGACGGACAGATATTGATAGTACTATTGGGTTGACACCCCCACCCTTGTTTGTTAGTATACTAGTTGGGACTGACAGTGGCTAGGAACGAGCCATGGGGTGAATATGTTCCGACAAATTCTTTGTGTACGTCGTAGGTTTACTTGTGATGCTCATGTGAAATTACTTGCTTATAACTGTATGCACTCATGTCCTACCAAACTATTACAAATCATCAAGTTTTGTTATTATTTAAACCTGTGAACTCACCAACATTATGTCGATTATTTTGAGCATATCTTTTCATGTAACAATCATTGAGGATTGGTAGGGAGCTGCCTTACGTTGACCTTAGACTTACATTATTTTAAACTTGGATGCCTTTAACATTTACTTGTTATTCACATTTTGTTTACTTGTGCCTGGGTTGTGGGATTTATATTTATTTGTTTTGTATGACTATGTTTGTCGTGGAACTGACTAACCATGACATAAGTCTCCATTTGTGTCCGGTGACGTCATAACACGTTGACTTTTCACCATTTAATGCATCTCTATTAATTAACAATGTGTTATGACGACCCCGTCCGTTACATCCTCGTGTTTCCGCTATAAGTGGGGGGTGTGACAATCAAAGATCTCATAACTAAGTTGACTGAGTGCCAGGCTGAGCTTGTGATCGGCAAAGCCATGGCAGAAAAGTGTGTTCTTGAAGAAGAGACCTTCAAGAACATGATATCATCATCCTGCACAACAAGTGCTATCAAAACAAGCAGGGATTGAGATCTAATGAGATAGCTCCTCCGCACATAATCTTGTCTGTAAGATCACCCAGGTGTGAAACTTGTGAATATGAGCTTCCTCTCATAGACCCCTTGAGTGAAGAGGATGAAGAAGTGATAGTGAAGAATTCTTTTGAGAAGAGTGAAGAGGAGGGTTCTATGAAGGGTCACTATCTTTTTGAGGAGAAGAAGAAGACTGTGATGACCAAGTCTATGAGAAAGAACTTGATCAGAAAGAGCAAGAGAAAATCTAGGAAGGCTCAAAAGATCAAGGCTACTTTTGACTCCAAGTAAAAACAAGTTTTTATCTCTGTAGGGTTTGAAGTGGTAAAGACTGAAAACATCAACCTCAACTCTTCTGCTAAAAGTTCTGGTTCATGTTCAAATCATATTAGTACCCAGAAGAAGACTGATCTGCTGTGTACCATTGCTACACAGCCAGAACCATCAAACTCCAAGAATAGTTCTCAGCCCAAAAGGACTGTCTCAGCATCTGCAAAGATAAGGGTGGAGAAGGGATGTGACCAAAGTCAGTCTTGTTTTCAGAAGGCTCTTGGGAAGAAGAAAATAGAGTGTGTTATGTGTGAAAGTACTGCTCATCTTGCTAAGACTTGTCCATACAATCCTAAGGGTACTTTTCACATGATCAAACCAAAGACTTCCAAGAGTTCTAAGATGATTCAAGCTTCGGAAGGAAAATTTGATTCCTTCGAAAGCTCCAAAACTAAGAAGAAGGCAAGTGGAAAATTGCCTTCGGAAGAAAAATTGGTCTCGAAAGAAAGGAATACTTCCGAAGCATTGAAATTTGCTGTAGTGTCTGCAAAATCTTCCAAAGGTCCAGTCATCAAAACTTCAAAAGTATCAAAAGCTTCCGAAATATTGAAGGTCAAGTACAAGCTTCCAAAGGTGGTGTGGAAGTCTAAGAAAGACCAAGTGACTGAAAATTCTCCATCAACAACAACTCAAGATCCTCCTAGCACAACCATAGGATCTATTACTGTTGCATTACCTTCTGTTTCAATTTGTGAGCCCAAGACATGTAAGGCTTGGGTTTCTAAATGTAACTAAACATTTTCTTTATGCAGGGACAGCTGAAGACAAACAAAAATGTCTGGATCATTGACAATGGCTGTTCCAGGCACATGACAAGCAATAGGTCACTACTCCAGAACTTTGAAAGGATTGATGGAGGGCCAGTTGCCTTTGGAGGAGATGAAGGTGGTTACATTTCTGGACGGGGCAAGGTCACAAATGGTAAGCTCAACATTGAAAAGGTAAACTTTGTCAAGGAGCTTGGGTAAAATCTTTAGAGTGTATCCTAATTTTGTGATCAAAGTCTAACATGCTCTTTACTGAGTGTGAGTGCTTTGTTCTCAAGCCTAGAGTGGTCATTCCTCATGATCATATTCTGCTTAGAGCCCCCAGGAAAGGGAACATGTACAAGATGGATTTGCAAGAAACATCTCCCTCCGGAGAAGTTTCATGCTTTCTATCTAAAGCAAATAGTGATGATTCTTTCCTATGGCCTAACAGAATGTGCCATGTAAACTTTAAGAATATGAATAATCTGATTAAAAATGATTTGGTAACTGGAATGCCAAAGAAAGAGTTTACAAGTGATGACCATTGTGTTGCATGCCTAAAAGGGAAGCAACACAAGGTATCTCACAAGCCTAAGGAAAGAAACTCCATCACTATTTCCCTACACTTGTGACATATGGATCTCTTTGGCCCCACTAGTGTAATGAATCTAGGAAGGACCTCTTATTGTTTGGTGATCACAGATGACTTTACAAGATTAACTTGGGTCTTCTTCCTTAGAACTAAGGATGAGACTCCAGAGATTTTGAAGAATTTCATCCTGAAGATTGAGAATCAATCTAATCACAAGGTCAAAATCATAAGATGTGATCAGGGAACTGAATTCAAGAACCAAATCCTTGAAACATTTTGTGATGAAAAGGGTATTACAAGACAATACAGTGCTCCCAGGACCCCTCAGCAGAATGGTGTTGCTGATAGGAGAAACATGACACTGATTGAAGCTGCAAGAACCATGCTGTCTGAATCTAACCTGCCCATCACCTTCTGGGAAGAGGCAGTCAACACTGCATGTTATGTGCAGAATAGAGTTTTAGTAGTTAAGACTCATGGCAAGACTCCTTATGAACTTTGGCACAAGAGGAAACCATTCATTGGTTTTCTCAGGTCATTCTGTTGTCCTTGCACCATCATTGAATACCAAGGATCAAATTGCCAAATTTGCTGAGAAATCAGATGATGGACACTTTATTGGATACTCTTCCCAAGCTAAGGCTTACAGAGTATACAATCTCAGAACTAGAATTATTGAGGAGTAAGCCAATGTGACTTTCAATGAACACACACCCCGTGTGGCTGGTTCTGGTCCTAAATGGCTATTTGATCTTGATTTAGTTACCAACTGTTTTAAAAAATCTTGTGAGACTGTTTCAGGATCTGCAGAAAACTTAAATACAGGTGATCCTGATCCAAGATTTGAGCTAAGAAGACCTTCAAGTAACACATCTTCAGCTCTAGTTGGACTACTTCTGCAAATGAAGTCTATATCAACACCACAATGACACACTCAGCTGATACATCTGGTATGCCTTCAAATTCTAGCTCAGAGGCTCCACAACCAGATAAAGATACTTCAAATGCAGAAGACAATGATGGTAGTGGTGATAGTGATCAAGACTTTCTTAATGCTGATAACCACTCCATAGATGACAACATCAATGATGTCACACACTCCTTGGATCAAGTCTCTCTTGATAAGTGTGCTGATGTGGTGAGAGAAACATCTATACCAGATCTAAGTTTCTCTAATTTAGATCTTTCTCAACAACTTGATGTGATCCCTCAGCTAAGGATCCACAAGTCTCACCCCACCACAAACATCATTGGAGATGTTATAGGGGTAAGAACAAGAGGATAAACCCATGAAGCAAATGTTTGTCTTCACTCTTGTTTCTTATCACAGATAGAGCCAAAGAAAGTTGATGAGGTTTAGAAGGATGAAAGTTGGGTTGAAGCTATGCAAGAGGAGCTGCTTCAATTCAAAAGACAAAAAGTTTGGAACCTTTGTCCTCTTCCTCATGGGAAGACTACCATTGGAACCAAATGGGTGTTTAGGAACAACAAGGATGATAGAGGATTTATCATCAAGAACAAAGCTAAGCTAGTTGTTCAAGGATACAAACAAGAAGAAGGAATTGACTACAATGATGTCTTTGCTCCTGTAGCAAGACTGGAAGCTGTTAGGATATTTCTGGCATTTGCTGCATCCAAGAACTTCAAGGTCTTTCAACTTGATGTGAAGCATGCTTTTCTCTATGTAGTGATTGATGAAGAGGTGTATGTCAAAGAGCCACCTGGTTTTGTAGATCCTGATCATCCTGATTATGTCTGCAAGCTTGACAAAGCTCTTTATGGGCTGCATCAGACACCCAGGAAGTGGTATGAGACTCTGTAAGGCCCCGTTCCCGAGACGCTTACAGCTGGGTTCTCATCGCACATAAAACGTATAATTACATTTGTATTTAATAAATCGCAGCGGGAAACTAAAACAAACTTTCATTTCCATGTAAATGCTTTTGCAAGTTAATACAACATTCATTACAAAATAGCTTGTTCGCATTACAATGCAAAAACATTAATCAAAAGAATGCCATCCCAAAAGGGCTGAGTAGCTTCACGGGTGCCATCCTCAGCAAACATTACCTGCCAACTGGAAACACATCAAAGTCAGTGTTGCTAAGTGAGTTCTAGTTTTATTACAAAACATACTTTACTTCCATATAAAACCATTCATTAATTTTACATGATCACACATCGTACGTACACATAGATAATATCATTATTATCTTCTTCATTCATTCATTCGTTCATTATGACTTTACTTGCGCACCGGACATCATCCGTACCAATACCATGTGCTACACCCCGGTTAGTCTTAGCTACCAGACCGAAGTCAACAAATGAATAGCTAAACGTATGCCACGGTACTAGGAGTAACCATCAGTCTTAGCTACTGGGCCGAAGTCAACAAATGAACAGCTAAACGTATGCCACAGTACTAGGGGTAAGCGATAGAGGCACTACACGTTTGGTCAATCACAAAGAAGGACCCTGTTATCCAATGTTTGCAAGACTTCTTTCATTCGTTCATTAATGCATACATTCGTCATCATGTTCCTCTTTCATTACCTTTCACTTTACATTACATAATACTTCGTTCATTTCTTATAATAAGTAAAGCCATAGGAAAGATATTACACATCATACTAAGGAACATATCATACATATTCGTCATCATCATACAGGGCAACATCATCCATACGTAACAAGCCTAAACATGCAACATCATCATCATCATCATCATGCCCAACATGCTTTCTAAGACCTCAAGCGTCATCTTACAAACTCTTATGGGAACCTTTACGTCAAAACTTACATCTGCACTTTCCCCGAAAGTCAGAAGTCAATCTACACCTTCCTCGGGTACAACAGCCCTATTCGGGCGTATGGACACCCTTCAGTCGCATTGCCTCCATGCGACTGAACATCATGCGAATGAACTAATACGGATGAACACCTATGCGAATGAACATCCAGTCGTGCGACTGGACAATGCGGATGAACACCTATGCGACTGGACCTTCAGTCGTGCGAATGGACCTTTAGTCGCATGACCCCCATGCGACTGGCCCTTCAATCGTGCGAATGAACCCCAATCATGAGGATGGACCCCAATCGCACCCTAATCGGCCGTATGGCCTCCATTCGGCCTCCAGTCGGTCGCCTAGCCCTAACTGATGCAGAATGCAGTTCATCCCGACTGCAGCCGAGGGTTTTCGGCCTCCAAACTCATCTAAACCCATTTTAAGACTAAATCAACCATCCTAAGCCTTAGGGATGCATACCATAACATTATTCAAGCACAACCAAGCAAGAAATCAAGCCCCAAACGGGTCCTACACATACATACACGCATACATACGGGTTTTCACCCAAAAACGTGAAAAAGGGTTTTCAGATGTGTTCCAGCCCCAAAATCATTCAAAAACATGTAAAAGAGGGGTCCTAGAACTCACATAAACGAGCACAACGACAAGAGCTTCGATTCGGCTTGCTTCACGACAATTTTGGCGACCCGAACCGACTCGAACCAACACTTTTCCTCTTTTTCTCTCTTCTCCTCTCTAAGAACCTGAAATGTGGGGTGTGTGGGGAGAGTGGGCTGCCCTCTCCCTACTAATATCACCACATTTCTCAACTTTTCTTCGTTGGCGAGTTTGGTCCCTCGACTTTTGGACTTTATTTTCTTTTCTTTCTTCACCGGCTTCAAAATAATAAATATTCGGGTGTTACAAGTCCACCCCCCTTAAATAGGTTTCGTCCCCGAAACCTGTTATTCGTCGAACAAATGTGGATAATGCTGTCTCATTTCTTCCTCAGTCTCCCACGTTGACTCGGATCCCTTCCTGTGCTTCCACTGTACACGCACAAGAGGAACCACTTTATTCCTTAGCCCCCTCTCCTTTCGGTCGATGATTGCCACTGGTTGCTCCACATAATTGAGCCGTTCATCTACTTCGATATCTTCCAATGGGACAATCATATCTTCATCTGCTAAGCACTTTCTTAGATGTGATACATGGAATGTCGGTGAATTCCATTTAACTCATCTGGTAACTCCAGTCTATAGGCCACCTCTCCCACTTGAGCAATGATTCGGAAAGGGCCTATATACCTTGGGCTCAACTTACCCCGCTTTCTGAATCGGATAATACCCTTCCAAGGTGAGACCTTCAACATCACCCGGTCACCCACCTGGAACTCAATTGGCCTACGTCGTTTATCAGCATACGACTTCTGTCTGTCTTTGGCTGCCTTCATAAAGGCTTTAATCTTTTCAAGCTTCTCTGTCGTAGCCTCGATTACCTCGACGCTCCCCAATTCCTTCTGACCAATATCATCCCAACAAACGGGTGTTCTGCATCTCCTACCGTATAGCATCTCATATGGTGGCATACCAATACTGGCATGATAGCTGTTGTTGTATGAGAATTCGGCTAACGGTAAGTGGTCATCCCAACTCCCACCAAAATCGATCACACATGCCCGGAGCATGTCTTCCAATGTCTGAATGGTTCTTTCTGACTGACCATCGGTTGGGGATGATAAGCCATGCTAATATGTAACCTCGTCCCCATAGCGTCGTGGAATTTCTCCAAAATTTAGATGTAAACCGAGTGTCACGATCAGACACAATAGACACCGGCACACCATGACGAGTTACAATTTCCTTGATGAACAGATCAGCCAACCTCTCAGATGAATACGTCTCGCGGATCGGTAGAAAATGAGCGCTCTTCGTCAGACGATCAACTATCACCCATATGGCATCATACCCTTTCGGAGTACGTGGCAGCTTCGTAATGAAGTCCATGGTGATGTGCTCCCACTTCCATTCCGGTATATCCAAAGGTTGGATCTTCCCATACGGCTTTTGATGCTCTGCCTTCACTTGTAAGCAAGTAAGGCACTTACTCACATACTCCACGACGTCACGCTTCATACCCGGCCACCAATAATCTTTCTTCATGTCATGGTACATTTTCGTGGCACCAGGATGAATGGAGTACCGAGTCTTGTGGGCTTCATCCATTATCTTCACCCGTAGATTCCCAAAACGAGGAATCCACACACGACCGGATCGAGTTCTAACACCAAGTGTGTTTTCACCCAATTCCCCAACCAGACCTCTCATTCTTTCCGAGTTAAGGTGATCTTCTTTCAATGCCTCATCTTGAAACTCCTTAACTTGCTTCATCATATCAGAGGTCATGATTAATTGATAAGCTTCCACCCGAATCGGTTCGAGCCTTTCCTTTCGGCTAAGGGCATCCGCCACCACATTAGCTTTGCCCGGGTGGTAATGGATCTCGCAATCATAATCCTTATAAGTTCCAACCATCGTCTCTGCCTCATGTTCAGATCCTTCTGCTCGAAGAAGTACTTCAGACTCTTGTGGTCCGTGAATATGGTGCACTTCGTCCCGTAAAGGTAGTGCCTCCAGATCTTCAACGCAAAGACCACGGCTGCTAGCTCCAAGTCATGAGTGGGATAATTAACCTCACGAACTTTCAACTGTCGGGATGCGTAGGCTATAACCTTCCCTCTCTGCATTAACACACACCCCAACCCTAAGTAGGAAGCATCAGAATAAACACCAGATCTTCGCTTCCATCGGGTAATGACAGAACAGGAGCTTGAGTCAGTCTTGCCTTCAGCTCTTCGAATGCCTTCTCTTGAGCTTGACCCCATACAAACTTCACATCCTTTCGGGTCAACTTAGTTAGTGGAGAAGCAATCTTAGAGAAGTCTTGGATGAATCTTCTATAGTAGCCCGCCAAGCCCAAGAAACTACGGATCTCAGATGGCGTCTTGGTGACTTCCATTGCATAACCGCCTCCACCTTCGCCGGGTCCACCATTATCCCGTCAGGATTCACCACATGACCCAAAAACTGAACTTCGCGCAACCAGAACGCGCACTTGGAGAATTTAGCATACAGTTTCTCCCTTCCCAACGTCTCTAGAACCTCTCGAATGTGACCGGCATGCTCAATCTCGCTCTTCGAATAAATCAGGATATCATCAATAAACACAATCACTGATTTATCCAACATAGGCCGACACACACGGTTCATCAGATCCATAAAAGCAGCTGGCGCGTTGGTCAAACCAAAGGACATGACAAGAAACTCGTAATGGCCATAGCGCGTACGGAAAGCTGTTTTAGGGATATCTTGCTCCTTCACCTTCAACTGATGATAACCAGATCAAAGATCTATCCTCGAGAACCAACTGGCACCCTGAAGCTGATCGAACAAATCATCTATCCTCGGTAAGGGGTAGCGGTTCTTCACTGTTAACTTGTTCAGTTCGCAGTAGTCAATGCACATCCTCATACTACCATCCTTCTTCTTTACAAATAGGACCGGAGCACCCCAAGGAGAGATACTCGGTCTAATGAACCCCTTATCAAGCAGCTCTCGCAACTGCTCCATCAACTCTTTCATCTCGGTTGGAGCCAACCGATATGGTGCCTTGGCAACAGGTTGGGCACCCGGTATCAGATCAATCTGAAATTCAATCTCTCTGTCAGGTGGCACTCCTGATAAGTCTTCTGGGAACACGTCTGGAAAGTCACACACAACCGGTACATCGGCTAGTTGTGGTGTTAGTGTATCCACATCTTTTACATAGGCCAAGTAAGCACTACATCCACGCCTCATACACTTTCCGCCATCGCCATTGAGATCACCTTCGGGATCGTAGTAACCCGATCACCATAAACCGTTACCAAACTTCCGTCAGGCGCTGTCAACCGAACCATCTTCTTGCGACACACAATGTTCGCCTCGAAGTCCGCCAACCAATCCATCCCAAGAACAAAATCGAAACCACCCAAGGTCATCACAAACGGTCTAATAGGAAACTTATGACCCTCGAGTTCCACATCATAATTCTCTATTACCTCAGAAATCCTGGTAGACTTACCTATGGCAGTTTCTACATCAAAGGGCGCATCAACACGCCTACTACTAACAGGCAGCTTAGCACAGAAAGCAGCAGAAATAAAACTCTTACTGGCACCAGAACAAATAACACAGAAGCTAAGGTCTGGTTCACTAGAAACGTACCGGACACAACGTCAGGGTCCGTCCTAGCCTCCTCCTGTGTCATGGTGAATGCTCTGGCGCTCGCCCTCGGCCCATCACTTCCCGTCTTCTTCACCCCTGAACCCTCAGTCCTCGACTTCTTACAATCTCTGCTCATATGACCAGTTTCCCCACAGTTAAAACATTTGCCCGACAGGCAATCGTTCGCCATATGCCCTGTCTTCCCACACTTGAAGCACAAGTTTGACCCAAACCTACATTCCCCGCCGTGCTCCCTTCCACACTTGCCACACCTTTTCGACCCCGCACTTGATGTGACCACACGGCGTTAATCCACCCGTGCCTTTTTGTTACCCATCGGGGCATCACCCCGACCAATCCGTTTCCCGTTCCAGTTCCGATCACCACCACCCTTCTTACTTGCTTCAGTCACCACCACCTCCCGCTCGTCATACAACCTCCCTACCAAATCAACCGCCGACCTAAACGTGCTTGGCCGGGCGGCGATCATATGCCGACGAACATCCACCGGTAAACCCTGAATGTACCTCTTGATTTTCCGAGACAGAGGTGTCACCTGATCAGGCACAAGCCGTGCCATTTCATTAAACTTGGTAGTATACTGCTGGTGTGTCATGGTTCCAGTCTCCAACTACAGAAACTCCCTTTCCAACTTATCCATTTCCCGATGAGGACAAAATTCCTTAATCACCAACCTTCTCAGCTCAGGCCATTTCATTTTCCCAATGGCCCTACTACCCTCAGCTTGGACAATGTTGTCCCACCAGCACAGTGCTGAATCCACAAAAGAGTGGGTAGCAAACTTCACCTTTTGGTCCTCTCGGCACTCGCTGATATCGAGAACAGCTTCCATTTCCCTCACCCACCGGTGAGCGGCTGCAGCGGTGCCGTTTCCATCAAAAGTAGGGGGCTTGCATCTCATAAAAGCCCTATAATTACATCCTTGTGTCGTCTCCGGCGCAGGCTCTTCTTCTTCCTCTTCATCATCAGATAGAACCGTTTCCGGCTCTGGTTGTTCCTGTTCTCCAGAGGATCTGTTTCTTTCTTTCCTTTCCCCTTCTCGTACAGCCTTAATAACTTCAGTCACCACAGACGGTAAAATTGTCTACATGACCTGATGGACTTCTTCTACAACAGCCTCCTTTACTGAGGCTCTCAGATTGGCGCTTTCGTTGCCACCCTCCGGATGGGGGGTCTCCGGTTCTTCATGAACCACCCTCTCAACTCTGGGTCTCCCTCTCTTGGGTCGCAGTTCAGCACCGTGACCTCCACCCCTAGAAGCTTTCAAAGATCTACCTCCGGCCATCACACGCACACTGAAAGATTCAAACACCAACACAGTCATTCAAGGGAACAACTCAGTTTATGTCAAGTATAGTAAGTCCCTAATTACAGTGGTCAGTTGTGATTAGCCACTTACTTTACTCTTCATACCCCAAGTATTACCTGTCCTGGCTACATCAGTATTTAAATCTAATACAAACATAACACATACCATGCGCACATGAAAACGGTTAACTTTACGAAAATACCTGATGGCACGCAGCTACTCAGTTGGCATCCCATTCCTTTCCGTCCCATTCTCAGTTTAAGATTAGGTTTATTTTGAAAATTACCCATTTCACTTAAACTTTGGCTCTGATACCAACTTGTAAGGCCCCGTTCCCGAGACGCTTACAGTTGGGTTCTCATCGCACATAAAACGTATAATTACATTTGTATTTAATAAATCGCAGCGGAAAACTAAAACAAACTTTCATTTCCATGTAAATGCTTTTGCAAGTTAATACAACATTCATTACAAAATAGCTTGTTCGCATTACAATGCAAAAACATTAATCAAAAGAATGCCATCCCAAAAGGGCTGAGTAGCTTCACTGGTGCCATCCTCAGCAAACATTACCTGCCAACTGGAAACACATCAAAGTCAGCGTTGCTGAGTGAGTTCTAGTTTTATTACAAAACATACTTTACTTCCATATAAAACCATTTGTTACTTTTACACGATCACACATCGTACGTACACATAGATAATATCATTATTATCTTCTTCATTCATTCATTCGTTCATTATGACTTTACTTGCGCACCGGACATCGTCCGTACCAATACCATGTGCTACACCTCGGTTAGTCTTAGCTACCAGACCGAAGTCAACAAATGAATAGCTAAACGTATGCCACGGTACTAGGAGTAACCATCAGTCTTAGCTACTGGGCCGAAGTCAACAAATGAACAGCTAAACGTATGCCACAGTACTAGGGGTAAGCGATAGAGGCACTACACGTTTGGTCAATCACAAAGAAGGACCCTGTTATCCAATGTTTGCAAGACTTCTTTCATTCGTTCATTAATGCATACATTCGTCATCATGTTCCTCTTTCATTACCTTTCACTTTACATTACATAATACTTCGTTCATTTCTTATAATAAGTAAAGCCATAGGAAAGATATTATACATCATACTAAGAAACATATCATACACATTCGTCATCATCATACAGGGCAACATCATACATACGTAACAAGCCTAAACATGCAACATCATCATCATCATGCCCAACATGCTTTCTAAGACCTCAAGCGTCATCTTACAACTCTTATGGGAACCTTTACGTCAAAACTTACATCTGCACTTTCCTCCGAAAGTCAGAAGTCAATCTACACCTTCCTTGGGTACAACAGGCCTATTCGGGCGTATGGACACCCTTCAGTCGCATTGCCTCCATGCGACTGAACATCATGCGAATGAACTAATACGGATGAACACCTATGCGAATGAACATCCAGTCGTGCGACTGGACAATGCGGATGAACACCTATGCGACTGGACCTTCAGTCGTGCGAATTGACCTTCAGTCGTGCGAATGGACCTTCAGTCGTGCGAATGGACCTTTAGTCGCATGACCCCCATGCGACTAGCCCTTCAATCGTGCAAATGAACCCCAATCGTGCGAATGGACCCCAATCGCACGCTAATCGGCCGTATGGCCTCCATTCGGCCTCCAGTCGGTCGCCTAGTCCTAACTTATGCAGATGCAGTTCATCCCGACTGCAGCCGAGGTTTTCGGCCTCCAAACTCATCTAAACCCATTTTAAGCCTAAATCGACCATCCTAAACCTTAGGGATGCATACCATAACATTATTCAAGCACAACCAAGCAAGAAATCAAGCCCCAACGGGTCCTACACATACATACACGCATACATACGGGTTTTCACCAAAAACGCGAAAAAGGGTTTTCAGATGTGTTCCAGCCCCAAAAGCATTCAAAACATGTAAAAGAGGGGTCCTAGAACTCACATAAACGAGCACAACGACAGAGCTTCGATTCGGCTTGCTTCACGACAATTTTGGCGACCCGAACCGACTCGAACCAACACTTTTCCTCTTTTTCTCTCTTCTCCTCTCTAAGAACCTGAAATGTGGGGTGTGTGGGGAGAGTGGGCTGCCCTCTCCCTACTAATATCACCACATTTCCCAACTTTTCTTCGTTGGCGAGTTTGGTCCCTCGACTTTTGGACTTTATTTTCTTTTCTTTCTTTACCGGCTTCAAAATAATAAATATTCGGGTGTTACAGACTCTATCTCATTATCTTTGCAAACATGGATACAGGAGAGGTACTATAGATGGAACTCTCTTCATCAAAGGACAGGGAAATGACATATTGCTAGTTCAAGTGTATGTAGATGACATCATCTTTGGTTAAACTAATCCAAAGCTCTACAAAGACTTTGAGAAGCTGATGAAGGACATATTTGAAATGAGTGCCATGGGGGAACTCAAATTCTTTCTGGGAATTCAAGTGAAGCAAGTTGAAGATGGCATCTTCATAATTCAGTCAAGTATGTTCAAGACATACTCAAGAGGTTCAACATGACTGATTGTAAGATTGCTAAGACACCCATAGCTAGAAACCATTCCCTTGGACCTGATCTTGAGGGGGAGTGTGTAAATGAACACTTATACATGGCTATGATTGGGTCTCTTATGTATCTTACAGCTAGCAGGCCTGATATTATGTTTTCCACTTGCATCTGTGCAAGATATCAAGCCAACCCCAGGATGTCTCACCTTATCACTGTCAAAAGGATTGTAAGATATCTTAAAGGTGCTTCAACACTTGGTATGTGGTATCCTAAGAATCGTGACTTCAATATGTATGCTTATACAGATAGTGATTATGGTGGTTGCAACATGACTGCAAAGTCTACATCTGGGGGATGTCAGTTTCTTGGTGGAAGGGTTGTCTTATGACAATGCAAGAAACAATCCTATGTCTCTGCATCAACTGCTGAAGCTGAATACATTGTTGCTGCATGTTGTGCTCAAGTGCTTTGGATTCAGAATCAGATGCTAGACTATGGGTTAAACTTCAAGGAGACTCCCATTCACATAGACAACAATAGTACTATCTCAATCACAGAGAATCCTGTGCAGCACTAATGGACCAAACACATCAACATCAAGTATCATTTAATAAGAGGTAAGTATGAAAATGGATTAATTAAACTAGTCAAGTTCATACAGATGAACAATATGCTGATATGTTTACAAAGGCTTTTGATGAACTGAGATTCAAATATCTAATATCAGCTATTGGGATGATCAACTTTGAGTAGGTTATTCTTAAATCTAATTCTTATTATTTCTTAAAATATGTGTGTCCTAAGTTGTCTAGTTCATCACTTTCATAAGCTCTTGTTTTCTTTGGATAAAACTTTTTGAAGATTTTCTTTAGAATTATGATAATTTTGATCTTTTGGAAGTTATGTTTTTAACTTCGGAAGAAACATATGCCTTTAAAACAACTAATTGCCCAAGTATTTTACCTTCGAAAGAAATTTCTAAAATATCTTCTAAAGCATAAAATCTCCATCGGCACTTATATGTTTTCAAGGACAATTTTCTTTCGAAGCAAATTAACTCTCGGAAGTTTTGTTCTTTTGAACAAAAATCTCAAGTCTTAATTTTCTTCCGAAGTCAAAATTCTAAGAATCCTTAGGAAATTCTTCCGTAGTCATTTTAGCTTCGAAAGCTTTTTCATTAGAATTTCCGAAGATAATTTACCTTCAGAAGCTTTTTGACTTCCAAGAAAGCTACTTTTTGAGCAAAAGTAAACTACTTTTTCAGAGGTGGGACCGACATTCGGATTTCAACATCTATCCTTTTTCATTAAACTTTATCTGAAATTCTTTTCACAAATAAACCCAACGGTTTCCCCCTCTTTTTATCATCTGCTTCTTTCCTCCAAATCTAAAACCTAAATTTCTCTCTAAAATTAATTTCTTTCATCTTCTTCATCCTTAAGCTCTCTCAAAATGGCCAAACCTCTTCACAGAAAATGACCCGAACTTTACCATTACACAGGCAACATAATCAGTTGCTCTGTTAAACTCTGATAAAGATCCTCATTTCTCAGAGGTTGTCGTTTCTTAGCTCTGTCAAACTACTTCACCTCCCTAACTATTGATCCTCCACTCTATGAGGATCACTGCTAGAATTCTGGAAGACCTGCCAAGAGGTCATAATGGACGGAGAGAAAGCACTATCTGCCACAGTACAGAGGAGAACAATCTTCATCAGTCCGGCCATCATCAACATGCATCTTTAGCTGGATGATGAAGAAGGTGAGGTGTTCTTCCCAAAGGAAGCTATAAATCATTCCTTTGAGCAGATGGGTTATGAGATAGACTACTCTGTCAAGACCTTCAGGAAAGGGAAGGTCTCATCCTAGTGGAAATTCCTACTCCATGTGGTTATCCATAGCTTATCAAACAAGCATGATAGATGGGACCAGATTCCTGGGGATCTCTCCTTCATTGTCCATGGGATGATTCAGGGGGTCAAGTTCAGGTATTCTTAGTTTGTTTATACTAATCTGCTTGATGACCACTCCCATCTCTTCAAGGATCAGTGCTGAGGTTCCTCATGCTCAGCTTGATGAGCTCATAAGCCAAACTGCCTTAATCCATCACTCTGAGTCTCAACACTCAAGTGATCAACCTTCAGGGGACAGTTACCATCCCTAGCCTTTACATCTCAACTAACCAATCCCCAACCTTGACTTCTACACTGATGAAGATCTAGGTTTCAGTGAGTACCATGATTCTCTCTTCTTTTCCCCTACTCAAGAGAGATGAGTGCTTCTGAGGCTCCTATTTCTAGTCCCCATCAGTCACCTACTATTGAGGTGGACACCTTTGAACCTGTTCAGGATGTCCATATGGAAGAGGCTCTCACTTTTGAAAGTGATCATCATTAAGACCTCAACTATGGCAACTCAGTCCACTGACATCTCAACTGAGATTGCCAATGAACAGAGGAAATCCAGTAGCCAAGAACTTGAAGCTGGTGGTGAGAGTGAGTACTTTGGTCCAATCATCTCATCCCCCAATGATTCTTCTGATGAAGATGAGGGGAATTTAAGACTAAAGGTGCAGAAACTATCTCAAACATGCACCTATTTAGTCTCCAAGGTTAGTCACCTTGAATCTCAAGTGACTACCTTGCAGAATAGGGTTAATGATCAGCAACTTGAGAATTCATATCTTAAGGAAAAACTAGCTGGCAGACCTTTAAGAAGAGCTCAACCAGGAACACAAGAACCTATGGATATGATTGACCTAACTCCTAGCTCACTTATGCAAGTGGGTGATGCTACCAAAACGGGTGAGAAAGTCATTACAATTACACAATTTGGGAGTTCTTCAGAGAGAATGGACATTGAGGACTCACCATCCTCACTTGCAAATGTGCATTCTCAGCAACCTCCTCAAATTCACATTGTTATGGACTACATAGACTCCTTCATACAGAGTCTGTTTGAGGAAGGGATACCAAGGGCTATGTCATCTCCACCATCTTCCAATCACATCATTGGGTGGAGGTACGACAGCAACAGGAAAGCCCTAATCATCATTAGAGTTCAAGGGCAACAGGAGATCTTCAACTTTCAGACCATGAACTTCTATGATGGTCTGGATTTATTCAACATGCCATTTGTCAATTCAAGCCAATCAAGACAAGCTAACAAGTTGGCCCAAAGAATCCAAGACCAGATCACTACAGAGTTCAGCCTTAGAAGAAGACTATGGCAATCAGGCAATGACATTGGTCAACTGGATGTTGAGACAGACCCTATAATTAGCTTCATAGGGGAAACCTTGACTAAAGGCCGAGTGACAGAACCTGAGAGCCCTATCTTATCACCAGCAACTGCTGTAGAGATCAATTCCCTTTTTGAGACACTTGCCGGTGAAGGTGCTTCTCAACCTCTCTCTGGCCAGAGCTTGGAAGCTACATTAAGAAATGAAGGCCAAAGCTCTCTCCACCCTGAGTCACAAAGGTATGTGAGTGATAAAGGAAAAGAAAAATGACTTCTAAGGAGATTGAGGAGGAGAAGAGAGAGAGGAAAATGAAGCTGAGGGGAGAAAGTTCCTCTTCTGAGTCTGCAAGACTCATGGAGTCTTCTATTAGGGCTGCCCCCAGACCAGATACTCAGAATGATGAGTTAAAGGTAGTCAAGATAAACTACCTGCAGACAAGGAACTATGACATAAACAATGTCATCTCTCTCCCCTTAGAGGAACTACATGAACTGGTTGACCTGGAAAGGTCAAGGGATAAGAAAGAGGCAGAAGATGCAGAGCTACTAGTACAACTCTAAGAAGACAGAAGAAAGAAAAGATTGTACAAGCATGCGCCTACTCTCTCCTCAGTTCAAGAAAGTCCTGCATATGAGGATGTGGTTCAACAAGAACCTCAGGTAGATAAAGAAGAAGAAAGGATCAAGATGATCAACTACCTGAGTGCCATAGGTCTCTATCAGGCAGAAGCACTTCTTCCCTTATCCTTTGACTATATTGAGTTTGAGTATCTCAAACAACTTGAACTTGAGATAGTCAAGGAAAGAAAGACAAGCAAAATAAAGCTAAGGGAGGAAAATGCTAAGTGAAGAGCTATCATCCCAAGAACATGAAGAAATCTACAAACAACCAGAGGATGATAAGCTTTTTGAAGCTGTGTGGATTCTCCAAAAGGAGACTTGGTCCCATGTCTCTATCCACTATGGATGAGTATATTAGGGTGATCAAGCAGAAGATAAAGAGTGGAGAGCTGGTTGACTTACATTCCCCTCCATGTCAAGCCTCACCTGAAGTGGAGGTTAAGGTTGAACAACCAGAGATGTTAGTACTCTAGAAAGATTAACATGTTGTCTTTATGTGTCTTTTTACTATTTGAAATAGTATAAGGACTAGTTTTGTAATTTGTTAGTTCCTTGTGTTTCATTATAAATAGCTGAGACTTGTAGCAGATTGAGAACTACTTACTTACTTTGTAATTGTCTTTGCTTGATATTAATGAAACTATGAATTTTGTTGATATCTTGCTTGATTTGATTACTTTGTTTGTATTTCTTTGAATTGTGTTCATAAATCATCACAGATTGGTACATTTGATCCTATCAGATGGTATCAGAGCTCACACTGATTGCCTATTAAATGGTATCAGAGCTATTGGTTGAGTGATTTTTGAGGTTTGTCGAACTTTCAAACTCAAAAAGTTCACTAAATCTGTGATTGATAGACAATTCAATTGAAAAATTGTGGATTTCAGATGTGTTTCATCATTAGAAACATGTTTTAAACCATAATCAGCAGTTAAATTCATCAAATTCGAGATAATTTGTTGAAATTTGTGTTCGAAAAGTTCACTATTTTTTGAACTGAAAATTACAAAATTGATTGATTTGTTGTTGATATTGAAAGAAATTGATGTTAGAAGAATGATTATCGGTATAAAACATGTCTAATTGGAAAGTTTCAATCCAATTCATCAACTTTTGAAGAATTTCAGAAGATTTGAGTTAGTTACATTCATATGAACATGATGAATGTGGCGCATTAGAGTTGAGGTTTGCTGAAAAATTGTCTAAGTGTTAGGCGTTTGACTATTGTTTAGTCGCATTAACACTGTTTAGGCGTTTTTAGTTCAGATGTTTGACTACTGTTAAAGAGAAAGTCCAGACGTATCATCACTGTGGAGGCGTATTAGAACTGTTTAGACGGTTGACAACTGTTGAGGTGCATTACAACTGTGTAAGCGCATTATAACTGTTTGGACGTTTTACTACTGTTCAGATGCATCAACTTAGGCATTTGGAAAATTTTTCTAAGGCATTCCCTTAGACGTCTCTCAACTTAGGCGCATTAACTATTTGGGAGTTTGATTACTGTTCAGGCGCATCACCCTTGATACTTAGAATTTTTTTAAGAAATTTTTTTAAAAAACTTTTTCATTTCTTTTCTTAATTCAAAATCTAAGAAAAACAACAAGAATATAAGAATGGTGAAATCAGAAGATTCTAAAAATAGAGTTCCAAAACTTAAAAATAGAGCTGATTTCAAAAATCGGTCTCTTAGGTTAAAACATCATTTAAATTCCATTGACACTGATCTTTGGAAATCTATAAAGAAAGGACCATACATTCCTATAATCACTGATGGGCCTGACAGAGGGTTTGTTTATACTAAAGATTCTCAAGAACCCTATCCTGAAGATGGTCTTCAAGGAGATGATTTGAGAATAGTAAAGAATGATATCAAAGCATATTCCTTGATGTGTAAAGGACTACCTCTTGAAGTTTTTGCATCAAACTGGATATACCATGTATAAACCTCAAAGACCATTTGTGAAGGAGGCAATGCGATTCAAAATCTCAAGAAACAAAAGTTGAAAAGACAATTAGAATTGTTTCAACATTTGTCTAGAGAAACCATAAATCAGATGATGAACAGATTTATTCAACTTACAACTGAGATGTCAACAGCTGGTATTAAGCTTGATCTTGAAGATCTAAATCTTAGACTACTCAATGCTTTACCCTCATCATGGAAACAAATAGTAACCTTACTAAAACATACTGAGAAGTTCCCTATGGATCTAGATCTACTCATTGCCAAGATAGAGTCAGTAGAGATTGATGAAAGCTCAAGGAATAATGATAGAGCAGCATCAATGTCTCAGTATCAATTTGTTGCTTCTCCTGTAAACACTATTGAAAATGCATTCATGGCAAAAAGTGAGAAAATTATAGAAGAAGAGGGAGATTTATTTGTTGGAGCAAGATTTTTCACTAATTCATCATTTACTAGTGCTTCTGCTTATACAACACAGTCTCATTCTCAATCTCCTCCTAAATCTCAGTCTCAAACATCTAATGTTCAAACAGAGACTTCTTCATCTAACTCTGCTAAATCTAGCAAAGTTAAATATGTGATAACATCCTATTAGAGGATGAAGAGTGTAAAACTGCATTCACTGCATTTATGGCTAGTTTTCAAGCATATCAAGGTAGACATTTAACTCAATTAGACCTTGTTTTGCAGGATTTGCTTGAAATGGATCCTGAAGATGTTGAAGAGATGGACTTAAACTAGCAGATGGTGATGATTGCTTACAAGACATAAAAACACTCATATGTCAACAGGAAGTACAAGCCAAGTGCTAACAAGACTGTTGGGTTTGATAAGTCAAAATCAAGGTGTTTTAACTGTAATAGTTATGGACATTTCTCCAGAGAATGCAAAGCTCCAAGGAATAATGGAGGAAATGCTCAATCAAGTTCTAGCAATCAAAGGTTTCAACCAGCTCAGAAGACTTTTCAAAAGCCTTATCAAAGTCTTCCTATGCCTGAGCTTAAAGATGAAACACAATCATCTGATGAAACCAAGAAAGCTTTAGTAGTCAGCATTAAAGATGGTTATGATTGGAATGCATATGCTGAACAATTTACTAATGATTTAACATCAAGTTTTATCTCTTGTTGCAGAAATCCAGGGAGAAGATTGGTCAGAAAATAATGATGCAAAGGTGGAAGGTGAGAATGAAGAAGATGACTATGATTGGAGTGACAAATCTAATCCTAAGGAGGATACAGATAAAGTAGCTCTAATGACACAGTCTGATCAACCTAAGGTTGACACTTCATCTTCAAAATCTGAAACCTTATCTCCAAAATTCCCTGAAATCCCATCTGAAGTAAGAGAAAAACTCTGCACAAAATCATGCTATGAGCATGTTGAATACTATAGAAACTACCCATATAAAATCTGTTGGAACTAAAACAAGAAGAGTCAATGCATAACAAACTAAAATATGATCATAAAACAGCAGATCAAAAGATTCTTTCTCTTCAAACTTCATGGAACAAAACACTAAAAGAATTAGAAATTGTCTCTAAACAATTAGAAGAGATGACCAAAAATCTTGAACAGGAGAAGATAGCACATGCTGCTACTCAAATGGATCTAGCTAAAGTAAAAAGTTCAAAAATTAGTGTAGAAAAACTGGTAAGTGAGAGAAAAGATAAACAGAAAGCAAGGTTAGGTTTCACTCATGAACCTATGCCTGAATCTATTGCAAACACTTTACCGGAGAACTTTAATACACATGATCATTCTCCTGAAAATAAAGCTAAACTTAAAGCTTTTTAGGTCAAAAACAAGAATTCAGAAGAAGAAAAGGAAAATGTAAAAGTTTTTGTTGAAAATGATCAAGAAAAGATTAAAAATGGTCATCCAATCAAGATAAAATCTTATGAACCTAAACAAACAAAACAAAACACTTCTGATCAAATTCATTCTGTATTAGAAGAAGTGAAAGTTCAAAGCAAAGATAAAGATAAACAACAGGTAGGAACATCAGAAGATTCAAACACTATTAATCTAAAACAAGTTCAATCTGATGTAAGGCCCCATTCCCGGGACGCTTATAGCTAGTCAACCATTGCACATAAAACATATATTTACAATTATTTTAAATAAACATTCGCAGTGGAAACATTCAAAAATGGCATTTCATTTCATCATAAAAACTTTTGCTAAATAATGCATCGTTTGTCGGTTGCAAAATTTCATTGCTGTATTACATCACAAAAGCTTTATATAAATGGATGCCATCCAAAAGAGCTGAGCAACTACCTCGTGCCATCCTCAGCAATGCTCACCTGCCAACTGGAAAATACATAAAAGTCAGCGTTGCTGAGTGAGCTCTAGTTTTATATAAAAACATACTTTACTTTCATAAAACCGTTCTTTGCTTTCTTTCAAAATCATACTATACTTTACATTCGTCCGTGATCATACATCATACGTACACACATATAATATCATTATTTTCTTCTTTAATCTTTCATGCCTCATTCTTTACTTTTCCTTTTTGTCAACCATAAACCCTTCCCTTCTGTTCATGGTACTGAACCTAGGCCCTCATAGACCTTCTATAACGGTGCATCGCACCTCGTGGTCACAGTACCTAGGGTAAAGTTTAGGTTTACTATGCAATACCTTTCTGTTCATGGTTCTGGACCTAGGCCTGTCATAGACCTTCTATAACGGTGCATCGCACCTCGTGGTCACAGTACCTAAGGTATGAATGTAGATGTACCATTGCCATAAGCAATACCTTTCTGTTCATGGTTCTGGACCTAGGCCTCTCATAGACCTTCTATAACAGTGCATCGCACCTCGTGGTCACAGTACCTAAGGTATGTAGCAATAGTTCTATACAAATGGCCATCACAAGGAAAGACCTCGATGTGCATGCCATGCTTACAAGACTATCTTCACTTTCATTACTGGCTAATGCATGCATTCATCATCATGTTCCTCTTTCATTATCTTTCACTTTACGTTACATAATACTTCGTTCATCATTATCATAACATGTAAAGTCATAGGAAAGATAAACATACATCATCATAAGGAACATAAACATATCATTCAGTCATCATCATGCAGGGTATCATACATACAATCATACATCATGTATAACCATGCAACATCATCATCATCATCATGCATAAGCATCAAGCACATGTCATAACATGCCCATCATACCATCTATGACCCCAAAAGTCAATTTACATAACCTCCCCGGGAATCTCCTAGGTCAAAGCCTACATTACTCCTTTTTCTCAAAAAGTCAGAATTTTTCTAAGTATTCATCCGCATTTCCTATAGTTCATCCACATTTCCTATAGTTCATCCG
Source organism: Flaveria trinervia (assembly GCA_025506515.1). NCBI lineage: Eukaryota > Viridiplantae > Streptophyta > Magnoliopsida > Asterales > Asteraceae > Flaveria > Flaveria trinervia. Next base: position 22,718,842 of record CM046449.1, on the reverse strand, counting down.
CATTTGCTATAGTTCATCCGCATTTGCTATAGTTCATCCGTATTTGGCCTTACTTATCCACATTTCATGTACTTAGTCAAATGCTCATCCGCATTGACATACTTCATCCGCATTTCCCAGACTTAGTCAAATGCTCATCCGCATTTCATGCACTTAGTCAATGTTATCCGCATTTGACTAATCTGCTTTCCCAGGCTGTCAAATGATCCATCCGCATTTCATGCACTTAGTCAATGTTCATCCGTATTGACTTTATCTGCATTGACTTCATCCGCATTTCCCAGACTGTCAAATGTCATCCGCATTTCATGCACTTAGTCAATGTTCATCCGCATGACTTCCAAACACTTAGGCATATTTAAAACTTAACGTGAGCTAAAACATCATATTCGATTCCATGCACCATCATCATGTTAAAGATTAAATTACCCTCTAAGTCTTAGAAACACAATCATACATCATCAAGCATGAACATAGTCACACATCACATCATAAATCATATACACATATTAAGCATACGGGTCCAAAACCCAGTATATAAAAAACATACATTCATGCTTTCCCAGCCCCAAAATTCAGTTAAAATAGTAGAAAGAGGGGTCTAGAAAATCCTCTTTGTTAGATTGAGTAGGGCTTCCTCCAAACTCATTTGCAAATTGAATTCAACCGCTTAGAACCCACTTAACAAAATACCCGAACCATGACCAACAAACACACAAAGAAAACCCAAGGATATGACCAGTCAAGAACACCATAAAAGCTGAATTCTTACCTCAATTCGAATTTTCCTTCTTCTTCTTCAAACCGAGCTTGCTCTTACTCTCTCTAAAAATCTGAAACTCAAAAGTGAAAAGTGGCCTGGCATGTTTGGTGGCCATCTACTTTGTACAACACTAAAGTAAATCTTGTACTTTTTACATGTTTAACCCCTCACTGGGTTGTTAAATAGCATTTCTTCTTCCTTTGCTTTAGCTTCTCTTTCTTTGACTTTAAAATAACCGGTGTTACATCTGAGAGGATCTTCTTTCTGACAATGTTCAATAGGAAGTAAACCAGTCTCAAAGTTCAAAGACAAAGAAGAGAAAGAAATCATCAAAATAAACAAAATCTGAACCAAACAAAAGTTAGTAAAGTTGATCAAAGCAAACAAACAGGAAACAAAACTTAAACCGATAAATTTGTGTCAGCTGGGGTTCTTGGTAAATATGAATCTCTTTCAAAACAACAAGGTAAATACTGTTGATACATGTATGTCCCTAGATCGTGATATGTGATGTAATAGATCTTGTTTGGTATGATTAATGAACTGACATTGATAGTCTGTTGGTTATAATGTTTAATAGTTCATTAATGAGTCGTAAATGAATTGATGGGTTTATGATTACTTGAATGATTACATATAATATTATATTAATAACTAAAACATTCAAACTTAACTTAATGAAGTTCCCATGCGAATGGCTCATGCGAATGAACCATAAGCATGAAGAACCTCATACGATTGACTCAGTCGTACGACTGGAAACATAAGATTGGCTCAATCGCACGACTGAACACTCAGTCGCACGAATGAACCAACGCATGGTTCAATCGCACGACTGAACCAAACTAATGGTTCAGTCGCACGATTGAAGAGTGCCAACCTATAAATACAACTCAATTCGTGAAAAACAGGGATTCGATCAAGTTCAATTCATACGAAACCCTAGCCGTCCAGAAACCTTCCAAATCGTTCTCCAAGTTCATAGAACACATTAGATCGATTCCTTATCGATTTCTAACGTTAGTTTCAATCCTGATTGATTCTTCGTGTGTTCTCACTGATTGGATCGCCAATCAAATAGGATTCCGCACTATTTGATCCGGTATACACGTGATCTCTAGGTATTTCAGTCGAATACCAGGTCCTAACAAGTGGTATCAGAGCTATTGGCTCTTGATTACGTGTTGATTCAATCAAGATTGCATAAAGTTTGTGTTTTACACTAAAAACGCAATCTTTGGCATCAAAAGTGATCTTGGAAGGTCCCTGCTCATCGACGTTGGTTTCTACGGACTCAGGCAATCAGAACTTGTAAAATTTCGAGTTTTTACGGCTGAAAACGTCAAACCTAGAAATTTTCGCAAACAGCAGCTTCAATCGCACGACTGACTCATTCGTACGACTGGACTCCATTCGTACTGCTCATACGCACGATTGGACCTAGTCGCACCTTCATTCGGCCGATTGAACCATTCGTTCGCATAGCTCATACGCACCAGATTCATTCGCACGACTGAACCAATCGCCCAGTTCATTCGCACGATTGAACCAATCGCAGAGCTATACGCACGAGTAGCTCATTCGCATCCTTCAGTCGCATCAGTAAAAGTTTGTTTGATTATTATAAGTTTATTCATCATGGAAGATCAGATGTCAGCCTTTACTGCTGGGAAGGACTCAAGGATACAGAATCTGTTGCTGCTTGAGAGTGAGGTGGGGAATCACATAAACCACCAAAGCTTTGACTTTAGATGAGTTTCCCCACTGGAAACAACGTTTTGAGATCTACCTTAATGGAGTAGATCCTAATCTGTGGGAAGCCATTGAGACAGGTTATAGTACACCGGTGGGAGCTGATGGGGTTAAACTAACATTAAGCGGGATGACCGACGCACAGAAAGTAAAGTACAATGCAGAGAAAAGAGTATGCATTGATCACTCAGTCTATCCCAAAGACATATTCCACCAGTATTCCGAGAACAAGCAGTCAAGAAACTGTGGGATGCGCTAGAGAAGAGATATGATGGTAATGCATCATTGAAGGCAATCAAAGCAAAGGAGTTAAAGAAGGAATTCGATAACTTCTCATCAATTGGTAATGAAAGCTTGGACGACGTCATAGATAGATTCTACACTTGATGAGCGAATGCATACCCATGGAGTGGCTACTACCATGGAAGAAAAAGTAAGCAACTTCGCAGACGGGTTGCCGGATAAGTGGGCTACATTCGTGTCTAACCTGAGACAGAATGGAATCCTTGTAAAGCTGGATATAAATGACTTCATTCTTAAGTTGCGAGAAGAAGCACTAAGGATGAAGTATAGAGCTCAGAAGTCTTCGTACACACAAATCCAGCTTTATACAACGCCACACCTCAAGCAAAGGCATCTGGAGCACCCTCCAGACTGCTTTTGTGTCTAGCTCGTCAGGTCCCACACATGCTTCTCCTTCTGGATCAGACACGTCTGGGTCATCATGTACCCATCATATTGGATCAGAAGCAAACGCTACCAAACTGAAGACGGAGAACTTCGGTAATGTGACCGTGGAAGTAGCACGAGAGCATATGGATCTCTTAGCAGCAGTGGTTCATTCATATGATGGACTTGTTGCTGGGAAGATTGGAAACTGCCATCTGGCAGATGAGGACTACGAGCAGGTGGATGAGATGGAGCTTGAAAGAATGGATATAATGTGGGCCTTAGCAAGTGCTGTTCGGAGGGCGAAAAAGTTTGTGAAAAAGACTGGACAGAACTTGGTTGCTACTAAGGACACCACCTTTGGCTTCGACAAGAGTAAAGTGACCTGTTTAACTGGTGAGAGAAGGGGCACTTCAAACGAGAATGTGTCAAGCCAAAGAAGACGGGGAATGGGAACCCGTTCTCATCATTTACTCGCCAGGACAAGCAACCTCTAATTCTACTTCATCAAACAAGGACCCTAAAGCACTAACTGCTCATGATGATGAAGGACAGGATTGGAGTTTCAGGTTTGTCTCACCAGGAGAATCTAACATTGCCAGTGTCGAGGATATTGACGATGATTCTGCGAGTGAAGGTGATATAGCAGTTGAAATTGCAATGTCACATAGTGAGAAACAACTGCAGCCGAGGTCAGCTACAAGCCAAATGAGGAAGTTTCCACCTCAGAGACAGAAAAAGCCAGAGTCGACAGAACCAGAATCATCTGATGCGGCACTGATGGCTAATACTTCTGAACCAACTCAGGTAAGTACCACTGACCGACTTTTTAATAACCATGCTTGTTCTGATTGTGACACGTTTAGGAAGAGCATAGATGAAAAATTTGCTAGGTTATTAGACCATAATGATAACTTAGTAAAAGATTTACGTCTGTGTACTGAGGCAAATAGAGTGCTAAAACAAAATGAGCATTGTTATAAAGAAAGATAGACCTATTGACCAAACAACTTAGGGAAACCGAAGTAGTGGCTTTTAACCAAGCAAACGACATTAGGTACTATCTTAACTCCCTAGAAGACACTAAGAAACAAAGAGCAAGGAACAGAAATTGCATAGTTGGACTAGTTCTTCACACATAGTTCAACACTTAGTAAGAGAAAGGAATAACGGGGAGGGATTAGGCTACAAAGTGGTTCACCACCACCTGAGACCTTGATGAACACCAAGTCTAGACCAGTAAATAATAACCCCATCAAGGATCATGTGGTGACCACTCCTCTTGTTACTGATCCAGACACTCATGTTCATCTACTGAATCTGGTAAGAAACAAAAGGAGGCCACTTCAAAGGCAAAGGGTAAAATGCCATGTGTTAACTGGAAAATGAATTTGAAAAAGTTAATTTACAGTCAGGGCCAAATAGAGTCAAATCAGAACCTAAAAGGACTTCAAATGTTACTTTTTCACATGCTTCAAGTCAAAAACCAGCACCAAAAAGGAAAACAGGTTAAATCAGTAAAGTTTGTTATACCAGAGAAACATCAAACATCCAAGAGTCAAAAACTAAAGTGTTTGATGTTACTAGAGTGTCACGCACTTCTCCACAAAGAAAGTCTACTCATAAAGTTGATAGCAGGTCATGCTACAACTGTGGAGAATGTGGACACATTGCTTCCGACTGTCATTTCTATCAGACACCTAGGAAGAAGATTGATCTTCTGGACTCTAGACCTAGGCCTTTAAGCGGAGTTCTCTAACTCCACCTAGAAGAGCTAGTGACCTAAAGTCCAACCTGTAAGCCAGACGACTGTTTATCATAAACAGGCATTGCACAAATCGGTTATGGAAAGAAAAATCCACCCTTGTGTCTAATACTGATAACAAGAAGAACCTGAGCTACCCTCACCTTCTAAGGGTCAATGGGTGGAGTTCATGATGTGTGATGCCTCTGGGAAACCCAAGACAGTCAAAGCTTGGGTTCCTAACCTAAACTGATTCTTTTACTTTGTATGCGCAGGGTGCTCGATATAGTGCTGAGACTAACACGTGGATTATAGACAGCGGAGCATCACGACACATGACAGGAAATAGCGCCCTTTTATCTAACGTCAAAAAAATAAAAGGAGGGCATGTTCCTTTGCAGGAAACAAAGGAGGCTATATCACAGCTCAGGGAGAAGTGGGAAATCAGAAAGTTAAGTTTGATAAAGTGAACTACGTTCAACAACTTCAGAACAACTTACTTCTGTTTCCCAAATCTGTGATAAAGGATTTAAAGTCGTCTTCGATAATCAGAAGTGTTACGTGCTGAAGAAAGAATATATGATCCCAGAGGACCAAGTTCTGATGACTGCTTCAAGATATAAAGACCTATATGTCTTGGATCTGTCAACAGCTGCCACAACGGATCATGAGGTTCAGTGTTTCTTATCTAAAGCTACTGAGAGGATTCCATCTCCTGGCATCGGAGAATGGGACACATTAGTCAAAGGAAGATGAATCATTTGATTCAGAAGGATTTAGTTAGAGGAGTGAATGTCAAGAACTTCCAACTTCCTGACTTTTGTGTAGCTTGCAAGAAGGGCAAACAGACAAAGAAGTCTCATAAGGAAAAGAAAGTTCATTCAATAGAACTTCCTCTTGAGCTTCTTCACATGGATCTGTTCGGTCCAGTTAGTACAAGGAGCATCGCAGGCGCGCGTACTGCTATGGTCACTGATGACTACTCAAGGTTCACTTGGGTAATGTTTCTGAAATCAAAATCAGAAACTTGGAGACATTCAAGGAATTAGTAACCACACTGGAATCACTCTACAAGCTCAAAGTTCGACAAATACGCTCAGACAACGGAACAGAATTCAAGAATCAAGGATGGAGGCATACTGCAAGGAAAAGGGAATTGTGCATCAATTCACTTCTGCCTACACACCTCAGATGAATGGAGTTGCTGAGAGAAAGAACAGGAGCTTGATAGAAAAAACCCAGACTATGCTGGCAGACTCGAAACTGCCTATCCAATTCTGGAACGAGGCAGTGGCAATGCTTGCTATACACTGAACAGAGTCCTAATAGTCAAGCGCCACGGAAAGACATGTTATGAGCTACTTCAAAGACGCAAACCGAATTTGGAGTACCTTGAACCTTTTGGCGCACCGTGTACACTTCTGAAGAAGACACAAGAAGGAAAAATTCAGCGAGAAGGCAATTGAAGGAATTTTTCTAGGATACAACATACCGAACAAGCGAGTTTACAATAACTCAACGGGTCTTGTAGAAGTGGTGGTGTAATGTCGACGTTCAGAGATATACCACACCACCTACAGGCAAAGGACCTGCATACTTCTTCGATTATGATGGATTCTTCAAATCCTTCAACATCCCTCTCTCTCCCTCGGATGATGAGTTAGCTACTAGGATGATGTATGATATACTAAACACTCCATCCAGCACACAGGGAGAGTCATCTACTCAGTCAGAAGGGGTAGTCGATGAAAGTGACTCCTCCTCTGAAGATGAAACTGAAGCAGATGACCAAACGGTCAGGAGGAACAGGTTCAGTTCTGAAAGTCCACAAGCATCCACAAGTGATGCACCCTCGACTTCGGAACCTCAAACTCCAACCTCCTCAGATGCAGACCAAAATGTTCACAATCTTGGTTGGAGGTGACTGTGCCGACTACTCCAGGATCACGACTAAACGTCTATCATCCCCTTGACAATGTTATTGGAGATGTCCGATCAGGAGTACAAACCCGAAATCAGCTATACTCAGCTGATTACGCCTCAGTTATGGAGAAGGGTTACATTCATGATGGTGCTTATCGCTGTTTTGTCTCGCAGGTTGAGCCAAAATATGTCAGTGAAGCACTAAATGATGAGGCGTGGGTGAGTGCCATGCAAGAAGAACTTCTGCAGTTTAAGAAGTTAGGTGTATGGACACTGGTAGATAGACCTAAAGGTGCTAAAGTCATTGGCACCAAATGGGTACTAAAATGTAAGAAGGATGACCAAGGAGTCATCATAAGGAACAAAGCTCGACTGGTGGTTCAAGGTTTTCGCCAAGTCGAGGGTATTGACTATAATGAAGTGTTTGCACCCGTGGCAAGGATGGAAGCTATTCGTATCTTCCTCGCCTATGCCTCGTACATGAAGATTAAAGTCTACCAATTAGATGTGAAGAGTGCATTCCTTCATGGGGAATAAGGGAAACAGTCTATGTCAGTCAACCCGAGGGATTTGAAGACCCTTATCATCGGGATAGAGTTTACAAGCTCGACAAAGCTTTATATGGGCTTCATCAAGCTCCTCGAGCTTGGTACGAGAAACTCTCGACTCATCTTGTGAAACACGGCTTTCGCAGGGGAGTCATTGACTGTACACTGTTTATTAAAGAAAAGGATGGTGACCTACTGCTTGTACAGATCTATGTTGATGACATAATCTTCGGGTCAAAGAACGAAGAGTTATGCAAAGAGTTTGAAGCAGTGATGAAGAAAGAGTTTGAGATGAGTGCAATGGGGGAGATGAATCTTTCTCGGGTTACAGGTGGATCAAACACCTAATGGGATCTTTCTACATCAGACCAAGTATGTAGGAGACATTCTCAGTCGCTTTGACATGGAGAATGCTTCTGCTGCTGGGACTCCACTTGCTACGAATCATGATATAGCACCTGATGAGAGTGGAGATCTTGTAGATGCCACTATGTACGAGGAATGATTGGATCCCTCATGTATCTCACTGCCTCAAGACCTGATATCATGTATGCTACATGTTTATGTTCCAGATATCAGGCTAAACCTAAGGTCAATCATCTGATCGGGGTCAAAAGGATCTTTCGCTATCTAAAGGGTACACCCACCCTGGGGTTGTGGTATCCTCATGATGACGATTTTGAGCTCACAGCGTATAGTGACTCGGACTATGGAGGCTGCAAAATGAACTACAAGTCTACATCAGCAGGGTGTCAATCTTTGGGAGAAGATTAGTTACATGGCAGTGTAAGAAGCAGACATCGGTTGCATTGTCAACCTGTGAAGCCGAATATGTTGCTGCTGCAAGTTGCTGTTCCCAAATCATTTGGATTCAACAGCAAATGCGGGATTACGGTTTGAAATTCTCGTCTACTCCTTTTTGTTGATAACTCTGCTGCAATTGCAGTAACCAAAAACCCGGTTCAACATCCTAAGACCAAACACATCGGTATTAAATACCACTTCATAAGAGACTGTTTTGAAAAGAACTTAATAGATGTGGTTAAAATTAATACTGATTTTCAACGTGCTGACCTCTATACAAAAGCCTTTGATAAACCACGTTTTCAATACTTGCTAGAGGTCAACGGCGTTAAAAGAAAAGTGAGGTAATTCCTGATGAGCATAATGTGTAGTCCGTGTAGTTTCATTAATGTTTATTTTATTTTATGTTATCTGTTTTTTGTCTGTTACATTTAACTTCATGTTACCTTGCTGTTTATTAAAATCCAAAAATAATTAAATCCGAAATGATTTTAGTATTTTAGGGGGAGAATATGTCAGCAAGTAATATTAAAAAAATGAGGGAGAAGGGGTAACTAGCTGAAATAAGGTAGAATGTGTCTGTGATACCGATTCAATACCTTGGAATATGATAGTACACAGGAACAATCGAGAGGGATTTAAATTTAAGGTTTGAAAAGATGCAAAAGTTCAAAGTATAAGTCTGTGTAGTCTAAGCAATATAAAAAGGGGAAATGATAGAAAACTGGCAACTCCTAAGGTGACACAGAGAAAGTAGACTTAGAGGCTGCTAGACCACAAATGATATGTTGGTAGATTCAACACAATAGACAATTAGACCTGATTGGTGATTTCAATATCAAACTAAGTTGTTCAACTGACTGTGGACTTCCATCTTATCACTGGTTAACAAATCAAATATATCCAATAAGGGGCAATGAGCATTTAAACGCCACAAAAGTGTGCGGATGACCAAATTAGAGCAAAGCAAAAAAAAAATAAAAGACAAATGCAATAAAGCTAATGGCTCATGTTGTTGGTGCATTTTGTGTAAAATAAAAGTAAGCTGCTCTAACAAGGAGATAGGTTGTGTGCCTCTCTGCTGTGCGATGGCACTGACCTGAGGATAAGCATAACCTAGATATTCTAGAATTCATTGTTGTTTGCCGCCTCTCTGCTGTGCGATGGCACTGACCTGAGGACAGGCTTCTCTTTGAAAGCTCTAAGAATAGTCTCTTCTTGTAATAATACCCGTAGACCGCTCAAAACCTCGAGGAATGTTGATTACCATATAAGTGTGGGATCCACAAATGTTAGCTGAAATAATTAAACCTAAATCAGTCACCAGTCTGCGTCAAAAGTCTGTGTATGGATTTAAGTGGACAAATATACTGACAATCTTAGTGGCTACATTCTCAAAAGTTCAACTCAATGTGAAGATCTAAGAGTTTCAGTATGATTTCCTTAAGTTGCTAACGACTCTGGATGAACACCGAGAATTAAGCATCAAAGAGCTTTAATAACAAGTCCCAAATGATTGATATTCCTGTATGATTCCAAATTGAGTTGGTCCAGATAATCAATCTAAGTTAAAGCTGTCTACTCCTAATCAAATCCCTTAGATTTTCATCTTAGGGTTTTATCTCTCACAAAAAGTCCAAACATAAACTTTAGTTGTGTAGTTAGTTTAAGTTACTATGTTTATCTTTTAATTGTGTGTCTGTCGGACTACATCAGGAAAATCAGAAGGGAATTAACCTACCTAAAAAGGGTCATGTCTGAGATGGCCACATGGTTTTTAAAATTTAAAAGGTCACGTCTGAAGTGACTGAATTGGTTAAGAGCTTACAATGTTATTATCAAAAGTGAAAAGGGTCTGAATAGTAAATGTTAAAAATGACTGTAAACTCACAAAGTGAGACCCATTCGCACTAGTGGATCATGGTTATCGACCAACTATGCGAATGGCTTCCAATCGGCCGAATGGACATGAAATTGATTCATTCGACCGAATGGAAGGGGGAGAATGAAACAGTAGACCGACTGAGGCTCAGTCGGTCAACTAAAGGGCGAATGAAGGAGACCGAATGAGTCAGTCGACCGACTGAGACTCAGTCGGCCGACTGAATGCGATTGACTAGGCCAATCGTACGACTGAACCTCAGTCGCCCGATTGAACTGAGCGACTGAGGCCAGTCGGCCGAATGAACCTAGGTTTAGTATTTAAGGGTCTTAATCGATCGCATATCACTCATCACTCCAAAACACCCCGAATCGCGTTCATTACCTTTACCCTGTCGAAATTGCCTCCGATTCTGATATACATTGCGGTTAAGATTCTTACATTCCAGTGACGTTTTACAGGTACACTACTCCTTGAATCCTACCAAAATCAGTACATCACCGAACTACAATAGCGACATTGGATTAAATCAAGAACCGAACTGCGAATCGACCTAATCACCTATGTAAATGAAGCAAAATGTTAAAATTGAGTTTAATAGGTTATTAGTGACAAGTATACGAGACTAATGGACCATTACACACTGTTAAAAGACTTAGAAGGGTCAAGATTCGACCCACAGGGATCGAACAGGGGGGCAAGCGACTGGTCGTTCGAATGAACTCCAATCGCACGATTGAACCTTGCGATTGGATCATTCGACCGACTGAACCACCCGAATGAGTCCAGTCGGCAGATTGAACTCAATCGCATGTCTCAGTCGGCAGATTGAACTCAATCGCATGCCTCAATCAGCCGATTGAACTCAATCGCATGTCTCAAACACCCGATTGAACTCAGTCGCATGTCTCAAACAGGCGACTGACTTCAGTCGCATGATTCATTCGCACGAATGAATCAAAATGACTTTCAACTTACACTTAGAACAGAAGTTTTCATGTCTTATGTATTAATTTCTATGTCTTGTGTGTTACAGATAAATGGCAGAAAAGTGGACCATAAATCCCAAGCACAACATCTGTGCCCACTTGGATCACACCACCAGGAACGGGGCTGAGTTTACCGACATAATTGCATTTCTGAGACGGTCCCGGATCTATAAGGCGATCTCCACTCCTTGCACGCCTTACAGATCACTCCATCAGGCATTCTGGGAAAATGCCTCGGTGGACCGCTCTCGTGAGCCTTACTGTATCAGGAGCTCCATACTGGGCCATGATATTGAGATCTCTGCCACCGATATTCAGAGGGTCCTAGAGTTCGGGGAGGATGCTGATCATCCTACAAAACTACATCCATTGACTGTAAGAGGATGCTTCCTAAGGCTAAAGTACGCTGGGGATATCAACTCAGGTGTGCTCAACAAGAGCAACCTGAGCCCCAGTACAAGTACTTAGCACACGTGATCCTAAAGTGTGTAGCTTCGAGGAGGGGGGTTTGACGACCTCTCAGACCAGATTCAAATGCCTACGTGGCACTGGTTCTGAACCACCCCTTAGTTTTTCCAGCATGATATTCTCCTACTTGGTGGAGAATTTGGAGGTAAAGGGAAAAGAGGGGTTCTGTATGTACCCCAGATTCTTACAGCTCATCTTCAACGAGAAGCTGCCTCAGTTGCCCAAAGAGAGTCATGACGCAGTGGCCTTGGAAATAATGGATGATACTACTCTGGGCAGGATGAGAGTTTACAGGGGAAAGCAGATTAAGCCCCAAGTGAAGAGAATGATTGGCACTTAGCAGATGAAAGCTATGTGGCACCGGGGAGACGCCAATGCGTCACGAGGACAGTGACTCCGACGTGGAGCCAATTGTCCTCCTACTGATGATTCTGAGGAGGATGACATTGAGGATGAGGCTGTCCATCCCGAGGCACGTGTCTGACTCTGTTCCCTCGGTGTCTGTCTCACCTGCTGAGGTAACTGAGTCAGCAGGATTCATCAAGATTTGTGCTTACCGAGGAAGATGAAGATGAATCTAATGAGGAGCCATTGACCGGACTGTGGGAAGGAAAGTGGTTCCCACAGAACACGGGTTGAGGGTTGTCGGTGAACAACCGAGAGGCTCCGGAGATACAGAGACTGATCCATCATATGCTCCGGAGTCCTCAGGCGGGATTGAAGGGGGAGCATCCACCTCGAGGGGAACGAGGAGAAAACGGATGGCTCAACCCCATGGCCAGAAAAAGAAAAAGCGTAAGGTAACCTTCATCACCACCACATCCCCCATACCTTCCACCACTACCACCTCTGCAGACACACCTTCCACCACCATACCTCTCCCCACAGCAACCACAACCACAACCATATCGATCACCACAAGCCAGACCCCTGCTACCACACTATCATTCACCCCACACTCACCACCACCATCATCCAGACCTTACCCGATATTCACCACCTCCACTACCACACTAGCCACCAAACCGAGCCCTCAGCCTACCCCTCACACACCTCTAGATCTCCTCTACCTCCAATCGGGGTAGAGGAACAGCTGGCAGCCTTAAATAGAATGGTGTTACGAATGCTGGCGGCTGATGAGGAAAAGACCTCTCAGATCCGCCAGCTCACCGACCTGACTGCTGCACAATCGCAGAAAATTGCAGAGCAGGATCGAGCTATTGAGGAGCAGGCCCAGAAATTGGCTGCTCAGAACACTCAGTTGGACCAACTCCGAGCACAAAGCGTCACAACAGGTAAGCAGATAGAGGAGTTGGAAAAGGCGAGAAGAGGTCCATTTTGCTAAATTGAAAGGATCAAAGGAGGAACCTCTAAAGATAAAGGATGGAGAAAGAGATAGTGAGGGTGATGGTGATGATGATGACAGTGATTCTGATGAAGAGAAAACAGAAGAGTGGTGTGCAGATGAAGAGACTGAAGAAGGAGAAGCAGCTGAATCTGTCTCAGCTCCCGGTCAAGAGAAGAGAACAAAGAATCGACAGGATCAGTCAGCTTCTGCTTCTGCACCTTCACACGAAGAGACTAGCATACAGGATAAAAGTAAATAGTGGATGTTTATGTATTTAATTACTTTTGTACTCTGTATTGAAAAACGATGTACTGAATGTTTATATTAATTTAATGCATTTTGTTTGATATATACTAATGATTTGAATGTGAAATGTGTAAATCAAACAGATCCAAAGTACCACAGAGATGAGTTTGATATTGCTCCCGTTCAACAGGTCAAGTCTCAACTCATAATGATTCTTGATCTGCAAGGGATTGTCAGAAGGTCAATGAGTTATACACCTGAAGAAGGTGAAATAATTCACGAGCTATCTAACGAGCAACTGGCAGAAATGTTCAGACTCAATCTGATGATATTGTCAAGGATGCTCCAACAGTTGATTCAACCAGTGACGACGAACTACATGACGTTGATGAAGTTGAGGTTGAAGATATTGCTGCTGAAGAGTACCCTCATACGCTGACAACGCGGGTAATGTGGTCCCCAATCTGGGTGAGTCCCTAGTCAGTGATATGTTTGAGGTACTAGACAAGATGGAGCAGGAAGCAGGAAAGACCGAAGGAACAGCCCAAGCCTCAAACGATGACGTATACATTCGAAAGCTGAAGGGGCTGAATATTTTAAAGAAGTCAGAGCCCAACGTGATGCACCGAAGAGGGATGCCTACACCAAGTTCTACAGCGTCAAGAAACATCTTATGGTGTCAGGTAGGATTATAGCATGGGCATATTTTGATGATCTTAACGTTTATGCCGTTAAGAGGGAAAAGGGCATAGAGTACTTTAGATTTCCACATGATCTAAAGACTCTACCTGGATTTGAGCTCAACCAGCTGGCCAAGTTAAAGCTGTTGTATGCTGACACGAGAAAAATGTCAGGCTGGTTTGAGGCTGCCCTCAAGAAAGAGTACCACACCAGATGGATTAACTTCAGACCTCAACAACCTACAAGGTATATTAGAAGGTCTGAGATGGATGCCATTACTGGAAAACCTAAGATTGTGTTGAAGTGGAGTCCTCCTCGCACTATGTCGAGAATCCCTCTCAGGGAAATGCCACAGGACTTCACTCCACACTTCAAATGGTGGTACTATGATTGGAGAACTGCTGAAGCTGTCATAGTTCTGAACAAAGGGGATCAAATGGATACTGTCAGGGTATTCGACCCAATGTGGCTAACCAACTTGTCTGCTAATGATGTCTATACATTATACAAGTGGCCACTGTTCTATGACACACAAGACATGGTACAAGCCCTCCAGTTCCAAAATGTTATACGACTTTGTTTCGCGTTTGATATTCACGCGGGAGTCACACAAGAGGACAAGTACAAGAAATATGAGAGGTAATGAAGGAGAAAACAAGACATTAGAGAGATCTAGGTCCAAGGGGGAGTTGTTGTTGATACATGTATGTCCCTAGATCGTGATATGTGATGTAATAGATCTTGTTTGGTAATTAATGAACTGACATGATAGTCTGTGGTTATAATGTTTAATAGTTCATTAATGAGTCGTAAATGAATTGATTGAGTTATGATTTTTGATTACTTGATATACATAATATATTAATTAACTAAAACATTCAAACTTAACTTAATGAAGTTCCCATGCGAATGGCTCATGCGAATGAACCATAAGCATGAAGAACCTCATACGATTGACTCAGTCGTAGGGACGACATAAGATTGGCTCAATCGCACGACTGAACACTTAGTCGCACGAATGAACCAACCGCATGGTTCAATCGCACGACTGAACCAAACTAATGGTTCAGTCGCACGATTGAAGAGTGCCAACCTATAAATACAACTCAATTCGTGAAAAACAGGGAATATTCGACAAGTTCAATTCCATACGAACCCTAGCCGTCCAGAAACCTTCCAAATCGTTCTCCAAGTTCATAGAACACATTAGATCGTTCCTTATCGATTTCTAACGTTAGTTTCAATCCTTGATTGATCTTCGTGTGTTCTCACTGATTGGATCGCCAATCAAATAGGATTCCGCACTATTTGATCCGTATACACGTGATCTCTGGGTATTTCAGTCGAATACCAGGTCATAAAATATACGAGCAAATCTCATTGATCTGAACTCAAGTTCAGATTCTAAGACTTCCGCTGTAGAAAAACGATTTGTTCCTAAGGAATTCAAGAAGGAAGTTCATGTTAAACAGATGCTAAATAATTGGCACAACATCAAAATATGTAAAATGAGAAACACCAGTTTAACTATTGACACCAAAATATAAAATGATCAAATATGGTGTCGATGTCAAAAGTTACCAAACAGTTGTTTATAACTCCACAAAAGTACTGTGAAATATGTGATATGAAAATAACAATACTGCTGAGGCTATTTCAACAAGTACTGTCACATATGTGACTTGAGAAATCATTTCACAACATATTGTTATTTTAATAAATATTGTACTTACTATGATGAGAAGACTCACACTACTGCAATTGTTATTTTAGAAAGAGATCACATACTAGAGGATTTGAAAATTCAAACATGAGCAAAGGTTATGTAATCCTCAATATATGAGAAATCAAAATGATGGATTTCAAAAATTAACTAATCAACCTTCTTTAGGTTTGAGATCTTTTAAAGAACAATTATGTGAGTTCTAAACAAAATGTGCAAGAACAATTCATACCAAGATATGTAAGAATGACTAATAAAAAGGTTAGTCATCAATACATGTCAAAAATTGATCAATCAAATGGTATAAATGTTCTAAAAAATAACTCAAACAATTTTCAAAACAAGATTGGTAAATTCATCAAGAATAAACTTGATTTGAATAATGTTCATTACAAACAATTTACCATTATTGATAATTTGGAAAACCCAAGACCATCTCGGCTTGGGTGGATATCTCAACTTAATTTTCTTGTTGTGCAGGTACGCCTAAGAAGACACTTAATACATGGTATGGGGATAGTGGGTGTAGCTGGCATATGATAGGCAATCCTGCCTTGTTATAAGATTTTAAGTTAAAAGATGGAACACACGTCGCCTTGGTGGTGATGTAGGAGGAAAAATAACAGGAGAAGGAACAGTATCAAAAAGGATAATAAGCTTTGACAAATTCAACTTTTGTTCACAGTTGAACTTTAATCTTTTAAATGTATCTCAAATATGTGATAAATCATACTCTGTTCTATTTGATGATTCATTCTGTTATGTTTTGAAGCCAGGTTTTCAGATAAGCAAGATTGGGTAATTGTTACAGCTGAAAAGGATAGAGATGTATACAAGCTGGATATGTCTCAAGTTGAAACTTCAACTAAAACAATGCCTAATTGCTAAAGCATCAAATGATGAAAGCTAGCTTTGGCATAGACGTCTCGGACATTCAAATTTCAAGAATATGAACAAGCTTGTATCAGGAAATCATGTCATTGGACTTCCATCAAAGAAGTTTGCAACGACTGATCACTGCTCAGCATGTTTGAAGGGAAAGCAACACACAGTGTCTTATAAGACCAAGATCGTAAACTCAACTTCCAAACCTCATCAAATGTTACATATGGACCTTTTTGGGCCAACAAATGTCAAGAGTATTGGACGAAAATCATATTGTTTAGTTATCATTGATGACTATACAAGATTTTCATGGGTTTTCTTTTTGTATTCTAAATCTGAAATGGCTGATTTACCAAAAGATTTATCATTAAAGTTGAAATCAATTAGAAAATAAAGTGAAATAATAAGAAGTGATAATGGAACGGAATTCAAAAATGCTAACATTGAAATTTTTTTGTGCACAAAAAGGGATAGCTCATCAGTTCAGTGCTCCCAGAACTCCTCAACAAAATGGGTTGCTGAATGGAAGAATAGAACACTGATTGAAGCTGCTCGTTCTATGTTAGCTGATGCAAAATTCCTATCACTTTTGGGATGAAGCTATATCAACTCGTGTTTTGTTCAGAACAGAATCTTAATTGTGAAAGATAAATGAAAACTCCTTATGAGTTAATGTTTGGCAAGAAACCGAACATAAACTTTCTAAAATCATTTGGTTGTCCTGTTATGATTCTTAATTCAAATGACCAGTTAGGAAATTTGAAGCAAAATCTGATAATGGATTTTTCGTTGGATACTCATCTGTTTCATAAGCCTATCGAGTGTACAACTCTAGGATGAATATAATTCTTGAAACATTCAACGTTAAATTTCAGGAAAATTCTTTTCCATCAGTTTCAAATGGTCCTTCCTGGTTATTTGATTTAGATTCATTATCAAACTCTCTTCAATCTAACTTTTTTAATCAATCAAATTCTCTTGATTCTATAGGTAAGAAGAACTCTAGAGGAGATCTTAGATCTTTCAGTGAGGATTCAGATTCTAACGACCCAGATGATTCTAGCTCTACTACCTATTTTTATCATTTTTCAAGGACTCAACAATACGATTCAATGGCAATAATCATGCTAATACAGCTTCAGATCATTCCGTCTTATTTGATCAGAAAGGATCACAACCAATTCCTAATGATGGTAATGAGTTTGTGCAACCTGAGTCTGGAACACCATCCATCTCTGGTGATGCAGTTGATACTGGTAACTTTGATTACTTTATTAACTCACCGACTCAAGTTCCAAACTTCAATCCATATTCTTCTAATTTGTTACATCAGCTTTCCAACTTAAACCAAACAAATCTGGATGTTAATGTTCAATGTGATGAGATTCCAACATCTCGTATTCACAAGAATTGTCCAATTTCTCAGATTATTGGTCCATTGAATGAGAGAACAACAAGGAGTAAATCAGAACAAGCAAACTTATGCTTGTACTCTTGTTTTCTTTCACAAATTGTTCTTAAAAGTGTTACCAAAGCATTAAAGGACAATGGTTGGATAGAATCCATGCAAGAAGAATTACTTCAATTTCATAAACAAGAAGTGTGGAATTTAGTGGATTTACCTGAAGGAGAAAATGCTATAGGCACGAAATGGTTGTTTAGAAATAAGACTGATGATCGTGGTGTAGTAATAAGGAACAAAGCGAGACTTGTTGCACAAGGATACACACAGGAAGAAGGGATAGATTATGACGAAGCGTTTGCACCAGTTGCAAGACTTGAATCCATTCAAGTTTTCTTGGCCTATGCTTCATTCATGAAATTTAAGGTGTATCAAATGGATGTAAAGGGTGCCTTTCTATATGGCCCTATCACTAACGATGTGTTTGTGAAGCACCTCCAGGCTTTGAGGATGCAGAATTTCCACATCGAGTATATAAGCTGAGTAAAGCTTTATATGTACTTCATCAAGCCCCTAGAATTTGGTATGAGACATTATCACAACACTTAATCTAACATGGATACATAAGAGGGAAAATTGATCCAACTTTATTCATAAAGAAGGATAATGATGATCTCTTATGTGTACATGTGTACGTTGATGATATCATATTTGGTTCCACCAGACCAAAATTGTGCAATGGATTTGAAGAATTCATGAAATCTCGGTTCCAAATGAGTTCTATGGGAGAGATTAACTTTTTTCTTGAACTTCAAGTCAAGCAAACTAATGATGGAATTTTTATCAATCAAGAGAAGTTTGTTGACAAGCTCTTGAAGAAATTTAAGTTGCAAGACTGTCAGTCCATACGAACTCCAGCAGATGTTAACACCAATTGAACCTGATCCAAAAGGAAAATCTATTGACCAAACGCTATACAGATCAATGATTGGTTCTTTGATGTATCTTACTGCATCTAGACCAGACATTATGTATGCTGTTTGTGTATGTGCCAGGTATCAATCAGACCCGAAAGAATCTCACTTAATTGCTGTCAAAAGGATATTCAGGTATCTCAAAGGTAAACCACCTTAGGGCTTTGGTATCCTTACAAGGGTAACTTTGAACTATATGGATATAAAATAGTGATTATGGTGGATGCTGTCAAGATAGAAAATCTACTTCGTGTGGTTCAATTTCTCGGTCCCCGATTAGTCTCGTGGCAATGTAAGAAACAAACAAAAGTCTCTGTTTCAACTGCAGAAGCTGGTACATTGCTACATCCGCAGGATGTTCTCAAATCCTTTGGTTGCGAAATCAATTACTGGATTATGGTTCAACTTTCTTAAAACACCAATTTACATTGATAACACAGCTGCTATGTTCATAACAGCTAATCCTGTTCAACACTCAAAAACAAACATATTGAATTTGATATCATTTTCTTAGAGTAACTCTGAAAAGGATTAATCATATTGATTCAAATTGCAACAGAAAACAATTGGTAGATCTATTTTACTAAAACCTTCTTACCAGGACGGTTTGAGTATTTAGTAGAATCAATTGGTCTTATAAATCATATGTGAACTCCTTAAATCAAGAGATCATAATAAGTGATGCTCTCATTGTTATTTGCCTGTTTATTTTTGGTGTGTGTGATTCTTATTTTTCCATAGTAAAATCAAATAAAAAATATTACACATACAAAATAGAGTCTTTTAGAAAGAATTATGTTTTGCAACATGTGAGAAATGATAGTACATTAGTGAGATCAGTTGATACTTCACTCATTAATAAAGTCTAGACATGATCGGATATGATGTGTAGACAAGTTTGACTATTATGCTGAAAAAGTAAATTCTTGTGATCAACTAAACATACATGCTTGTGCGTATCCATCTGACTACTTTTGAGTTTGTTTAGCTTTTCAGATTGAATGTTTGTTAAGTACACCTCTCACACCTGTGACACTATGTCAAGTCAGAGATATGTTACAAAGCATCATTCACTTCTCAGTATGTGTCATCATAGACCTGAAGTGCTGAGATATCCTTTGTTGTAAGTGATATATGACTGGATTCTCTTGTTGTGAAAAAAGATGCCAATGTGCATAACCTATTCAAATGAATAGTTAGAGCTGATCAAATAGTTTATCCATGATCATTCTCTATTAATCTAAGTAACATGAACTCTGGTGATATACATGTTTCAGGTAATAAGTTGAGTATGTGTTCTTTCTTGCATATCATGATAATGGGTTGAGCTCTCTTAGTCTCTGTATGTTTACATCATGTCATCCCTAAATCTACCTTAATCAATCCAAGAATTGAAAAATAAGTGAGTTGATAAAAATTGTCAAAACACACTCATTGTCTGTCCTTAGATCTTGTTTCTCCTTTGCTGTGATATCACTGACCTGACCAACACACTTGATCAGGATTATTCATTGTCTGTGAGTCTCCATATTTATTTTATTTTAATATGCTGATCTTTTATTAATTTGATCTCATTGCAGGCATTAATTCTTTGTTTATATTAGATTTTGCTTCTATTTCATTTTGCTTTTATGCATGTTTTTGTGTGTGAAGGCAATGTCACAATGTGGTGTGTGATCTTATCTCTTTCTAAGAAACTTATAAGTTTTTCAAACTTAAAAGTTTACGGGGAGTAATAAATAAAAGAGTTGTTCTCAAAAATAATCATAATTAAAAATCAAAATTTAAAATGTTGACTTGAAAGGATGATGCTATATGTTCAAAGTATTTGTGTAAATTGAAATGTATTTTTTGAAAAAATATATGAACCTACATAATTGTTGCAAATAAAAATGCTTCATAAGTTGAAAATCAGATGATATTTGATTTTCTGTTGAGACTAAAATGATGGGACAAAATAAATTTAAAAAATAAAAATGAATTTAAAAATAAATAGAAAATATTTTTTTTGTGAATTGAAAGTGCAAAATGCAAATTCAAATTTGGGGAATTAAATGGTAAAAGTGTGCAAGTAAAGAAATTGAATTCACAAGTGTTTAAATCATGAAAGGATCATTAAACAGTGCACATGCTCCTCAAAGAGTGTGAATGCAAGCTAAATAGAAGGGGAAATGAAATTCAGGAAGCGTTTCAGGAATGGAAGTCATGTGCATTCAGGGCACATTTAATAAAAACAAATTCATGATGTTTTCAGGAATCGTTTGGAGTTTGATCCTTCTCATGCGTCTAAACTTGTAATACATCTATAAAAATTACAATGTTGGTCTTTGAATAATCCCATGCGTCTAAAAGTGAATGAGTTTGTGTCTACTGTTAGACTTGAATGTCTCATGCATCACCATAGTTTTAAAATTCAAGTTTAGACGTTCACAAAGTCCATGCGACTGAACAATGCAAAGAGCCTAAACAGTGCTTATGCGTCTGAACAGTTCCCATGCGTCTGAGTTAAAACGCACACAGTGCTCATGCGTCTAACAAATAAGTGAATTTTAGGGTTTCATACGCCTAAACAGGACTCATACGTCTAAAATTTCACTTATATAAATTGAACACTTATGTGTATTTCTCATTCACACTCAAAATTCTCAGACCAAAAACCCCTGAACTTGCGACTGTTGATTATCATCATATCCTCATTTCATAGAAATCATATCAAATCCTGTTGATTATAGATAGTATTTGGATATATAAACGTAAATTTTTGATTCAAATCTCAAATTTTTTCGGTTAAATCAGTGCATTGATATAGGCGTTTGAATGCTATTTGGGCGTTCGAACCCTATATAATTCAAATTTAACTAATCAAATGTGAATCATATCTAAAATTGACACTGGATTTTTGGTAAGAACATGTTTGCGAGTTTGTTGATGTATTAGTTTTAATCTAAAAGTGAAAATGATTTGATGATGATTAACTCAGTTGGTTTTTCATAGTCGAGGACGAAGAAGATGTACAGACAGTCATATTTTTAAATAAAAAATTAAAATAAAAAAATATAATAAAAGTTAAAAAAAGGTAAGTCAAAATTGAATGTTAGATATTGAATTCAAATGATAAAGATTATGTTTTACAACTTGAAATCTCAATTCAAAAGTAAAATAAAAAGGTCAATTCAAAAGTCAAAATCAAAAGTCATATGTAAAAATAAATTTCATTAATCAATATTCAATGTTCTCATAATACTTTTGTTGTTTTTGCAGATGGCAGAATTAAAATTTGAGCCAAAGCATAATGTGGCTGCTTTCTTAAATGATGAAAACAGAGAAGCCATTGGATATGAAAAAAATATTAGATTTCTGCTCAGAACAAAGTATGTATATCTATGTGTGCAAGACCAATGATTAATGGATGATGATTAGAGATTCTAGAGAACTGCTCCAATTGAAAGAGATGACGAAGGAAACAAAGTGTTAAGAGCTTTTATTACAACTGAAAGAATGCTTGAAGTATTTGAAGAAGCAATCAGAATAGCTCTAAGACTTGGTGACAATGATCCTGAAGACTTTTCAGAATATTCTTTCAATGAATGTAGAGAGGTTTTTCTACAAATCGGTCATCCAGATCATTTTCCCAAAAAGCAATTTTTCAACTAGAGTGTTTAACCATTGGAAGCTTTTATGCTATATCTTTCAACATTGCATGTCTAAAGAAGTGCTGGTTGGGATTCATTCCCTGTAGACATTGCCTCCTATTCTTGCATTATCTACAAGAAGAGAAATATGTCTAAGTGGATAATGAATGGTTTCATTTCAATCTTGAAAGAGGAGTGAGGCATAAATACTTGATGTACCCAAGATTCATCCACTTCTCATTAATGAAGCAAATCTAGATTGTATGCTGAAGATGTTATCAGTGAAAGTTACAGTTAGAGCATGTCAGAGGCTGTTACAAAAGACTGGCAATGATCACTGGTGCTCAAAACATTCCAGTATTTGATATATCTCAGAAATGTATCAATGGATGTAGTTGATATTAATCAGCCACACTTTCATCTAACTGAGAAGAACCAATAGATCCAAATGATCTAATTGAGGATGTAGAAGATGATGAAGAAAGGAGGATGATGTTTCTGAAAGCTCATCAAGTGAAGAAAGTGATCTCAATGATGATGATGATGTAAATGATGATGCCACTGAAGCACATCAAGAAGAATCTGAAGAAAGAAATGCAGAAGATACTAGAGATGAACCACATCCTATGAATGAAGAAAAGTTGATGTCATTCATGAGGAAGCTGTACAAGAAATGGATTCTCAAAATCAAACATTTGATTCTGACTTTATGAATGATATTTTATTCAATCCAGTATTTGAATTTGATGCAAATGAAGGAGTAGAAGAAATTCCTGTTAGTATGTCACACAATGTGTCTAAACAAACAGATGAAATAGTTGACATTGATGAGATTGACAGATTGAAAGAAGAAAATTTGAGCAAAGAGAAAGAGACTGAAAAGTGAAAGTGGAGAATGAAATAATGAAAAAGATAAACATATCTCTTAAAAAAGAAATTCAAAAGCTTAAAAATGAAAATTTAAATTGTCTAAAGAAAATGCTTAAAAGATGAAAAGATTGTAAGGTTTGCCAAAGATAAAGAAATGTAATCAAGAACTTTGAAGTTATGATCAAAGATTATGATATTCTTGAAGAGAAATTCAAGAAATTAACTGAATAAAATGAAAATCTTAAAGTTGAATTGCTAAAAGAAAAAGAAGCTTAGAAGCCTATCTCACCAGTACATGGATAAGTACTGAGATACATGTTGATGAAAATCTTGATCATAAAAGGCAAAAGAAAAGTGATGAATTAGAAGATACAATTCAAACTGAATCTTCTTCTAAGCTTCAAGAACTGAAGAATCTGTCGAAGAAGAAATGTTCAAAATAGATGAGGCTTTAGAAGATATTGAGGAAATATACAATGATGATTGGTGTGATGAAATTCTTGATAATGAAGATATTGATGAAGCTCAATTGTATCACACATCTCTTCAAAAGAACATACTCAAGAACAAGATGAAGTACCACAAGATTTTGAAGAAAGATACAATTATCTTGTGAAGATGAAATATAATCGAGTATATTTGGACGGACTGACTGTTTCTCAATTAACGATTAATGATAAATGTATCTATGCAGAGTCGTTGCTTTAATAGATCCAATGAAATTTTGTTGAGCATGGTGAATGGACAAGAGCAAAAGACGTAATAAATGTAGAAGAACTATTTAGTTCTGAATTGCACCATACTGATCTAGATGATATGAGTATTCCAGCTCTAAGATCATGTTGCAATCTAGAAACTACCCGTGGATGAAGCTAAAGAGATTACAATCTGTATCTCTGAGGAATCTTGTCAGAAGTTTTCAAGAGACTGAGAAACAAATGAAGAAAATGATAGTACTTGATACAGATAATCCTCAGTATCTTGAAATAACAAAAAGAACAAGAATGTTAAAACCTCAAGATCAAACAATGTCAAGATTTGATGATGCCATGCTGACAGAAAAGAGTTGATTGAAATATTTGCTGATCCAGAAAGACAAAGTTACAAAGCATCTATTGAACAAAGGCATATTCTTGATAATTCAAGAACAACTGGAGACTTGGTAAGAATCGTATTGCAAAAAGGACAATCAGTTGCTGAACTGCTGAATGCTATGATTGCTCCAGATTTTACCAACCAAGTAAGATTATTGCATGGAAGTATGATGAAGTATTCGATGTATTTTTGATAAAGAGAGTAAATGCTGTGTGTGATGCATATCACTTTACTCTAGTATCATAAAACTTCCAGTGCAAGATTTAAAAGCTGAATTGATTACCTCTGATCAATCCTTCTGATTCAAAACGTGGCAAGATGTTTGTAAATTATTAAGAAGAGGATTAGATAGATCAATTATTTTCTTAGTACGAGATGTGATCAAGAAGATAAAGAGTATTGCTACTCTGAAGAAAAACAAAAAGCTCAAGGGAGTAAATTCAGAGGAGGAACATTCTATGATGAATTTTGTGACAAAATTTTGAGGAAGTTACAACTCCTTGTATGAAAGTGATAGATGGTAATCAAAACTCAAAGCCAATTCTCAGATGGTTTTATAACACTGAGACATTCGAACCTGCTTTCATACTTGTAATCGTCTCCTTGATATTATGAAAACGTGAATCTTGTGATATCTTGTTTTGATTGATTACTTTGTGTGAATTTCTTTGAATTGTGTTCATAAATCATCATAGATTGATTCATTGATCCTATCAATCCTTCCTTGTCCTTTGCTTCTAGGTCTCTATCAGATAGGCAAAAATCATACTGGAGAAACTGAAGGGGTTAGTACCAGTGCCATGTAGGCTCTGGATCTAGTCTGAGAGTCATCAACCCACCCCTCCTCGACGCCAAGCACTTCAGTATCACATGCGCCAAGTACTTAAACTGGGACATAGGTTGCTTTTGTTCAACACACCTGCTTTATATCCCCAGCTACTTCATCCCGAGGAAGCACCCTCTAATTGTCAGAGGGTGTAGCCTGGTCGAGTGATCTGCATCGTCACCCAGATCAAGTACTCGACGAATATCAGTTGCAGTCACCTCATATCATGCCCAAAATTGTACTCCGGATGCTGTAGGGACTTGTGAATGATCAACCGATGCCCCCTCCCAGAAGGCCTACTGTATAGACTATAGGGAGTGCACGTTGTGGATATCTCTGTGAATCCGTGATCTCTTTATGAAGCAATGCTCTGCAAACTCAGCACTGTTCCGAGTTGTGGCATCCAAATGGGCACAAATTGTGCTTGGGGTTGATGGACCCCTATCAACCATCAATCTATAACACAAGACATATCAACATTAGGTCACAGCACAACCTATTTGAGATCAGTTCTGGTTTATCATGCGATTGAACCATACGACTGAGTTCAATCGGTTGACCTTACAGGCGACTGAATACAGTCGGGTGACTGAACGTGCGACTAAGTTCAACCGGGTGATCGAGCCCGTGGTTGGTTCAGTCAGCCGACTGAGCTCATTCGGATTATCCATTCGGCCAACTGAGTCGTTCGGCCAACTTAGTCGTGCAATTGGAGTTCATCTGGGTGTCGAGTCGTCTGACCTACTGTCTGTTCCAATGAAATTCAAAATTTGACCAATTCTTCAAATTAGATGCCGTGTTTTGGTTCATTAGACTCGCAATCAACCTACTAATCATTTAATAACCTATATTTCAACATTTTATTTAGTTTAGTTAGGTTATTTGTCCAATTTCAGTCTCGGGTCTTGGTTAGGGCCAAATGTCGTGATTTAGGGCTCAAATCAATCGAAATTTTGTTAATAGCCACATTATACCTTTATAATCACCACAGAACATCAGAATGTCCAAATAAGTAGGCAAATGAAGTCTAAAGAAATTCAGCAGAGTAACAGTACATTATGCGATTTTAGGGCGAATGGGGGTGATGAGTTTATGCGACGACTATGTCCCCTATTTATACTGAATCTGATGTCAATCGGGCGACTGGACCCATTCGCTCTGTTCATTCGGGCTTCCGACGGGTTTCATCGGCGACTTACTCATTCGGTCAACTCCATTCGGGCGACTGCTGCTCACTCTTGTTAGCCATTCGTGTGAATGGTTCATCTTATGCTCCATTAGGGTTGTCTAGGACATAAGTATGGTCCAATCGTACGATTGGTCATACTCATGGTCCAGTCATGCGAATGGATCATACTCAGGATTTTGACTTTATGACCATTGACATTTTACACACCTTTAACTATTGATTAAACATTCTGAGCATTCGATCATTTCAGACATGATCATTTTAATTTTGGAAACTTTTGATCACCTTAGACGTGATCCTTTTAAAACAATTTGTCACCTCATACATGAGTCAAACAACTTTAAACAAAACAAAATTTAACAAACAGAGCTAAACTGTTTCTGTGTTTTTGTGTGGAGTGTAAATCCTAAGATAGAAATCAACCAGATTTATTCCATTTAACAGGCAGCTTCAAGTTATTTTTACTGTAAGTGAAACGATTCAATATGGAATCATACAAGTAATCAAATCATGTAGGACATGTTTCCAAATTCAGTTGATGTTAGATCTGTTTTTCATAGGGTCGTTTAGCAATTCTAGGAAATCATACTGGTACTACGAGGTGCATACGTCGATTTGGATTTTTTAAATTGCAGCCACACTGATTGTCAGTATAATTGTCCACTTAATCCATACACACACTTTTGACACAGATGGTGATAAAATAGTTATATTATTTCAACCAACATTTGTGGATCCCACGCTTATATGGTAATCAACATTCCTCAGGAGATTTTGAGCGGTCTACGGGTATTTTGACAAGAAGAGACTATTCTTAGAGCTTTCAAAGAGAAACCAAGCCTCAGGTCAGTGCCACCGCACAGCAGAGAGGCGGCAAACAACAATGAATTCTAGAATATCTAGGTTATGTTTATCCTCAGGTCAGTGCCATCGCACAGCAGAGAGGCACACAACCTATCTTCTTGTTAGAGTGAAATTCTTCTTTTGCATATAACGCACCAACAACATAGGTTATCAGCTTGATTGCGTTTATTATTCATTTTCATGCTTTGCTCTTTTAGTGGTCATTCGCACACATTTGTGCGTTTATTGCTCGTCACCCCTTATTAGGAATAACTGATTCTGTTAACCACTGATAAGATGGGAACCCACACTTAGTTGAACAGTTTAGTTTAAACCGAGTTCACCAATGAGGTCTAATAATCTGTTTTGTTGAATCTACCACACATCATGTAGTTGTCTAACAACCTCGATCTACTTTCTTGTATTACCTAGTAGTAGCCAGTGTACTATATTTTTCTTTTATATTGCCCAAACATCTCAGACTTATTCTTTGAACGTTGCATCTAATTCAGTTTAATATTTTTAAAGTCCCAAATTTTTGTTCCTGTGTACTATCATTTTCCACAGTCATTGAATCGGTTTCATAGAGCCGGTCTTATTTCTATCAGCTAGCCCGTCCCCCTCCCTCGTCTTTTTTTAATTACTGACTTAACCTATTCTCCCCTAAAATTATAAAACCGTAAAAGAATTGCGTTTTTTAGGATTTTAATAGGCGAAGAAATAACAACAATAAATTAATTAATTTAATAAATAAAATGAAAGAAAAATAAAAAAATTTTACTTTATGCTCAGACTAAGCATGGTCATCTTCTTGAATTACCTCACTTTTCTTTTAAATGCCGTTGACCTCTAACAAGTATAGAAACGTGGTTTATCAAAAGCTTTTGTATAGAGGTCAGCGCATTGAAATCCATATTTATTTAACGACATCGATTAGATTCTTTTCAAAACAATCACGTATAAAGTGATATTTTATGCCGATGTGTTGGTCTTAGGATGTTGGACAAGATTTTGGTAACGGCTATTACAGCAGAATTATCAACAAAAATAGGGGTGTTAGAAATTGCAAACCATAGTCTCGCATCTGTTGTTGAATCCAGATGATTTGAGAACAGCAGCTTGCCACAGCAACATATTCAGCTTCACAAGTTGACAACGCAACTGATGTCTCCTTCTTACACTGCCACGTGACTAATTTTCTCCCAAAGAATTGACACCTGTTGAGGTAGATTTGTAATTTATCTTGCAGCCGCCATAATCCGAATCGCTGTACGCGTATCTCAATGTCATCGTCATGAGGATACCATAACCCATGTTGGTGTACCTTTAGATAACGAAATATCCTTTTGACCCCGATAAGATGGTTTACTTTGGTTTTGCTGATATCTTGAACAAAGACACGTGCATACATGATATCAGGTCTTGAGGCAGTGAGGTACATGAGGATCCAATCATTCCTCGGTACATGGTGACAACCAGATCACCATTCTCGTCGGGTGCTACATCATTGTTTGTAGCAAGTGGATCCCAGCTGCGGAAGCATTCTCCATATCAACCGACTGAGAATATCCCGACATACTTGGTCTGATGTAGGAATATTTCCTTTGATGTGATTAATCATGAGATCTGTTACAAGATCATATCACTTCTTTGTTATGAGTCATCATAGACCTGAAGTGCTGAGATATCCTTGTTGTAAGTCATTACAGACCTGGATTTTCTCTTTGATGCAAAAGATGCCAATATGCATAATCTATTCAAATGGATAGTTAGAGCTGATCAATGGTATCCATGATCATTCTCTATCATTTAAGTAACATGAGCTCTTGTTATACATATGTTTCAGGTAATAAGTTTAGTATGTGTTCTTTCTTGCATTCTGATTATAGTTGAGTCTCTAAGTTCCTGTCTGAATTACATCATGTCATATCTAAATATATCCTAATCAATCCAAGAATTGAAAAAGTAAGTGAGTAGATATTTTGTCAAAAACACTCATTTTTTGTCCTTAGATCTTGTGTCTCCTTTGCTGTGATATCACTGACCTGGAACACATTTATTGTCTATGACTATTCATATTTTTTTTATTTTAATGTGCTGATCTTCATTGATATGATCTTACTGCAGACATTAATTCTTTTGTTTATACTAGATTTTGATTCTGCTTTCATTTTGATTTTATGCATGTTTTCTGTGTGTGAAGGCAATGTAACAATAAGATGTGTGGATCTTATTATGTTACCTTAGGAAGCTTATAAGTTGTTCAAACTTAAAAGTTCAGGGGGAGTAATAAAAATGGAAGAGTTTTTCTCAAAATCAAAATCAAAGTTAAAATGTTGAACTGAAAGGATGATGCTATATGTTCAAAGTGTATGTGAGTTTGATAATGTAACTTTTGAAAATGATAATATGAACCAATATAAATTTGCAAGTGGAAATGCTTTTTCAAAAGTTGAAAAATAGATATTTGTTATGTTTTGAGACTAAAATGAAGGGAAAGATAATTTTTAAAAATTAAACAACAAGTGAAGAATTAAATGGTTTTAAAATTAAATTTGAGTGCGCAAAATGTAAAAAGTTTAAATTTGAGGGACTAAAAGGTAAATTTTAGGAAATTCAAAAAATGCTTAAAATGTAAATATTAGTATGAAATATTACTAATATGTTTAAACAGTGTGCAGGTGAAGAATTTTGAAAAACACAAGTGTAAGACTCATGAAAGTCAAATCAAAGTCAACTCATACGCCTAAATAGTGTTCACGTCTAAATAGGAGCATGGTGAACTTTCAGGAAATTATACAAGTGTTTGGGCGTTTTCCATATTCCCATGCACCTAAACAGTTGCAATAAGTCCATGAGTTTAACCAAGTGTTGGGGCGTTTTACCCAAACCCCTGCGCCTAACTGTGACAATAAGTCTGATTTTAATCTAGTGTTAGACGTTTCAGGAACTTCATGCGGCTGAACAGTGCAAATACTCCTAAACAGTGCTAACGCCTAAACAATGCTTATGCGTCTGTACAGTGCTTATGCGACTGAATAGTTCTCATGCGTCTGAGTCAATACGCACAAACAGTGCTCATACGTCTCATTATTTTGTGAATTTTAGAGTTTCATACGCACAAACTGTGCTCATGCGTCTAAAATTTCACTTAATATATATATTGAACACTTACACTTGTTTCTCATTCACACTCAAAATTCTCCGAAAACAAACTCTCTGAACTATCAACTCTCGGTCTTCATCGAACTCTCAGATTCTCATTGATTGTAGCAAATCTTGTTGATTGTTAGATATTATTTGTGTTTATAAACGTAAGTTTGTGATCCAAATCAGTAGATTTTGGTTAAAACATGATGATTGGCATAGTCGTTTGACTGCTATTCGGGCGTTCGAACACTATACTATTGAACATTCAAAGTTTAACTAATATAATCTTAATCATATCTAAAATTGATTCTGGATTGTTGATATGTATCAAATTTCGAGCATTTTGATATATTGTTCATCGACTGAAATTGTGAATGATGTTGATAATAGATTGAACAGTCGGGTTCTTCAAAGGAAGAAGAAGAAGATGATCAGACAATTCAATTTTTGAATAAGAAAAAATAAAATAATTTAAATAAAAAGTAGATAAATTAGAATTCAAATAATTGATTGATAAAAATGATAGATACAAAATGAATAAATTTTAAGATTTTACAAATTAAATTCATAAGTCAAAAGTCAAAATCATAAGTCAAAATTGAATTCAATATTACAAAATTGCAAATTCATATGTAAAAATAAAAGTCTTTAATCAAAATTTTAATGTTCAAATATTCTTTTTCTCTATATTTTGGGGATGGCAGCTTTGAAGTTTGAGCCTAATCATAATGTTGCTGCATTTTTAGATGAGGAAAACAGAGAAGCTGATGGTTATGAAGAGATGATAAGATTTCTGCTCAGATCAAAATATGTCTATGCAATATGTGCAAGACCTATGATTAATGCAAGATTGATCAAAAGGTTCTGGAGAACAGCAAAAATAGAAAGAGATGATGAAGGGAATAAGGTATTAAGAGCTTTTATTACATCTGATAAAATGCTTAAAGTTTCTGAACTAGCAATCAGAATAACTCTTAAGCTTGGTGAAAATGATCCAGAAGACTTAGCTGAGTATACTTTCAATGAATGTAGAGATGTATTTCTACAAATGGGTCATCCTGATCACTTTCCTAAGAACAATTCTTCAGAGCAAGAGTATATAAACACTGGAAATTGTTGTGTTATATATTTTAACATTGCATGTCCAAAAGAAGTGCTGGTTGAGATTCATTCCCAGTGGACATCGCATCTGCTATCATTGCTCTAGCCACAAATAGAAGGTTTAACATGGAAAAGTGGATAATGAATGGATTCATATTCAATCTTGAAAGAGGAAAGAGAAACAAATACTTGATGTATCCAAGATTTCTCCAACTAATTATTAATGAAAAGAATCCAGATTTATATGTTGAAGGAGTTGAAGGAGATAAGTTGCATTAGAGCACATGTCTGAAGCTGTGTATAAGAGACTTGCTATGATTACTGGTGCTCAAAACATTCCTTTGTTTGACTATATAAGGAATGTAGCTATGGATGAAGTAGACATCAATCAACAACACTATTATTTATCTGAAGATGAACCAATAGATCCAAATGATCTTATTGAGGATGTTGTAGATGGTATGATTGATGATGATGATGAAGAAAATGATGTTGAAGCTACTGAAAGCTCATCAGATGATGATGATGATGATGATGATAATGATGATGATGGTAATGATGGTGCGACTGAAGCACATCAAGAAGCTATTGATGAAAGGAATGATGATGATAATGTCAATGAAACTCAAAACTTAGCTGAAGAAACTACTGATGCCGATATTTATCATGATTCTATACATGAAGTTCAAGGAGATGAACCAGCTATTGTTGTGGTAGCGGAGGTCAGAAGGACCATACTTATGTCCATCGGTTCATAGTAGGTTCTTCCAAAGGTTAACTGGCTTTGGAAGAACTTGTTTATTCTAATCTATCTATACTTTAGAAGAGGCTACTTCTTGCGAGGCTTGAGGCTTACTTCAGTTATTCATGCTTCGGAAGTCATTGTCTTGGTTCTTCTAAGTCTTAGACTATGCAAGAGAGAAGACTTTATTTTCAAAAGTTGTAGTTTTTCTTTGGAAGATTATTCGGACATAATCTTTGGAAGTTCTGGCTTTGCCTTCGAAAGTTCTTGACTTAGCTTCAGAAGACCTTTATTAGTTGCACCAAAATTGTTTAAGTTTTTGGTTTTGGTTGCACCAGCCTTTTTAGATCTAACAAACTCTCCCTAGGCTAATGCTACCAAAACCTCACTTATTCCTACTTCTCAAAACTTTCAGCACCAGGGACAGAAGATGTATCCGTTTCTTTGTTCTTCCCTAAAGTAATGTTGAGAAGTTTTTTATAGATCATTCGTGGATAGGAGATCCAGTCTATCACTCTGAATGATATGCATCATTTGTTGTGACCCTCTGAAGAGAGTTAGTTGACGGTAGTTGTAGTCATATTCCCATCTAACTATGGACTCAAGTTCATGACCTTCAACCATTTGAAAAAAGGCTTTGCCTTTGGTTGTTGATCCTTCCCTTTTATCATTCTCTATCAGCTTCAACTCTTCTTTAATCTTGTACCTAGCAGTTAGCTTGGCCAAATGAAGACTGCTTAGATGATTTCTGATGTGAGCAGCTATCTCAGAGTTGGAGGGGTTGGAGAATGGCTTCTCTGCTAACTCAACAATGTTGAACCTGCTTAAGTGTAACAGAGATGAGGCATTAAGCCTATTTTTCTTGCCATTCTCACTCTCAACAACAAAGTTGTGAGAAGAGTCTTCAAACTCACTGGACGATCTTCTTTCTTGGCACAAAGGGTTGACTTGGTACTCTATCCCCTTTCTTTGCATCCAGTAGAGTCACTAGCCTTGTTCTTAGTTTCTTCTCTTTTTCATTTAGTGAATCAGAGTTGAGGTCAAGGAGCTTAACGGTTTTGTCCAATGTTCCTCTAGGCAGATCAAGGAATTGATTTCTAGTGAGGGAACTTGAGGAGTCATCAACATAGGTTAGTTTGATAGACCCCTCCTCCCAAGAGATGTCGCTCAAGGTTGTACATTTAGTAAGCTTCATCTTGATCTCCTTAAATTGTACCAAGGAGAGATGTTTGGAAGGCTAAAGGGATGGTTTGGGTGGTTGTTGGGTAGGTAAAGGTGTTTGGGTTCTAGGAAGTGTTTTGGGTTGAGTATGGGTAGTTGAGGTGGTTATGGTGAGGAAGCAAGTATGGAGGATGGTGTGGCTTCAGGAGTGATTGGTTCAGTTGTAAGTTCGATTTTGATGGGACAAGGATATGGATTAGTTTAGGTTGAGGTTGGGGTTAGGTGTTGGTTTGAAGGTCATCCCTTGTTCCCTTCTATACATCTTTTTCCTTTTCCCTGAGCAAATGTCAGCCTTGATGTCACTAACATGTCGCTGTAGGGTCTTCTTAGACATAGGACCCACCTGCCTCCCTGAGAAGCCATAAGCCTTTAGATAATCTTTCATCCAAACTTTATCACCTATCTTCCTGACAACAGCGAGTCCAGCTTCTTCCTCCTCCTCCTACTTCTTCTCCCTTAGTTTTTCCTTTACAGCTTTCTCTCTTTCTCTATTTGATCTTGC
The DNA here is from genome assembly GCA_025506515.1 of Flaveria trinervia. NCBI lineage: Eukaryota > Viridiplantae > Streptophyta > Magnoliopsida > Asterales > Asteraceae > Flaveria > Flaveria trinervia. The sequence goes on along the minus strand of CM046449.1, from coordinate 22,684,870 downwards.
TCTTTCTTGAAAAGCCACAAGATCGTGTCATTGTTGTAAGGAGTCAATTAACTCCCCTAGAGCTCAGGAAAGATATCCTTTCACTCCTCAGCTGTAGATCAACCCTCTTTTCTTCTCTCTCTTTCTTCCTCTATGGCCAACCTTGCTGCCTTCTTCTTTTGCTTAATTTGTAGCAGGGTTGACTTCTCTAACTCAATTAACTCCTCTAATGGTAGTAGGAGCATATCTTCATCAACAGCTCCAAGATTGACCGGTCTGTCAATGATTTCCACTCTCCTTATTATTGATAGCCTCTTGGTTGGTTGTAGCTGCTTTGCTACTTGCAGCTAGCAACTTCCCAGTTGGGAGTCTACCTTTCCTTTTCAGCTTCTCTAACCTTTCTTCCTCCAGAAGCTCTTCCTCAGTCATCTTCCTCTTCACTTTGGTGTCTTTAGAAGCTCTAGACTTTGGAGATTCTTGAGTAGAGGTTTCAGGTTGGGAGGTGGAGATTTGAGCATGTGTTAATGATCGTTAGATTTAGGAACAAGAGGTCTAGATCCTTCTGTATAGGCTTAGAACTTTAATAAAAAATTATAATGAATATTTGTAATTCATTATTTGGATGTATGCTTTATGTATATAGGTTAACCCATATGTGTGTTGATTATGTTTATGATGGCAGGTAACCATTATACTTAAGTCAATTTGTGAAATTGACTAAGTGTAAGAAACATCTACAGATGAACATTTTTGCTCTTCCGTAGATATGTTTCTTACAAGACAAACATACGAAGATCTTCTACAGATGAACATCAATATTCACTGATGAACATACGAAGTAGAGAAGAAACTGAAGTGAAGACTCCTTCGGAAGAACAAGATACCTTCGGAAGAACAAGATACCTTAGGAAGAACAAGACACCTTCGGAAGAACAAGATACCTTTAGAAGAACAAACTACCTTCGGAAGAACAAGATACCTTCAGAAGAATAAGATACCTTTAGAAGAACAAACACCCTTTGGAAGAATAAGATTCATGCAGAAGACCAAAGGAGCTGTGGAAGACAAAAGTAGCTGCAGAAGATCAAACACTTGGGACATGCATTATACAAGTGTTACAAGTCAACAAGTCAACTACGAATCCCAAGAGATCTGGTGTTTCCTTATTAGAATCATAATTGGTAATAAATATGAGTCCTAGGTTTCACATCAAAGGGGGAAAGACAGCCAACCAGATAGCAAACACACAACATCACATCGATTCACACAATCAATCAAACACAAACCCTAATAGCCGTCACATCTATACATCACCAATATCAACAAATTCAAAGAAATTATTGTTTATAACATTCATTATTTTCATCTGCAATCATTAATAAGTTTTAGTGAAATACTTTTGAATCAAATCTTGTTTGTTTATTTATTGTTCTCGTATCATTGTGTTCGCCATAATCAACATTTATTCTGTTTGATATTTATTTTAAAACAATTAAACAAGGTTAATATTTATTCCACAATCATTAACTTTATTCCATTCTAACATTGATAATTACTGATTGCGATCCTTGGATTCATAGGTGGTATAAGTGCTCATTGATTTAGATCGATTGATCTATCGGTGTTAGAATTGTTTAGTTGTTTGTTTGTTTCATTAGATCTGTCAATTTTGCTGATTAGATCTACTGTGTTTGATCAAATCAATTTGCTATGAATCGATTTTTGTTTAAAACAATAAAAACAGGTGAATTGTCTTTCAGTTTCATTACTCGTTTATACTTAGATCAATATTCATATTAACTGAATAGTGGATCTGAGTTATTGATTGGTATTCATAGATTGTTCAAATTAATTGAACAAATACATTAACAAAATCCTTGATTTGATAATTAATTAAACATTAAAATGATTCACTATTTTGTGACAACAATCACATAATTATTATTAATTATGTTTTGTCACTAATTAGTTCATTACTTAAAAGAAACTCTGTAATAGTTAAATTCTTAGACTTTAACTAAACATGCGTAATTTTGGTGTATCCTCGTACCAACCTCGAAGTTCGAAACAAAAGCGGAATTTAAATCCTGGAAAATGAAGTTTAGGAATCATGTGCATTATAGTGATTCTAACTTATGGGTATCAATAGCTAAAGGTCCATATATTCCACCCACTCTTAGGACGGATTATGTTAGGATCAGTGATCTACGTTTGATTGATTTGAGAGTATAGCAGCGGAAAACAAACAATGAATTAGCCAATTCACAAGACCACAAAAGATATTCAAGGTAAGAACAAACGGTTATAGACAAAGAGAATTCTGCAAAAGATATTTCATTCAATATTCGCTTTCGTGGTAACATAATGTCACAATTACAATTAGGTCAACACCTCTTATATAAGAGATGTGACGTCTGCTGATGTCACTTGATAGTGACATCTAACTGAATTTATTCAAACAACTGATAGTTAACACACTACTGAAGATGTCAACAGCTGACATCTTCTTACAAAAATGCTAAGTGTTAACTATCACTACAACTACTGAAAAGAAACTACTGAAACTACAACGACTGAAGAACATGCTCTTTAGTCGTTTTACAAATACTGAAACAAAAAAGAAAACTACTGAAAGGAAACCATCACAAAAACTGAAGAATGCTTCCTCAGCTATTGTAACAAACTCTGAAGGCTTCAGTACTTGTACTTGAACTTCAGCTGTTGTCATCAGCTGATGTCTTTAGTCTTTGTACTTCAGCTGTTGATCTTTAGTACTTTGTTCTTTAGCTATTGATCTTCAGACTTTGGTCTTCAGCTGTTGAAGTCTTCAGTACTTTAGTCTTCAGCTGTTTAAGTCTTCAGTACTTTAGTCTTCAGCTGTTGATCTTCAGACTTTGGTCTTCAGCTTTTGAAGTCTTTAGTACTTTAGTCTTCAGCTGTTGATCTTCAGACTTTGTTACAACAGCTGATCAAGTCTTCAGCAGTTGTTGTGATGTCTATAGGACTTAGAGGTTTTTCTGATTAGGCTCATTGGTTCTTTTGGTCCAACAGATTATAATGACAATAATCAACCCATAAGTACAAAAGATCTGTCACCTGATGATGTTAAGAAGGTCAATGTTGATATCAAAGCATACAACTTGTTTAGTATGGATTTACGTAAAGAAATATTAATCAGGTGTGAGAATTATAAAACAACAAATTCCTCGTGGAAGATTCTTCATACAATCTGTGAAGGGAGTGATGAAATCAGAAGCATTAAGAGGATACACTTCGCTCACAATATGAAACTTTTCATCATGTTGAGGGTGAATAAATTCCTTAACAACTCCATAGATTTATGCAACTTGTAACAAAGATGAATATCTTGGAGTTGAAGTACACTAATAAGGAATTGAATAAAAAGATGCTCCATACTTTGCCTGAAAGTTGGAAGCAAATTATGTCCATGTTCAAGAACACCACAGACCTCAAAGCAACTGGTTTAGATATATTAGCATCTAAAGTGGAGGCTCCTGAAATGGATGAAACATCAAGAAACAAGAGTGTGAGAACACATGACACACCCTATCACTTTAAAAAACAAAAAGTACTGGAAGTGCCTTTATTTCTTATAATGATAGTGACAACTCTTATACTTTGAGTGAAGATGAAGAAAAAGTGAGTTTTTATGCATCAAAGCCTTCAAAGAAATCTTCTTAAAGTAAATCTGGAAAGGAAAAAGGAAAGAACTGATATAGAAGAGATGCATCTACATCATCAGAAAAAACTTCTTCAAACAACAACCAAGTAGAGCCCATCATTGTGATTCTGGAGTCTGAAGAACAAAGGCAGCTTTTGCTGCTTTTAGTTCAAGTTTCAAGCTTACTTGAGAAGCACTCTAACATCTATCAACATTTGCTAGCAAGACTTGGAAGAACTACATCCAGATGTAGTAGAGGAGATGGATCTTCAATGGCAAATGGCTATGATTGTTATAGAGCCAAACAACACCTGAGAAGAAATAAAAATTTGGTTGCAGCAAGTAACACAAAAAAGATTGGTGTTGATAAGTCAAAGGTAAGATGTTTCAAATGCAATCTTTATGGACATTTCTTTAGAGAATGTAATCAACAATCAACTCCTGACTTGAGACATGTAAGGCCCCGTTCCTGGAGACCTCACAGTTGGTCAATCATAACATTTAATATTAATATTATAAATATACACTTAAACAGTAGAATTACTATAACAAAAGTCATTCATTTCTTTTTAAAACACTGTTGTTGTGCAATACACTATGTTTGTCTGATTACAAAAGAATTGTTTAACTGCATTACAAAACAACGGAAATATGAAATACAAATGGATGTCAGTCTTTTCCTGCCGAGTAGCTTCACCCTCGTGCCATCCTTAGCAATAATTACCTGCCAACTGAAAATGTATAAAAGTCAGCGTTTGCTGAGTGAGTTCTAGTTTTAAAAGTAATAAAATACTTTCTGTATGTTGTATATGAAAAATACTCTTTGTGTGAAATACAACTCTTTACTTTGTATGCGAGCACGCATTAACTATATGAACATATACTGTTCGTTCCCTTTACTGTATGCCTTGTTTACTCTGTATTCTTTTATCTTTATTTTTCACTATTTGTATAGACCAATGAGCAATACCCTAAACTGTATGCGCGGTGAAAACTAGAGATGGGTTATCTATATCCCTCAAAAGGGTTCTGTTACTGTATACAAGGCCAACCCAATCACCTAGGGCATGCTGCAAAGGTCCTGCGATCACAACTGACTGGCCTTGTGTGCATAATAGTGTAGCTAACCCGTAGCATAGTTGAGCTAACGACAACATGGTTGTGTACCTCCTGTAAACTTGCAAGACTTGTTAACATTTATTAATGTTCCTCTTCTCTTCTGTATTACTCTTTCTCTTTATTATTACAATATACTTTACGTTACGATAATAAACATACCACGTAAAGTCACACTCTATAAGTAATAATAAGCAATAGTAATAAGGAACAATCATAAGGCAATCATAAAACAATCATATTCATGCATGAAACCTATCATTAAATAAACCCTAGTCAACCCACAATCAAAACCCTAAGAGCACAAACTCCCAAGAATTCTGTAATAAATTCTAAGTGTTGGGCGCTTAGACACTATTTGGGCGCATGGGCCCTGTTTAGGCGCTTCATCACTATACAGGCGCATCGGCCAACACTTAGCTGTTTTAACACTTAGGCGCATGAACCATTTAGGCGCATGGAGACTATTCGGGCGTATGACCCATTCGGTCGCATGGACACTTAGACGCATGTGTTTATTCGGGAGTATGAAACTAGGCGCATGGGAATATTTAGATGCATGGGTACTATTAGGGCGCATGGCCCTCCACTTAGTCGTCCGACTAATATTTCTAGACGCATGGACTACTGTTCAGGCGCATGGGTTACACTTAAATTCTTCTAAGGCATCCCCACGCACATGAGGCTTATCTAGGTGCATGAACCTTCTGTACAACATGTTTCTTGGATGTTTTCAAACCCAATCATCAAACCTATCGGTTCTAAGCTTATCAAGGCTATTCTAAACATGAACAACCTATAAGCATCCAAGAATCATCATCCAACATGCATAATACATACGGGTATACATACGTAAACATTTGAAAATCGTTTTAATACATTTTTAGCCACAAAGAGAGTTTAAAACAAATAAAAATGAGGGTCTAGAACTCATCTGGTGTAACTTGGGTGTTTCTTCCTTCTAACCCGCTTGCAAATGAGTTCAAACACCTAAAAACTCACCAAAACATACCCACACGGACATACACACAAGCATGTAAGCACATAAGCATGTAACCGAGATAAAACCCATTAAAAACACTTAAGAACCTTGAATTCTTACCTTGAATTCAATCTCTTCTTTTTCTTCTTCTTCAACCGAGAGTGTTTCAATTAAGCTATAGCAGATTTCGAACAAAACACAACAAACCAAATTGAACCAAGAGAGATCTTAAAATGAATAAACGAAAGTGGCAGAAATTCAATAATCTATAACCAGTTCTTGCAAATGTGCTAATTCAATCAAACATAGATATCAAATAGCAGTTTCAATGATCAACTATTAGATCGATCAATGATTAACCAGCTCTGATACCATTTGTTAGGATCAGTGATCTACGTTTGATTGATTTGAGAGTATAGCAGCAGAAAACAAACAATGAATTAGCCAATTCACAAGACCACAAAACATATTCAAGGTAAGAAAAAACGGTTATAGACAAAGAGAATTCTGCAAAAGATATTTCATTCAATATTCGCTTTCGTGGTAACAAAATGTCACAATTACAATTAGGTCAACACCTCTTATATAAGAGATGTGACGTCTGCTGATGTCACTTGATAGTGACATCTAACAGAATTTATTCAAACAACTGATAGTTAACACAACTACTGAAGATGTCAAACAGCTGACATCTTCTTACAAAAAAGCTAAGTGTTAACTATCACTACAACTACTGAAAAGAAACTACTGGAACTACAACGACTGAAGAACATGCTCTTTAGTCGTTTTACAAATACTGAAACAAAAAAGAAAACTACTGAAAGGAAACCATCACAACAACTGAAGAATGCTTCTTCAGCTATTGTAACAAACTCTGAAGGCTTCAGTACTTGTACTTGAACTTCAGCTGTTGTCATCAGCTGATGTCTTCAGTCTTTGTACTTCAGCTGTTGATCTTCAATACTTCGTTCTTTAGCTGTTGATCTTCAGACTTTGGTCTTCAGCTGTTGAAGTCTTCAGTACTTTAGTCTTCAGCTGTTGAAGTCTTCAGTACTTTAGTCTTCAGCTGTTGATTTTCAGACTTTGGTCTTCAGCTTTTGAAGTCTTTAGTACTTTAGTCTTCAGCTGTTGATCTTCAGACTTTATTACAACAGCTGATCAAGTCTTCAGCAGTTGTTGTGATGTCTGTAGGACTTAGAGGTTTTTCTGATCAGGCTCATTGGTTCTTTTGGTCCAACAAACTCCCCCTGAACCAATGCAGCCAAAACCTCTAAACTTATTGAAGATGTCCCACTTATTATGGCAGAAGGATTGGTCTTTTTGTCTTCTAGATCAGCTCAGAAGTGACCCTTGTAAGCACAGGCCTGGGAAGAACTCTCAATGATCTATTTGGCAAAGTATGAATGGGAACTCTGTCTTGGGGAACTGGACACAAAGTTGTTACCCCATCCATGAGATCTACTTCCCCACTATGAGTCTATATGACTCTCTTGTGTAGGCCTCAAGGAAGGTAATTTGTTCCTCCATGGTCAGCTCTTCAGCACCTCCTTCAAATAATGATTCTGGCCCATAGTACTCAGATAGGTATTTGACCTGTTTCCCATTCTTTAGCTCCACAGTTGTTATTATTCTATAAGCAAATTCATCAGGGTGATTACCCTCTAGGAACAACTGGAGCTCATTCTTTCTGACTTCCTCAAGCCTCTTATATACTAACCCCTTTTTCACCAATTTATTTTCCAGCATCTTCTGTGGGGTCAGGTTGGCTTTATAGGCTTTCTTGAAGACATCTAGGATTTCCCAGGGTGATACTACAAAGACCAGTGAGATCACTTCATCTACAATCTTCTTCACCTGGCCAATGTATCTCTGTGGAATGTCTTTCTTGTGAATCCTATGAGACACCCTGGGATCAGGCCAAATCCTCACTCTCTCCTTTTGATATTGAAATGTATGCTTAAGAGTGTATAATCTGAGAGCATGCTTCTTCATGTTGATGATAGAAGATGTGGCAGCATATGCTTTGTCAACCCTCCTCAACAATTCCTCATCATGTTATTTATGAAGCTCTTCTTCTTCTAGCTTCACTTTCACATTTGTCTTTGAGTTTCAGGAGTAATTGTTGGAGAGTGACTTGTGGCCTTCAACAACTGTATAACAGCTGAGAGTGGCAGCCTATCTTCATCTTCATCATCATCATCTTCTAGCCTTAATACCCTTCTCTTCTTCTTCTAGGGTACATCATCGGCTATTGGTTTTGAGGGTAAGAGAGTTGGTTTGGTGGTTTTGGTGTGGAATGTTGACACAACTGGGGGGTTAATACCAGTATGTGGTTCCTGTGTTTGAGTAGCCTTTTTTGGCTTTTTGGATTTGGGTTTGGTGGGGACTTTGGATCTGGAGGTGGTGGCTGTGGGTTCCAACTGCGTGGGTTTTCGCAGCTTGGCAGCCTATTTCAGTGTTTGGTCAGAGTTGTGCCTGGAGTATACTTCAGGCAATACAGCCATTGCAGGGACTCCAAGGCCAACAAGTCCCTCGCTTTCAGCTGATTCTCTATGATGGCCAAAATGAACCGAGGATATAATATCGATCGATTAGAAAGAGGTTTTGATGCCATATCCTTAAGTTCAAGAAAGATAATTTCAGAAAAGTTTAAGTCTTGTTGCTCAAGGATAGAGAATAATACCTGCTGCCACCCGGTAGACATTTGATCCCAAGAGGAAGTCTTAGGAGCTAAGCAAACATTTACCATGTGAAAGATAAGACGTTTTGCATCATGGAAATGCTTCTTCAGGATGGTAGAGGCACTGAGGTTTCCCTGATATCCATGGTGGGCAAAGGATAAATCAGTTGTGCCCTTTGGATACCCAGCGGGGAAAGTGGCATCATCCAAGTTTAGGGTTTGGCGAATGATTTCCGGAGTGATGACCACTTGATGGTTATTGACGAACGACTGGAGAGACTCGGTGTTGTTCTCCCCAGTTATAAGGGTGACGTTCGTCCAAACTGGTGTAAGGATTCGGCATGAATGGTGGGATTTAGAAGGAAGGCCGTTTGGTAGGGAGATTGGACCGTTAGATCAATGGCATTATCGAACTTTGTCCAGAAAGGGGATTTTGTGAGGTAGGCAACACAGTTATATCGTGGTTTGAGCTGCATGGTCGCCATTAATGAGAGAGAAGTTTTGGAGATTTGAACGTTAGGTTTGAAGAAGATGAAGCTCTGAAGGATTAGGTATTGGGTATTTATAGGGTAAGGGTTAGAAAACGACTGAAGGGTTTGGTGTTATTCATCAGTAGTTTTAAACGACTGATGACCTAGTATTACCCTTTCAGAAGTTGAAACAACTGAAGGCTTGGTTTTAGGCATCAGCAGTTATAAAACTACTGAAAACCATGGTTTTGACTTCAGATGTTTGAAAACAATGAAGACTTGGTTTTAGTCATCAGTAGTTGTGAAACTACTGAAAACCTTGGTTTGGTCTTCAGGTGTTGTAAACAACCGATAACTTGGTATTAGTCATCAGTAGTTGTGAAACTACTAAAGACATGGTTTTGTTATCAGTTGTTGTAAACAGCTGATGACTTGGTGTTAGTCATCAGTAGTTATGAAACTACTGAAGACATGGTTTTGTCATCAGTTGTTGAGGATGAAACAACAGTTGTAGAAACAACTGAAGAGAAAGTTCTCATCAGTAGTTTTCGTCAATTCATAGCCTTTCAGCTGTTTCATAATGTCCTCAACACTTACTCATCAGCGTTTTTGCTATTTTCAGTTGTTTCATAGGACATCAGTACTTATCTGTTTTTACTGACATCAGTAGTTATAACTACATCAGTAGTTGTAACTTTATCAGTTGTTTTAACAAAATCAGTACTATATGTGATATGGTCACTAATGATCATCAGTACTTATTTACTGAGATCATCAGTAGTTATCACTTATTCTAGCTGCATCATACCAAGCCGTAACACTAGGTTTTGGAAAGTTGAACTATCCAAAGGCTTAGTAAAAATGTCTCCAAGCTCATCAGCACTAGGCACAAACTTAGGATCAATCAGACCTTTTTCAAAACAATCCCTAATATAATGATGTCTGATCTTTATATGTTTGGTCCTAGAGTGCTGGACTGGATTTTTGACAATGCACAGAGCTGAAGCACTATCCATTAATAATGGAGTCTTAGTCTCTGTAATGCCATAATCCAAAAGTTGGTTCTGAAGCCAGAGTACCTGAGAAGTACAATTTGCAGCTGCAATGTATTCTGCTTCAGCAGTGGATGTAGCAACAGATGTTTGTTTCTTACTCTGCCAAGAAATCAAACAGTTGCCTAGGAATTGACATCCACCAGAAGTTGACTTGCTAGTTAACTTGCACCCTACAAAGTCACTATCAGAAAAAACAACTAATTTGCAAGAGTGGCCAGTGGAATACCATAAACCTAGAGATTGTGTACCTTGCAAATATCTAAAGATCATCTTGACTGCAATCAAATGAGACTCTTTAGGAGCAGCCTGAAATCTAGCACAGACACAAGTAGCAAACATGATATCTGGTCTAGAAGCTGTTAAATACATCAAGGACCTAATCATACATCTGTAAAGTGTTTCATCAACAACTTTACCTTTCTGATCTGCATCCAGTTGTGTGGTGTTGCACATGGGAGTAGAACAGGGCTTACAATTTTGTAAATCAAACTTATTCAAAAGATATTTTGTATATTTTGACTGATGAATAAAGGTTCCATCAGCCTTTTGTTTGATTTGCAATCCTAGAAAGAACTGTAATTCTCCCATTGCACTCATTTCAAACCTCTTTTTCATTAATTTGGTAAAATCATCACACAACTAGGGATCAGAGGATGCAAAAATAATATCATCAACATAAATTGAACAAGTAGCTTATGCTGATCCACCTTCTTATAAAGAAAGTTTTATCTATGGAGCCTCTAGTGAAATTATTCTTAAGAAGAAAAGTGGAAAGTGTCTCATACCAGGCTCTAGGAGCTTGTTTCAACCATAAAGAGCCTTATCAAGTTTATACACCCATTCAGGATGTTTATTATCCTCAAAACCTGGTGGTTGACACACATAAACTTCTTCTTTTATTTTACTATATAAAAATGCACTTTTGACATCCATTTGAAAAACTTTAAGATGGTGGAATGCAGCATAGGCTAAGAACAATCTAATTGCCTCTAGTCTGGCTACAGGGGCAAAGGTTTCATCATAATCAATACCTTCTTCTTGTGAAAACCCTTGTACAACTAGTCTAGCCTTGTTCTTAACAATAAGCCCATTTTCATCAGTTTTATTCCTAAACACCCATTTAGTGACTATTGCACACTTACCTGGGGGTAGAGGAACCAGTTCCCACACTTGCTGTTTCTTGAACTGAAGTAGCTCAAGCTGCATGGCTTCACCCATCCATTGTCTCTCAAAGCAACATGATAGTTCTTTGGTTCTAGCTGACCGATGAAGAGAGCATAGAAGCAGAAGTTAGACAATTGACTTCTTGTTGAAACTCCAGCATTGATATCACCAATGATTTGAGACATTGGGTGATTCTACAGCTCTTGATAAACAACGATATCTGTGCAAGTGTTTGTAGAACCTTCAGCAGCAGCAGATGTTGATGCAGACTCTTGAAACCAAGAATTTGATGGTAACTCAAAAGATGTAGAGGAATCAGAAATCTCATCAGCATTTGTTGTGGATGGAACTGCTGAAGCTACAGGAACATCAAGTTTAGCAGACTCAGGCAGTTGGTCACTAAACTTGAATAGGTGAGTATTGATATCATCATCATCATCATCAATACCACCAGGTGGAAGACATGCTGCAGAAGATGATTTATCCACATGATCTGCAACAACTGGAGGTTGATAAGGAACATATTGCAGTATGTCCAAATCAAAAAACTCCACAGGGTTCTGTGGAATCTGTCCATTGGAGATTCATTAACTTCACATGCAAAGTCTCTTCAACTATCTTTGTTCTGCAGTTGAAGACTCTGTATGCTTTGCAAGTAGATGAATAACCAACAAAATACCCTGCATCCACCTTAGGATCAAATTTTTGGAGTTGATCCTTTGTGTTGAGAATAAAACAGGGAGACCCAAATGCTTTGAAAATGAAATTAGAGGAGCCAAGTGATGTAGAACTTCATATGGAGTCTTCATCAACCTCTGATTTACTAAGGCTCTATTCTGCACATAGCAAGCTGTGTTAACAGCTTCAACCCAAAAGGTCAGCGGCAAACCAGAGTCAGCCAACATAGACCTTGCAGCTTCAATTAGGGTCCTGTTCTTTCTCTCCACTACTCCATTTTGTTCTGGAGTCCTTGGGATGCTAAACTGCCTTTTGATTCCCTTTGAAAGATAAAATTCATCAAGTGTATGGTTTATGAATTCAGTTCCATTGTCACTCCTGATACACTTGACTGAAGAGAATACTGTTTTTCAACATACAACACAAAGTTGATAATCTTCTGAGCAACCTCATCCTTTGAATGGAGAAAGAAAGTCCATACAAATCTGGAGTAATCATCCATAATTACCAGACAGTATTTCTTCTTTGCCATGCTCATCACTCTCACAGGACCAAATAGATCCATATGCAGTAATTGCAAGCAGGCAGTGGACTTAGGCTCTTCAATAGGAGGGAATGAGACTTTGTGCTGTTTTCCTTTTAAACAAGCAGTGCAGGTTTCATCACAGTGGAACTCCTTTATTGGTAAACCTCTCATTAAACTATTGTGGATCAGCAGATTCATGTTTTTGAAATTAACATGACCCAGCCTTCTGTGCCACAGTTTAGATTCCTGAGGAGAGGCTTTGGAAAATAGGCAAGGATGGCCTCTAAGATTTATTTTCTTGGAAAGATCTAAGGCATACACTCTTCCTGTCCTGTTGGCCCTTAGGAGAGTGTGATCATCCAACACCTTATCAATCAAATTCAGAACTTTGGATGACAGAATCCTGCAGTTCTGACTGGTGAAAAGAGCAACATGGCCTTTATCACACATTTGACTGACACTCAAGAGATTGTACTTGAGATTTTCCACATGATTAACATCATAAAACTTTATTTCTACATTGGAGACAAAGCCTTTTCCAATGATGTAACCCTTAGCATCATTGCCAAAAGAAACAAACCCCTTCTTTCCTTGAGAGTAGTCATGAAGAAGAGAGCTGTTCCCTGTCATATGCATAGATCCCCCACTATCTACATACCAGATGCTACTTTGGCATGTTGAAGAACCCTGCAATCATAAACAATTAGTTAGTTTTTGAGACCCAAACCTTTTTGGTTTTGGGTCTGGTCATATCAACAGATGGTAAACTAACAGACTTGCTATGAATAACAGCCTAAGGGGATGGAGATGGTGAAGAAGAAGAATCCTTTGGCATGGATTTTTTTCTCTATGGTTTCAACACATGAGCATCTAATTGGTTGACTCCCCCAATAGATGTTGAACCATCATAACAAGTTGTGTCTGATTTTGTGATAAAGCCTTCATCATCAGACATATTAGTGCTTGAGTTTGATGGGTTCCTGTATTGTACCATCTCTCTTTGAGCAACCTCAGCTGTTGCCTGTTTAACCCCTTTCTTTTTGGATTTCTTTTTGGATTTTGAGGTCACAGGTTTTGATGTTGCTGGTACAAATTTGGTTTCAAACTCAGTTTTCATTTTATCTAATTTCTCTATAATGTTTTCATTATGTTTGAGTTTGGAGCCCTTTTATACCAGCAATCATCAGTAAGATGATTGAATAGGCCACATATTTCACATGGCTTTTTCTTCATCTTAAGTTGATCATCTGCTGAAGAAGATGAAACTATTGAAGACTTGTTCTTTAGCAGTTTGCTATCAGTACTAGCAGTTTTCTTCCCTTTAGTACCTGCTTTCTTGATATCTTCTTCAGTAATTTTCTCACCCTTTCTACTTGCAATTTTCTTCCCTTTAGTACATGCAGTAATTTGGGTTTGTTCTCCAGGTGTTATGACATTCTTTTTAGTACTTTCAGTACTTTGTGAAATATCACCTGGAGTGATCAACTTTTTGATCATGTGAGTGTCAGCATTTGAACCATCAACATCAGCTGATAGGTTCTGAGAGGAATTAATGCTGACTTCTACTTCTGATGGTGCTGTATCAGAAAGTAGATCACATGATGAAAAGGATTGGTTATTGCTTTCACTATCAGATTCTACCTCTGCTCTGGGAGTAAAATCTGTAGGAGGAGCAGTGTGATTATAACCAATGCCAAACTTCATATTGGAAGCAGATTGCTTATTAAGAAGCATTTCAAAACCCTTGCAAGAATTTACCCATCGATCACACTCGACTTGGGTAGTTGCAAGTGTTTCTTTGAGGTCTCTGTACTTCTCTAGAAGTATCTCTTCCCTAGCCTTATTATCAGTGATTTGGCATTTAAGTTTGTAAATCTCATCATTCTTATCATTAAGCACAGACTCAAATTCAGCTTTTCTTTTGGAAATTGTTTGTTCTAGCTCAATGTTCTTGTTAATTAAAGCTACATTTGCTTCTCTAATAGATGCAAATGCGGCTATGCATGTTTCAGAACATAGTTTGGCTTTTGCCTCAGAGGATACCTGTGATACCTGTGGTGTAGAGGCATTAGAGGATGAAGTATCAGCAGACTCCAAAGCCATAAGAGCTAGATTTCCAAAAGGACTATCACCACCATGTTGACCAGCACCAGAGAACAGTTGTTCATGACCAGACAAATCATCTGGTAAACTGCTCCAGTCAAAAACTCCTGGGGTGAAAAAGCTATGTTGTTGAGGTTGAGTTGTTGATGAGATTGGAAGGTTGAGGTTGAGGCAATGCATGTGGTTGTTGTGCAATAGGAGCTTGAACCGGATTTGGCTGAGGCATGTAATAGCAGGGAAAAGGATATGACATTGGACCCTGGGGGACAAAGTATGCAGGAGATACAGGGTGTGAATGATGACCAGAACCAGCATGATGTTGCCCTCTGTTTTGTGGACTAGTGCTAGGAAAAGTCACAAAGGGTGCAGAAGAGTTAGATCCAGTTGATCTACACTCTCTTGCAAAGTGTCCAAGCCTTTAGCATTTGTGACACCTCAACTTACTCTTGTCAAAACCAACTTTGGTTTTGCCAGAGAGTCCAGGAAATTTCCTGCCAGTTCTCTTGTAGAACTTCTGAGATCTAATATTAACTAAGGCCATTTGGCTTAGAATATCCATCTCTTCTAAATCATCATCAGCAATTCCCTTCAGATCATCCATGATGAAGCATAGATTGCCACTATTACTGCCAGAATGACTATCAATACCAACAAATGCATGATTTGAAGAGAAATCAATATGCTCATCATAATTGCTTTCAGATGCAGCATATTCTGACTCATGACCAACCAAGGCAGTGTTCCCTGGTACAAAGTCATCAGTGAGCTTTCCTGATGATGACAGTTTCCTTTCTGCTCTATCTCTCTTCCGAATGTAAGCAGTTTCCCATGAAGTTGGGTGAGAGATAGACTATCCAGATTTGCACTGGAGCATAGGACAATAGTGTATGTGTCCCATCTCTCAGGCAGTGATCTGAGGAATCTGTTATTCATCTGGCTATTGGTGTATTCCTGTTTCACCATTTTCAGCTCAGAGATCAAATAGGAAAAACGCTCAAACTGTTGAGTCAGTGTCTCACCCTTTCTATGAGAGAATGTCTCATATTGTTGGTGAGGATTTCTCTGTTGTTTGCTAAGACCTCATCAGTTCCACCGAATTGTTCCTTCAGTGCATTCCAGAGGTCATGAGCAGTTTCATGATGCATAAGCCCTGAATAGATTTCATTCGGCAGTGCCATGGCCAGAATTCCATGGGCTTTAGCATCAATCTCAAACAGTTTCCGATCTTCATCTGAGTATTGTTCCGTCTTCTTCGGAACCATTTGATTGGTTTCCGGATTGTTCACCATAGGCTTATGTGGTCCATGTACCACAGATGTCCAACAACCTGAACTGTTAACAGACAGGTGATGATGCATCCTTCGTTGCCATATGTTATACTCAGTCCTAACCAGCATCGGAGGCTTGGTTGAGGAACCGGTATTGTGAGGGTCATTAGAAGGAGTAGTCATCTCAGATTCAACCAAATTCAATTAAGCTATAGCAGATTTAGAACAAAACACAACAAACCAAATTGAACCAAGAGAGATCTTAAAATGAATAAACGAAAGCGGCAGAAATTCAATAATCTATAACCAGTTCTTGCAAATGTGCTAATTCAATCAAACATAGATATCAAATAGCAGTTTCAATGATCAACTATTAGATCGATCAATGATTAACCAGCTCTAATACCATTTGTTAGGATCAGTGATCTACGTTTGATTGATTTGAGAGTATAGCAGCGGAAAACAAACAATGAATTAGCCAATTCACAAGACCACAAAAGATATTCAAGGTAAGAAAAAACGGTTATAGACAAAGAGAATTTTGCAAAAGATATTTCATTCAATATTCGCTTTCGTGGTAACAGAATGTCACAATTACAATTAGGTCAACACCTCTTATATAAGAGATGTAACGTCTGCTGATGTCACTTGATAGTGACATCTAACTGAATTTATTCAAACAACTGATAGTTAACACAACTACTGAAGATGTCAAACAGCTGACATCTTCTTACAAAAATGCTAAGTGTTAACTATCACTACAACTACTAAAAAGAAATAACTGAAACTACAACGACTGAAGAACATGCTCTTTAGTTGTTTTACAAATACTGAAACAAAAAAGAAAACTACTGAAAGGAAACCATCACAACAACTGAAGAATGCTTCTTCAGCTATTGTAACAAACTCTGAAGGCTTCAGTACTTGTACTTGAACTTCAGCTGTTGTCATCAGCTGATGTCTTCAATCTTTGTACTTCAGCTGTTGATCTTTAGTACTTTGTTCTTTAGCTGTTGATCTTCAGATTTTGGTCTTCAGCTGTTGAAGTCTTCAGTACTTTAGTCTTCAGCTGTTGAAGTCTTCAGTACTTTAGTCTTCAGCTGTTGATCTTCAGACTTTGGTCTTCAGCTTTTGAAGTCTTCAGTACTTTAGTCTTCAACTGTTGATCTTCAGACTTTGTTACAACAGCTGATCAAGTCTTCAGCAGTTGATGTGATGTCTGTAGGACTTAGAGGTTTTTCTGATCAGGCTCATTGGTTCTTTTGGTCCAACAGATTATAATGACAATAATCAACCCATAAGTACAAAAGATTTGTCACCTGATGATGTTAGAAGGTCAATGTTGATATCAAAGCATACAACTTGTTTAGTATGGCTTTACGTAAAGAAATATTAATCAGGTGTGAGAATTATAAAACAACAAATTCCTCGTGGAAGATTCTTCATACAATATGTGAAGGGAGTGATGAAATCAGAAGCATTAAGAAGGATACACTTCGCTCACAATATGAAACTTTTCATCATGTTGAGGGTGAATAAATTCCTTAACAACTCCATAGATTTATGCAACTTGTAACAAAGATGAATATCTTGGAGTTGAAGTACACTAATAAGGAATTGAATAAAAAGATGCTCCATACTTTGCCTGAAAGTTGGAAGCAAATTATGTCCATGTTCAAGAACACCACAGACCTCAAAGCAACTGGTTTAGATATATTAGCATCTAAAGTGGAGGCTCCTGAAATGGATGAAACATCAAGAAACAAGAGTGTGAGAACACATGACACACCCTATCACTTTAAAGAAACAAAAAGTACCGGAAGTGCCTTTATTTCTTATAATGATAGTGACAACTCTTATACTTTGAGTGAAGATGAAGAAAAAGTGAGTTTTTATGCATCAAAGCCTTCAAAGAAATCTTCTTAAAGTAAATCTGGAAAGGAAAAAGGAAGAACTGATGATAGAAGAGATGCATCTACATCATCAGAAAAAACTTCTTCAAACAACAACCAAGTAGAGCCCATCATTGTGATTCTGGAGTCTGAAGAACAAAAGGCAGCTTTTGCTGCTTTTAGTTCAAGTTTCAAGCTTACTTGAGAAGCACTCTAACATCTATCAACATTTGCTAGCAAGACTTGGAAGAACTACATCCAGATGTAGTAGAGGAGATGGATCTTCAATGGCAAATGGCTATGATTGTTTATAGAGCCAAACAACACCTGAGAAGAAATAAAAATTTGGTTGCAGCAAGTAACACAAAAAAGATTGGTGTTGATAAGTCAAAGGTAAGATGCTTCAAATGCAATCTTTATGGACATTTCTTTAGAGAATGTAATCAACAATCAACTCCTGACTTGAGACATGTAAGGCCCCGTTCCTGGAGACCTCACAGTTGGTCAATCATAACATTTAATACATTATATATTATAAATATACAAACTTAAACAGTAGAATTACTATAACAAAAGTCATTCAATTCTTTTTAAAACACTGTTGTTGTGCAATACACTATTGTTTGTCTGATTACAAAAGAATTGTTTAACTGCATTACAAAACAACGGAAATATGAAATACAAATGGATGTCAGTCTTTTCCTGCCGAGTAGCTTCACCCTCGTGCCATCCTTAGCAATAATTACTTGCCAACTGAAAATGTATAAAAGTCAGCGTTTGCTGAGTGAGTTCTAGTTTTAAAAGTAATAAAATACTTTCTGTATGTTGTATATGAAAAATACTCTTGTGTGAAATACAACTCTTTACTTTGTATGCGAGCACGCATTAACTATATGAACATATACTGTTCGTTCCCTTTACTGTATGCCTTGTTTACTCTGTATTCTTTTATCTTTATTTTTCCCTATTTGTATAGACCAATGAGCAATACCCTAAACTGTATGCACGGTGAAAACTAGAGATGGGTTATCTATATCCCTCAAAAGGGTTCTGTTTACTGTATACAAGGCCAACCCAATCACCTAGGGCATGCTGCAAAGGTCCTGCGATCACAACTGACTGGCCTTGTGTGCATAATAGTGTAGCTAACCGTAGCACAGTTGAGCTAACGACAACATGGTTGTGTACCTCCTGTAAGCTTGCAAGACTTGTTAACATTTATTAATGTTCCTCTTCTCTTCTGTATTACTCTTTCTCTTTATTA
Organism: Flaveria trinervia; assembly: GCA_025506515.1. Classification (NCBI taxonomy): domain Eukaryota; kingdom Viridiplantae; phylum Streptophyta; class Magnoliopsida; order Asterales; family Asteraceae; genus Flaveria; species Flaveria trinervia. Next base: position 22,666,011 of record CM046449.1, on the reverse strand, counting down.
TTACAATATACTTTACGTTACGATAATAAACATACCACGTAAAGTCACACTCTATAAGTAATAATAATAGCAATAGTAATAAGGAACAATCATAAGGCAATCATAAAACAATCATATCATGCATGAAACCTATCATTAATAAACCCTAGTCAACCCACAATCAAAACCCTAAGAGCACAAACTCCCAAGAATTTGTAATAAATTCTAAGTGTTGGGCGCTTAGACACTATTTGGGCGCATGGGCCCTGTTTAGGCGCTTCATCACTATACAGGCGCATCAGCCAACACTTAGCTGTTTTAACACTTAGGCGCATGAACCATTTAGGCGCATGGACACTATTCGGGCGTATGACCCATTCGGTCGCATGGACACTTAGACGCATGTGTTTATTCGGGCGTATGGAAACTTAGGCGCATGGGAATATTTAGATGCATGGGTACTATTAGGGCGCATGGCCCTCCACTTAGTCGTCCGACTAATATTTCTAGACGCATGGACTACTGTTGAGGCGCATGGGTTACACTTAAATTCTTCTAAGGCATTCCCATGCGCATGAGGCGTATCTAGGTGCATGAACCTTCTGTACAACATGTTTCTAGGATGTTTTCAAACCCAATCATCAAACCTATTGGTTCTAAGCTTATCAAGGCTATTCTAAACATGAACAACCTATAAGCATCCAAGAATCATCATCCAACATGCATAATACATATGGGTATACATACGTAAACATTTGAAAATCGTTTTAATACATTTTTAGCTACAAAGAGAGTTTAAAACAAATAAAAATGAGGGTCTAGAACTCATCTGGTGTAACTTGGGTGTTTCTTCCTTCTAACCCGCTTGCAAATGAGTTCAAACACCTAAAAACTCACCAAAACATACCCACACGGACATACACACAAGCATGTAGCACATAAGCATGTAACCAGATAAAACCCATTAAAAACACTTAAGAACCTTGAATTCTTACCTTGAATTCAATCTCTTCTTTTTCTTCTTCTTCAACCGAGAGTGTTTCTCTGCTCTTTCTCTCTAAACCGAAGAAAACTAGTGATGTGAAGTGAGGGCGGGCGGCCATGCCCACCTTTACACCAACTTTTTGTACTTTTGTTCTTTTTACACATTTAACCCCTTAACTTGGGTTTATTGACATTTCATTTCTTTATTCTTCAACTCTTATTCTTTCTTTTCTTTTTAAGAAATAACCCGGTGTTACAAGTCCACCCCCCTTAAATAGGTTTCGTCCCCGAAACCTGTTATTCCTCAAACAGACGAGGGTAATGCTGCCTTATCTCCTCCTCAGTCTCCCATGTAGATTCGGATCCCTTCCTGTGATTCCACTATACACTCAAAAGAGGAACCACTTTATTCCTTAGTCTTTTCTCTTTACGATCGATGATTGCCACTGGTTGCTCCTATAATTGAGCCTTTCGTCTACTTCGATATCCTCCAGTGGAACAATCATGTCTTCATCAGCTAAACACTTTCTCAGATGAGATACATGGAATGTCGGGTGAATCCCACTAAACTCATCTGGTAACTCCAACCAATAGGCCACCTCTCCTACTTGAGCAATGATTTGGAAAGGGCCTATATACCTGGTAACTCCAACCTGAATCGGATAATACCCTTCCAAGGTGAGACCTTCAACATAACCCAATCACCCACCTGGAACTCGACCGGTCTGCGTCATTTATCGACATACGACTTCTGCCTATCTTTAGCTGCCTTCATGAAGGCTTTAATCTTCTCAAGCTTCTCGGTCGTAGCCTCTATTACCTTGACGCTCCCCAATTCCTTCTGAACAATATCACCCCAACAAACGGGTGTTCTGCATCTCATACCGTATAGCATCTCATATGGTGGCATACCAATGCTGGCATGATAGCTATTGTTGTACAAGAATTCAGCTAACGGTAAGTGGTCATCCCAACTTCCCCTAAAATCAATCACACATGCCCGAAGCATGTCTTCTAATGTCTGAATGGTCCTTTCTGACTGACTATTAGTTTGGAGATGATAAGCCGTGCTAATATGTAACCTCGTCCCCATGGCATCGTGGAATTTCTTCCAAAATTTAGAGGTAAACCGGGTGTCACGATCAGACACGATAGACACCAGCACACCGTGACGAGTTACAATTTCCTTGATGAATAGATCTACCAATCTCTCAGATGAATATGTCTCGCGGATCGGTAGGAAGTGAGCACTCTTCGTCAGCCGGTCAACAATCACCCATATGGAATCATACCCTTTCAGAGTACGCGACAGCTTTGTAATGAAATCCATGGTGATGTGCTCCCACTTCCATTCCAGTATGTCCAAAGGTTGGATCTTCCCATACGGCTTCTGATGCTCGGCCTACACCTGTAAGCAAGTAAGGCACTTACTCACATACTCCACCACATCATGCTTCATACCCGACCACCAATAATCTTTCTTCATATCTTGATACATTTTGTGGCACTAGGATGAATGGAGTATTGAGTCTTGTGAGCTTCATCCATAATCCTCACACGTAGATCCCCAAAACGAGGAATCCACACCCGTCCAAATCGAGTTTTAACACCAAGTGTGTTTTCACCCAATTCTCCAACCAGACCTCATCCTTTCAGAGTTAAGATGATCTTCTTTCAGTGCCTCATCTTGAAACTCTTGGACTTGCTTCATCACATCGGAGGTCATGATAAGTTGATATGGTTTCACCCGAATTGGCTCGGGCCTCTCCTTTTGGCTAAGAGCATCAACCACCACATTGGCTTTGCCCGGATGATAGCGGATCTCGCAATCATAATCTTCTATGAGCTCCAACCACCTCCTCTGCCTCATGCTCAGATCTTTTTGCTCGAAGAAGTACTTCAAGCTCTTATGGTCAGTGAAAATGGTGCACTTTGTCCCGTAGAGATAGTGCCTCCAGATCTTCAATGCAAAGACCACGACTGCTAGCTCCAAGTCATGAGTGGGATAATTAACCTCATGAACTTTCAACTGTCGGGATGCATAAGCTATAACCTTCTCCCACTACATTAACACGCATCCCAATCTGAGTAGGAAGCATCAGAATAAACCACCAGATCTTCACTTCCATCAGGTAGTGACAGAACAGGAGCTTGAGTCAACCTTCCCTTTAACTTCTCGAATGCTTGCTCTTGAGCTTCACACCATATAAACTTTACATCCTTTTAGGTCAACTTGGTTAGTGGAGAAGCAATCTTGGAAAAGTCTTGAATGTACCTTCGATAATATCCCGCCAAACCCAAGAAACTATGAATCTCGGATGGCATCTTCGATGACTTCCATTGCATCACTGCCTCCACTTTTGCGAGGACTACCATAATCCCCTTGGGATTTATCACGTGACCTAAAAATTGAACTTCGTGCAACCAGAATGCACACTTGGAGAATTTGGCGTACAACTTCTCCCTTCTTAATGTCTCCAACACCTCCCGAATGTGACCAGCATGTTCTTCTTCGCTCTTCGAGTAGATCAGAATATCATCAATGAACACAATCACTGATCTATCCAACATCGGCCGACACACTCGATTCATCAAATCCATAAAGGCAGCTGGCGCATTAGTTAGACCAAAAGACATAACGAGGAACTCGTAGTGTCCATAACGCGTACGGAAAGCTGTCTTAGGAATGTCTTGTTCCTTCACCTTCAATTGATGGTAGCTAGATCGTTGATCTATTCTTGAGAACCAACTGGCACCTTGGAGCCGGTCAAACAAGTCGTCAATCCTTGGTAACAGGTACCGATTCTTCACCGTCAACTTGTTCAGCTCTCAGTAGTCGATGCACATTCACATACTTCCATCCTTTTTCTTTACAAACAATACCGGAGCACCCCACGGAAAGATACTCGGTCAAATGAATCCCTTATCCATCAACTCCTGTAATTGGCTCATGAGTTCCTTCATCTCAGTAGGAGCTAATCGATATGGTGCTTTGGCAACGAGTTGAACACCAGGTATCAAATCAATTTGAAACTCAATCTCGCGGTCTGGTGGCACGCCGGGTAAGTCTTCCGGGAATTCATTCTGAAAGTCACACACCACTGGTACCTCGGATAATTGTAGTACCAACGCATCCACATCTTTACATATGCCAAGTAGGCACTACATCCACGTCTTATGCACTTCCCCGCCACCGCCATCAAAATCATTTTCGGGATCGTAGTAACGTGATCTCCATGTATCGTAACCAAACCCCCATTGGGCGCAACTAATCAAATCATCTTCTTGCGACATACGATGTTTGCTTCATAGGTTGCTAACCAGTCCATCCCCAGTACTACATCAAATCCACCTAAGGGCATCACGTGTAACATAGCAGCAAACCTATGACCTTCGAGTTCTATAGCACAGTCCTCTATCACATCAGTAATTCTTGTGGGCTTGCCAATAACGGTTTCTACATCGAATGGTTCACTGACATTTCTACTACTAATAGGCAACTTAGCACAAAAAGTAGTGAAAATAAAACTCCTACTAGCACCGGAATCAAAAAATACAGAGGCTCAAGTTTGGTTTTCTAGAAACATACCTGACACAACATCGGGATCAGCTCTGGCCTCCTCCTGGGTCATTGTGTAAGCTCTAGCACCTACCCTCTGCCCTCCTTCCTTCGGATCTTCTTCTCCGCTCCAGAGCTCTCCACCCCGGCTTCTTGCAGTCTCTAGCGATGTGGCAGGCTTGCCACACCTGAAGCATACATTCATTCCCACACTGCACTCACCGGTATGCTCCCGTCCACATTTGCCACACCTTCTCAGCCCTGATCTTGACGACACCCCATGGTCGTCCACCTTCACCTTCTTGTTGTTTGGAGTAAAATCACCACGTCCAAACCTCTTCCCATTCCAGTTCTTACAATCCCCACTCGTCTTCTTTCCCTTCACCATGGTCTCCCCTTGCTCATCATACAACCTGCCCGCCAAATCCACCACCGATCGAAAGGTACCTGGCTGAGCAGCAATCAGGTGCCTGCGAATGTCAGCCAGCAGTCCTTGGATGTATCTCTTGATCTTCCTTGATACCGGTGTCACCTGATCTGGCACCAGCCTCGCCATCTCATTGAATTTAGTGGTGTACTACTGGTGGGTCATGGTTCCCGCTTCAAGTTGTAAGAACTCCCTCTCAACCTTGTCCATCTCCCGGTGAGGACAGAACTCCTCAATAACCAACTTCTTAAACTCCTCTCATCACATCTTCCTGATGGCTCTGGCACCCTTAGCTTGGACAATATTGTCCCACCAACACAGCGCTGAATCAACGAAAGATTGAGTTGCGAACTTCACCTTCTGGTCTTCGTGACACTCACTGATTTCTAAGACGGCTTCCATCTCCCTCATCGAGTGGTGAGCGGTAGCAGCATTGCTATTGCCATCGAAGGTTGGGGGCTTACACCTTTTGAATGCCCCATAACTGCATCCTCCAGTTGCTACCCCCTCTATATCATCCTCCTCTTTATCAGACAACACAACCTTAGGCTCTGGTTGTTCCTCCTCCCTTCTACTAACCTTGCCCGTTGATCCCTTTCTATTCTCCTTCTCCTTCCTCTCCTCGCCTCTCACAGCCCTGATGACTTCAGTCACTACAGACGGTAAGACTGTCTGCATGACCTGGTGTACGTCATCAGCAATCGCCTCTCTAGCTGAGGCATTCAGGCTAGCATTCTCGTTCTCTTCGCTCCGGCCATGGACCTCAGGGTTCTCATGGGTCGTCTCAGGAACCTTAGCACTACTCCTGGTCACCCGTGGACGGCCTCTTCCTCTAGGAGCCTTGGAAGATTTTCGTCTAGCCATCCTCTAACACGCTATAAGATTCAAACACTAACACGGTCATTCGAGGTAACACTCAGTTTATGTCAAGTATAGTAAGTCCCTAATTACAGTGGCCAATTGTGATTAGCCACTTACTTTACTCTTCATACCCCAAGCATTTCCTATCCTGACTTAATCAGTATCTAAATCTACTAGAGCACATAAATCAAATAGCATGTGCACATAATACTGGTTATCATTAAGAAAAGACATACCTGATGGCACGTAGCTACTCAGGCTGACATCCCTCCATTTGTCTCATTTTCAGTTTAATTTTAGGTCTTAAAAATTTTATTTAACTCAATTCTCTTAAACTTTGGCTCTGATACCAACTTGTAAGGCCCCGTTCCCGGAGACCTCACAGTTGGTCAACCACAACATTTAATACATTATATATTATAAATATACAAACTCAAATAACGGAATTACTATAACAAAAGCCATTCATTTCTTTTTAAAACACTGTTGTTGTGCAATACACTATTGTTTGACTGATTACAAAAGAATTGTTTAACTGCATTACAAAGCAACAGCAATATGAAATACGAATGGATGTCAGTCTTTCCCTGCCGAGTAGCTTCACCCTCGTGCCATCCTTAGCAATAATTACCTGCCAACTAAAAATGTATAAAAGTCAGCGTCACTGAGTGAGTTCTAATTTTAAAAGTAATAAAATACTTTCTGTATGTTGTATATGAAAAATACTCTTTCTATGAAATACAACTCTTTACTTTGTATGCGAGCACGCATTAACTATAAGAATGGATACTATTCGTTCCCTTTATTGTATGCCTTGTTTACTCTGTATTCTTTTATCTTTATATTTCACTATCTGTATGGACCAATGAGCAATACCCTAAACTGTATGTGTTGTGAAAACTGTTGATGGGCCATCTATATCCCTCAAAAGGGTTCTGTCTACTGTATACAAGGCCAACCCAATCACCTAGGACACGCTGCAAAGGTCTTGCCAATCTCAACTGAGTGGCCCTGTGTGCATAATAGGGTAGCTAACCCGTAGCACAGTTGAGCTAATGACAACATGGTTGTGTACCTCCTCTAAGGTTGCAAGCAATGTTGATAAGACCGGATTGGACGGGCCGATCCAACCGGGATTCGGTGCTTGGTCCAGTCCGGTCAGGGGTGACTCGTTTTTGGTAGGTTGAACCGGCCGGTTCTTCCCGACCCGCTGGTCGGACCGGGAAAACCGGACCGGTTCAGACCGGATTTCCAAACTTTTTTTAGTTTTAATGGGTAAAAACATGGTGTTAAACCATAAATTAAGAGCAAAAAAAGCAAAAAAACAGCTTCATGCGGACCCGGTTTTTTTCGAACGGCATTCGTGTCCGCATGTCGTGCGTGGGCGACTTCTAGCCAGAAATCTATTTTTGCACCCCCACTACGCGCGGGTAGGTCATGGTGTAAAAGGTATCATAAAGACATTCAGTACCTTTCACCTTGTTATTACATATAAACATATAATGTTTCATTTGTCACACTAATATGGGACAAGGGTGTTAGAGAGACTCCCTTTCACACCCTTATTTCCAACAAACATTTAATTACGTATTTACATATATAAATATAATTAAAATATAGTTAAATTCGGTCCAACCGGTCCAACCACCAAACCAGTAAGGCGTCCAGTTCGACGTCCGATCCGGTTCTGAAAACATTGCTTGCAAGACTTGTTAACATTTATTAATGTTCCTCTTCTCTTCTTTATTTCTCTTTCTCTTTATTATTACAATATACTTTACGTTACGATAATAAACATACCACGTAAAGTCACACACTATAAGTAATAATATAGCAATAGTAATAAGGAACAGTCATAAGGCAATCATAAAACAATCATAATCATGCATGAAACCCATCATTAGTAAACCCTAATCAACCCACGGTCAAAACCCTAAGAGCACAAACTCCTAAGAATTCTATAATAAATTCTAAGTGTTGGGCGCTTAGACACTATTTGGGCACATGGGCCCTGTTTAGGCGCTTCATCATTATACAGGCGCATCAGCCCACACTCAGCTTGACTGGGGTTAAGTAAGAGTGAGATTTTTACTATGAATCGAATATGGTAACAAGTTAGTGATTGAGTGGCGGAAACAAACAATGAAAGAACATTTAATGCAAGAAAAATACTCATAAATGCTTTTGTATTGATATGTGAAAGTTGATGAGTTATAGAGAATAATTACAACAAAAATTCTCTATCTATCAACTGTCACCTCATGTACGAGGTATCTATTCTATTTATAGGCAGATAAGATGTCTTTTACAAAATGACTAAACTACCCCTGACCTATTACATCAGAACTAGTCTAAGTCTTCATCCGCATCTTTGCTTGTTCATCCGCATTGACAAATGCGGATGAGTTAACTTGATCAGCATTTCTTCACCTGATCAACCGCATTAGTATGTTGGTCATCCGCATTGGTTAATGCGGATGAACAAATACTTATGCGCATTTGTTCAGTCATCCGCATTTGTCATTGCGGATGAGCAAAGTCTTGTCTGCATTCACTTTTAGTCTTCCGCATTAGTCATTGCGGAAGAGTAAATACTTGTCCGTATTTGTTTTATGTCTTCTGCATTTGACAAATGTGGGAGACAATACTTTGTTCTTCTTAGCAGATACTTCATCTGCATTTCTTCTTGTACTTAAGGGATTTCAGCAGAGCAATCATCAAATCACCCATTGAGTTGGCATGTATGATCCTTTCAAGGGTCCAACAATACTCCCCCTAAGGATTATACAGCCTAGTTTTCCTCAATGTTTGGGAGGTGATTGATGTTGTGAGGATTCTGCTGGGTCTTCTGGGGGTAAAATGAATGCAGCTTTAGTAGGATCCAGTATAGCTTTGATCATATTCACGAAATCTGTTGCTTCTGACATCCTGTCTCTACTTAGCACATGAATCTTCATCTTGCTCATGTTGTGGATGGCTTCCATTGGCAATTTCTTCAATGAAATAGGCTCCCAAATAGAAATTGTAGAAAGTCCATCTCTATGAATCAGTAAGCTCCCCCCCACATCAACCTCAAGTTTTACAATATTCCTAAGCTGCAATGGTGTCTTCTTCTTCTTTCTTTTGTCTCTTTTAGCTCTTATCTGATCATAGGCTAGCTTTACCAGCTTGATGCACTTTAGAAAGAAGTGCATATCTAACTCTCCCAATTTATTATTTAATTCCCTGAAGTGTCTGGTGTATATGTAGTGGATGTATGATTCATCAAGCAATCTAACCTCATATCCACTGAATAATCTGATTTCAGCTCCTTCCTATCCTCCCCACTTCCTTTCAATTACCATCTCATAAGTTTTCTCATCATAGTACACATTTGAGATGGGTGTGGAGGAATGAGTACCAGACACCATTTTCCTCTTTAGTGATTCTGTTGGCTTCACTTTCAGCTCAGGGAATACAATCTCTTCTGCTTGCATCTTTTTCTTCTTCTCAAGGGGATTGACATATGTTTTATCTTTTCTCATGCATATTGTCTTTAATGAATTGAAGTTATTTGTTCTTCTGAACATCTTAAGTATGTTCTCAAATTCATATCCCCTGAACATAGCTGCATGATTGATAAGTTCAAGTTGAGCTAGTTCCTTCAAATCATGAATCTCCACGGCATTTACAAGAGCTAAGTACTCCGTAAAGAATTGTACTAGCCCTGAGATCCTTTTCACCATGAACATATTCCATGTACTGTCATACTTCCAAGCAATTATCTATTGATCAACTTTACCCTTGGGAGTAGACACCCCTCTGATAAGTTCTGTAGTGGTCAATCCTTCTTGCAGTTTCAACTGAGATGGTTCTGCAAATCATTCAGGGTACTTGTGTAGTACATGAGCCATTAGTTCTTGGTATTTTTAATTCAGCATCATGTCTTCAGCTGATACTCTATTTCTTGGCTTAGTGCTTGATAATTCTTCTTCTAGCTTCTTAAGTTTTTCTTTCTTCTCATTTATCAGTTGTAGAGTTGCAGCCCTTAATGAGTTGGTTTTCATATTCCCAATCTTCCTTCTTGTGAACCCCTGACTTGAGAGATAGTCCTTCATTTCCTTATCTGACATACTATAAGGATCAGGAAATAGTGGTTCATGAGTTGGGGATGATTTCTTCATTGAAGACAACTTGTGTAGGGGAGCCTTTCTTGGAAATGGTCTTTCATACCCGATTGGTTTCTTCATAGAAGGTTCTTTATGCATTGGAGCATCTTTGGTGATTGCTTTTTTCATATTCTATTTCAATGTTTGGATCAAGCAGCCTTTTCACTTTATCTTCCTCTTCTTTCATTCCTTCATATGTCATTCTAAATACTTCATTTGGATCATATCCTTGATTGATCAGAAACATAGCTTTAATCATTAAGTCATCAGTTTGGGCTTTGGACACCATTCTTCCACCGCCTGTTCTGTTTTCATAGGACTGTCCATATGAACATCCTTTTCAGCATCATATCCACCAGCAATCTCTCCTTCTTCTAAATCAAGTACACCAACTAATTTCTTCAATTGAGCTTCAGCCTGCTCACACTCTTCCAGAAATTTAGCAATTGCTGCCAGGCTTCTGGGGTCATCTTTTTGTTTCTTAAATGTTTCTTCTTCAACTACCAGTCTCTTACCCTTAGCCTTTTCAGCTAAATATTTTCTTTTTCTTGAGTAAGTTTGAAGTTGAGGGCTTGAAGTTTCAGCTTTTTCTACTACTTCAGGTACTTTTTCAGGTGTTATTGGGTCTTGATCATTAAGTTCAATTTTCTCCTCCTCTTTCTTTCCTGTTTCTTTTTCTTTTTCTTTTTCATACATCTTTTTATTGTTTCTTTCTGTTCTTCAGATAAAGACACACCAGGGACAATCTGCATGGTCAACTCCTTCTCTAAGGAACTGGTGACTTAGGGATGAATATAATAGGCTCTGAATCAATCCTTTGATTGTTTACAAATTCCCAAAAGTCATCATCTATACTGAATTTTTCAGATGAAAAGCTATTAATACACTAAAAAGTTCCTCAAATTCAGCTCTCTCATTGTGAGACTCATCTGTGTTTCCAGAGTATACCACCATTTCTAGACTTTGTTCCTTAAGCTTCGTTTGACTTGTATCACCTTCTTGTTCTTCATTTTCATAAACAGACTTGTTATTATCCTTATCAACCTTTTCTTGTTCTTCATCTTTCTTTTCCTCATCCACTTTACTTCTTTGAATCTTAATTATCAGTTCTAGTTCAGAGATTCTTTTGTTTTGTCTTTGAAGCTCTTTTTCAAGACTAGAAATGATTTCTACTTGTTTCTCAATGATATTCTCTTGTTCCTCCATTTCTATGGTTTGAATAGCAAGAGTGTCCACATGACCACCGATTTCTTCTCTGGAATGGTTTTGTGCAGCTTTTAAGTACTCAATCTCTTTATCTTTATCTTTTCTTTCAGCTTCATATTTTTCTTTTAGCTCTTTCAATTCTTTCTCTTTCTTATCAAGCTCTAAAATTCTATCATTAATGATTCCAGCTCTCCTATTTAAAGTCCTTTTCCATCCTTTCCACTTCTGTAAGAGCTCAGATATTAGTTTATCCTTTTCATCAGGCCTGTTGATGTTAGATTCAGTATAGATCTTTGAAGGAGCAGCCTTAGAAGGTGCTTTCTTTGCAGGGATTTGATCATGGTGATCCTTCTCATCAGAAGATGATTTGGATGATTTAGATTTTTTTATCCTTCAACTTTAGCAGGGTGATCATGGGATGATGGCAAAGGTTGTATGGTGACATAGGTGATTGATGTGGTTGTGATATTGGAGATTGATGATGAGGTGATATAAGTGAAGGTGAGGGGTTGTTTGTGGTGTTGGTTGTGATAATGGTTGTGGTGATTATTGTGGTGTTTGTTGTGGTGATGGTTGTGGAGTTGGTTGTGGTGATGGTTGTGGTGATGGTTGTGGTGATGGTTGTGCTTGACCTGCTTGATTTAATTGCTGAATCATCCAAGGAAAAAGAGGTGAGTGAGCACCACTATAAAAGTTCTTGGGTCCCTCTTCTTAATGTATTTGTAGGTTCTTGCATCATAGTGAGGAATGTCAAGTACAGGTCCTTCATTAACAATGTCAGGCAATGATTCATTGATTAGACATTGAATGAATCTTGGATACATCAGGAACTTGTATCTTCTTCCTTCTTGGATGTTTGAAATCAGGCCATTGAAAACATATGCAGACATATTAAATGGTCTGTTGGTGCAGAGAGCACAAATTGCAGAAGATGTGAGGACTGGAATGTCATTCCATCATGTTTTTCTCTTGGACAGACAGTGTTGGAACATATGAATTAGGAATCTCCAAGGTAGATCCACTAATCCTTTAACAATCTGTTTTGCTTCATAACATCCTTCATAACCAATTTCAGCAAAAAATGTGGTTATTTCTTCATCATCTAGCTCCAGAGGATCACTAGCATCATCGCTAAATTGTAGGCATCTTCTAACAGAATCTTCAGTGATCCTCAGAGTGAGCTCATTGTTGATTCTCCCAGTTAATTTTCTAACACCATCAGCTTCAACTACCTCAGCTGAGTCCCAGAAGGACCTGATGAGATTCTCATAGATTGTGGGTCTCATAGTGATGGCATAGGCTACCCTTGTGGTAGATAAGAATCTGATCATATCTCTAAGTCCTTCAGCTTCAGGCACATCAGGGTTTAAATAACTGTTGACATTAGGAGCTTGCTCCATGTAAGATTTGCCATGTAATCTGCACAAGAGACATGTGTGTTAGTTATCAGTTTGACTTTAAATGGACAAGGATAACTGCTTGTCATTTCTGTTGCCTTGTTGTCATAGCAAATGGTGAGTTTGTCATTTAACAATCACAGTTTTTATGTTTGAACCATTAATGAGATATTGTTTCATTGATTTGTTTCACCTGTTTCAATTTTTAAACATGCTCTGTTCTTATAGCGAACATGAATATCAAGATTTTCATGATCGTAAGAATCTCTGTTGGTTTGCATGCTCATTGAAGTCGAAAAGGTGTATTATGTTACATCAATAAGACATGTTTTTGTGTTCTTCATTATGAGTTGGTTCATTGACTGATTTAGGTTTAACATTCTGAAACCTAGGTCTTGATTAATTTTTTTATAGAAGTTTCACCTTGTTTTCGATACGAATGTGGTTTCAGAATCGATAACAAGAGTCGATTGAGTAGAATCACACGAAAATCTTTGATTGTTTATGATGAAAATGATCGAAGATGGTGTACTGTACGTTTGTGCTCGTCTCACTATAAAGTCTCTCAATTTTGAAAAGTATTAAATGACCTGTTTGAATTCCTTTAAATAGTCAAATAATACATTTTGAAAGTTTTTACAAGTTTAAGAGCAAATACGGTCACCATTGTAGCAAATGCGGAAGGGTTGATTTTTGACTTTTGGTCATCTGCATTTGTTAACTGTAGCAAATACGGAACACAAAATTTTGACTTTGACTGTCCGCATTTGGCTACTTTTATAAATGCGGAAGTTTTGTTTAATTTTTATTTTTATTTTTATTTATTGTTATTATTATTTTATTCTTTCCGCATTTGTGTACTGTTTCAAATGCGGAAGTTAGAACTTAAAACCTTTAACTATCCGCATTTGTGCTGTAGTAAATGCGGAAGAATAACTTGTGATTATATTCATTAGCATTCACCGTAACAAATGCGGTAGATTTGTTACTTGTTTTATCCTATCCGTATTTGTACACAGTAGCAAATGCGATAGAACAAAATCAATTAGCATTTGTGTGACTACACCAAATGCGGTTGACCACACTTGGTCAGCATTGCACTGTAGCAAATGCGAGACATGTTCATACGCATTTGACTCCTGTAGCAAATGCAGTAAAGTAAATTCCACATTTACTTCACACACTAATGCGGTAGAGTAAAATAATTGTCCGCATTAGTTGCACTTGAAACTATACTGTTACCCGCATTAGTTACATGCATGGGTTACCTTCACGCTCATTAACCAATGCATTTACCTGCATTAGCTTTTGAACATAAGTAAAAGTTAATATGATTGAATTGATTATTCATCTTATGAAGATGTGTCCTTGATTGATTTTTCTTATGAAGTTCACTGTTGAAGTTGTCAATTCTTGCTTGGATTGACTTGTATGTCATAATTGATACAAGTTTCCCAATTTTGACAGATCTTGGACTTATCATGCTTCTAAGAATCTGCATAAGCTGAGATATATTGGTATGACTTATTGCAACAACACCAACCAAGATTATTTTTTTTGTTTTTCAAAGTTATGTTAATAAACAAAAATTTGGACTTACTCAAAAATTTTAAATGATCTGATACCAATTGACTGGGGTTAAGTAAGAGTGAGATTCTTACTGTGAATCGAATATGGTAATCAAGTCAGTGATTGAGTGGCGGAAACAAACAATCAAAGAACATTTAATGCAAGTAAAATACTCATAAATGCTTTTGTATTGATATGTGAAAGTTGATGAATTAAAAAGAATAATTACAACAAAAATTCTCTATCTATCAGCCGTCACCTCATGTACAAGGTATCTATTTTATTTATAGGCAGACAAGATGCATTTTACAAAATGACTAAACTACCCCTGACCTATTACATCAGAACTAGTCTAAGTCTTCATCCTCATCTTTGCTTGTTCATCCGCATTGACAAATGCGGATGAGTTAACTTGATCAACATTTCTTCACCTGATCAACCACATTAGTATGTTGGTCATCCGCATTGGTTAATGCGGATGAACAAATACTTATGCGCATTTGTTCGGTCATCCGCATTTGTCAATGCGGATGAGCAAAGTCTTGTCCGCATTCACTTTTAGTCTTCCGCATTAGTCAATGCGGAAGAGTAAATACATGTCCGTATTTGTTTTATGTCTTCCGTATTTGACAAATGCGGGAGACAATACTTTGTTCTTCTTAGTAGATTCTTCATGTGCATTTCTTCTTGGACTTAAGGGATTTCGGCAGAGCAATCATCAAATCACCCATTGAGTTGGCATGTATGATCCTTTCAAGGGTCCAACACAGTTGTTTTAACACTTAGGCGCATGACATTCGGGCGCATGGACACTATTCGGGCGTATGACCCATTCGGTCGCATAGACACTTAGACGCATGGGTTTATTCGGGCGTATGGAAACTTAGGCGCATGGGAATATTCAGATGCATGGGTACTATTGGGGCGCATGGCCCTCCACTTAGTCGTCCGACTAATATTTCTAGACGCATGGACTACTGTTCAGGCGCATGGGTTACACTTAAATTCTTCTAAGGCATTCCCAGGCGCATGAGCCTTATCTAGGCGCCTGAACCTTCTGTACAACATGTTTCTAGGATGTTTTCGAACCCAATCATCAAACCTATCGGTTCTCAGCTTATCAAGGCTATTCTAAACATGAACAACCTATAAGCATCCAAGAATCATCATCCAACATGCATAATACATACGGGTATACATACGTAAACATTTGAAAATCGTTTTAATACATTTTGCAGTGTCATGGAAGAGTTCAAAACAAGACGTGGTAGCATTGTCCACTACAGAATCCGAATACATAGCCGCCTCATTAGCAGGTGAGGAAGCTGCATGGATAAAGAAATTTATCGCTGATCTAGGGGTCGTCCCTACCATTCAAGACCCCCTAGAAATCTTTTGTGATAACGAGGGTGCGATTGCACAAATCAAGGAACCCCGTGCATATCAAAAGACTAGACACATTGAGTGGAGATTCAACTACATAAGGGATGAAGTTGAAAAAGGAAAGATATGTATTCATAAAGTTCACACCGATCAAAACATTGCGGATCCACTCACGAAACTCCTTGAAAGGGCAAAGCATTAAAGTCATACTTGTGCCTTAGGACTTCGATTTTCTAGTGATTGGAATTAATCTGTTTAGTATTTAAAAATTTGGAATAATGTAACGTTTAACTCTTTATATATTTGTGATATTGTGAGATTGTGTTCCTTTTAGCATGTATATATCCATGAATATGTTTATTATTCTAAATGTCCGTAGTCAATCATGTTTGTAGGAACAAATATGAACATAAGACTATTATAAACATGGATTGGTGGATATTCATAAGGTATGAATATAGAGCAATTGGTTGCTACCAAAGTTCATAGATATTTGTGGGATACAAATATTGGACTGACCCGCATCTCAATTTTACTACATGGAATCTTCTAGATTGATCATAAGTAAATTTGAGTAAAGGTGAATATCATTTGGTATCCTTCGACATGAGATACATATTGGGTTTTGATGTTCACCAAAATGTTATACCTTGAACTAGTTCTTCACTACTCTGAAATAATGGACAGTACATAAGGCTATGTTTAGGTGTGACATGAGGTGATTGTGAGAAACATATGTAGTCAAGATGAGATTTTTTCCTCTTATTCGTTGAGAGCAAGATGTCTAAGGCCTGATTAAGTTAAATCAACAAGGAATGATCATTCTGTATCCTTGAATTTAACATGACTGCAGGATCGTTTAAGGGTTTGAACACAATTACAACACAACAACACAATGAGAAGATTAACTAAACTTTAATCAAACAGTGAACTAGGTAACCAAAGGTGATACAAAGAGCACAAGTAAAGCAAGAGACAGAACAAGAGAGTATAGTTTTCAAGGGAGCAGTATATTGCTTTCTCAAGTTCTTTTACAAGTGTTACAAAGCATAAAGAAAGATACAAGAACTTGGAATACTTATACTACAACCTACAGCCGGCTATACTTTGAAAGCCAGCTGGATACAATTGACTAGACACTAACAAAAATCAATTGTAGGATCAAAAGGCATATCTGCCTTTTGACCTTGTGACTATGACATGCATAGCTCACATCCTTATACATTATACAAAGGATAAAGTACATAAGTGGAAAGTTTCAGACTCAAGACCTCAATGTACAGTTACCAAAAGCATGGACCTTTTCACCAACTCTTGTAAGTTGGTGACTTATCAGAGACGCAGCGGAAAAGGTGCTTTATGGAATAGTACATCAGATAAAGCATGTGTACTAAAAGTCTTCGGAAGAAATCTGTCTTCATAGAGTGAAGCTTCGGAAGACTTTGTCTCTTGAAGCTTCGGAAGACTTCATGTTTGGCTTCGAAGATATTGGTCTTGGCTTCGGAAGATATTACACTTAGAGTATTTTCTAATGCTTTGTGTAATTCTTCCGAAGCATTCTTTACTTCAGTACTTAGTGCATGTTGCTGAAACACTTAGGCAGTTTTGGGTTGCATCAGACTTCAGGAATCCTTACAATGACATCTGTAACAAAAGGATAAATCATTGATTCACCTAATCATTTCAAGTTGTATACTTGAAGGGGATGATGTTATTGAATGGCTTTAAGTCATGCGTATTAAGGGTAGTAAACCGATGTTAGGTGGTATTTACTGCTTGCATCAATCTTCTATGAATCTTGTGCAAGTGGGAGATTGTTGGATTCTTTATCCCCAAGACACATAGAACATTGATGTGGTTAGTACGTTATGATCCAAGTCGGGTCATACCCAATAACAAGCTTAGCAAACGCCAATTATTATATAATTGATGATATGATCATGTAATTAAATAAATACACCAATTTAGAAAATAGGTTTTCTAAATAAGTTGCATATGAGATTGAACAACTTATATGAATATTTTGTTCATGGATATTATTTGTAATGTTATTTAATTTAGTTAAATAACATCAAAAAATAAAAGAGTGTATGTGTTATCTAATTAAAAGGTTAATTATATATCTATTTTAAAACAACTAGTTTATAAAAATTGGAGTTTGGTTTTGGGGGGAAAACCCCATCTAATGACCATCTTTTGGCCACCCCTTTATGGGTGTGAGACTTGATTGGTTTTGACACACCATTCTGCAAGAACTAGAAAAACACTCAATCCTTTTCTTTCTCTCACATGCAAGAACCCAAAAATTGAAGATACTATCTCTTTCTCTTTGAAAACTCATGGCTGTAAGCTTGTTCCAGCAGCTTTTTCTTTGGGTTTTGGTGTTCAAATCCTAGCAACAAAGGTGCTTGTTTGATGCTTGTGGGTATGGATGCTTGAGGACACCTATCCTTGCTGATTTGGTCATTCAAGAAGCTCATCTTTTTCATCCAAATTCGTTTTTCTACAGCTCTACAAAAGGTAGTTTGTATCTTTTGTTTTGGTTGTTTATGCTTCTTGATAGCTAGTTCATACACATATGAATGATCCTTATGTTCTTGGGTTTGTTGATGATATGATATGAGCCTTAATTTTCAGATTAGAAATGATAATATTAAGGTTTTATTCCGCTGAGTTTTCAAGTTTAAAAGGTTAAACTACTTTGATATGGTCCAACAAACCCAACATATTGTGTTAATGTTATGGTGGTATTGGGAAAACTATTGATGGGTAGCATCTACATTTGAACGAGAAGTTATAAATTTATGGTTTGTGATTGTGATTGTCATACAAAGTTGAAAAACCGTATGATTAACTTTCATTCGCGAAACAGGTATTCATAATAAATCAATGGCTAATGAACTAGAAATGGTTATTAGAAATCATATCACTTTAACTTTCTTATCATTTGTGGGTTCCCTTTTATTAGTTTAAGACATCTTCAGTAATTGTTATAGTTTTCTAAAATTAATGATATGTTAGGAAGGAACTTGATCAACTCTCTTTTTAACATTAAGTTATTCTTTTAGAATTATATGTCAAATAGGTCAAAAAAGATTTACCTACATTACTAGGGTTTTGATCTAAGTAGTAAAACTCAACCTGACATGATCCTAGTCACTACGGCAGCAGGATCGATGCGAAATCACGGCAGCTCATCTTTATAAACATTAACACATTTACATTAATCTATATCTTTAACTCACACCACCAATTCATCACGGTTACATAAGTGGAGTCTAATTAGGATGATAACTTTCATTCTCTGGTTTTAAATCCAAATGCTTCAAATCTTAGTTTAATTTATTTTTATCATTGTTGTTAAAACCTAAAAATCTTTCCAATGCAACTTATCACTTTCTTTAACAAAAACCAAATCTGATAGTCAAATCATCAAGTTTGTTTAGTAGGCTAGGTGTGTCCACAGGTTGATACTCAGTTCTTACCAATACTATATTAACACACGACAGGTACACTTGCCTTTTGTATGTGTGGTTTAGTACTTGTAATAACCATTTAAAACTGAATCTGTGCATAAAATATTTATCAAAATATATATACTATCCGCACCCCATCAATCACCTATTTCAGAAGTTAAAATTTAGTCTGATCCACAATCTTCAAAATCAGGACAAGGAGTAGGTTTTGATATATGCAACAAAGAACATGTTGATAAGTTTGAGAAAGAGATAAAGAAAGGGTTGAGGAAAC
The DNA here is from genome assembly GCA_025506515.1 of Flaveria trinervia. Lineage (NCBI taxonomy): Eukaryota > Viridiplantae > Streptophyta > Magnoliopsida > Asterales > Asteraceae > Flaveria > Flaveria trinervia. The sequence goes on along the minus strand of CM046449.1, from coordinate 22,646,748 downwards.
AAAAACAACCTAAAATAGTTAACACTAGTAGTGTTGTGAAGCAAACTACAAATAAGGTTGTTCTTGATTCCTTCCCTAAGCAAAAGACTACAACTAGTGGGTAAATCACCTAAACCCACCAAACCAAAATCTGATTCAAGAAAAAACGAATGTACTATGACATATGCAACATGTTTAATCACAAAACAGAAGAGTATTATTTTAACCAATACTGCTCTATCTATGACATGAACAATCATTCCACCAAAAACTGCTACTTTAACAAATATTGTTTAGTCTGTGATGCAAACAATCACAATACATCTGATTGTTACTTCAATAAAAAGGGATTGAGAATTCCTCAAAACAAGCCCATATAAAAAAAACATCTGCTGTGAAACGCACTTGTTAGACCTCATTTTCACAACAATCAATCTAGGATATCTAGATCAACAAATGAAAGGAGCAATTTGAAGGAATTATGGAAGGGTCAAAGAAAACATCACACAATGAAAACCAAAATTGACCTTCCCAAACCAAAAGTAATTTTTGATAATGAAATACGGGTTAGATAACTACAAAGAAACGGAGACCAAAGGTTTCATTACTCATCAGACATTTCAATAGATGTTGATGAGATGACTCAACCCAGTCATTACCAAAAATCTCCCGGGACATCTCCATCTAAACCACAATTTAGAGGGAAATACCAAGAGGTCACCATTATGAATAGGAAAGGGAAACCCAAAATGTAGGGTCCCGTTCCCGGGACACTTATAGCTGGTAATTCATCGCACATAAAACATATACTTTGCATTTAATCATTAAAACATTGCAGCGGAAACATAAAACAAATGGCATTTCATTTCATCATAAAAACTTTTGCAAAATAATGCATCGTTTTTCGGTTACAAAATTACATTATTGTATTACATCACAAAAGCTTTAAATAAATGGATGCCATCCAAAAGAGCTGAGAAACCGCCTAGTGCCATCCTCAGCAATGCTTACCTATCAACAAAATGCATAAAAGTCAGCGTTGCTGAGTGAGTTCAAGTTTTATAACAAAACATACTTTTCTTTCATAAAACCGTTCTTTCATTAAAGTCATATTATACTTTACATTCGTTCGTGATCACACATCGTACGTACATACAGATAATATCATTATTATCTTCATTATTCTTTCGTTCATACTTTCATTCATTCATCATTACCTCTAGTGACATGTACATTGCCCCGAACATTGTGCACGAAGCGGGTAACTGGGCCTAAGGTCTCTCATAGACCCCGAACATTGTGCACGAAGCTGACTCCAGTACCTAGGACAAGTAAATTCACCATTCATCTTTTCTCTTTCATTCCGGATCAATGCCATATGCTATACCCCGAACATTATGCACGAAGCGGGTAACTGGGCCTGAGGTCTCTCATAGACCCCGAACATTATGCACGAAGCTGACTCTAGTACCTGGGGCAAGCGGCAAGGATCCCATACGTATGGTCAATCACAAGGATTATACCCCAGTGTGCATCCTTCTAGGGTAGCTAACCCGCACACAGTTGAGCTAACACCCTTCATTGGGTGTGAACCCCCATACATTTGCTTGCAATGCTTTCTTACATTCACTCATTAATGCATGCATTCATTCATCATGTTCCTCTTTCATTATCTTTCACTTTACGTTACATAATACTTCGTTCATTCGTTCATTCGTTCATTCATAACACGTAAAGTCATAGAAAAGATAATCATACATCATCACAAGGAACATAAACATATCAATCATACATCATCATGCAGGGCATCATACATACATAACATACACCATGCATAACCATGCAACATCACCATCGTCATCATAAGAATCAAGCACACATCATTACGTGTCCATCATACCATCTATGACGCCCATAAGTCAACATTCATAACCCCCAGGAATCTTCTAGGTCAAAGTCTACATTATCTCTTTTCTCAAAAAGTCAGAATTTTTTTAAGTGTTCACCCGCATTTCCTATAGTCGTCCGCATTTGCTATACTCCATCCGCATTTTCCTTATCGTTCAGCCGCATAGGATTTACTTCATCCGCATTTACTTTACTTCATCAGCATTTGTCATCCGCATTAGCCTAACCCCTCCGCATTTCCATACTTAGTCAAATGTCATTCGCATTGACTCACTTCATCCGTATTGACTTACCTTCCTCATCCGCATTTCCATACATAGTCAAATGCTCATCCGCATTTCCTTCACTTAGCCAATGCTCATCCGCATTGACTTCATCCTCATTGACCTACCCATTGGTTAATGCTCATCCGCATTAACCCTTTTCATCCACATTTACTTCCACACACTTAGGCATATTTAAAAACTTATCAAGTGGGTGTAAAACATCAGATTCATTTCCATCCACCATTCATCATGTTCTAAGCTTAATTCTTACCCTCTAAGCCTGAGAAATACAATCGTACATCATCAAGCATGAACATAGTCACATATCACATCATAACATCATCATACAGATATTCAAGCATACGGGTCCGAAACCCAGTTTAATAAAACATACATTCATGCATTTCCAGCCCCAAAATCAGTTAAAACCAGTAAAAGAGGGGTCCTAGAACTCACCTTTGCAGATTCTGAGTATGGCTTCCTCCAAACTCTTTGAAAATTGAATTCAACCGCTTAGAAACCCACTAAAACATACCCCAAACACATACAAACACACATAAGCATAAACCCGAGGATAAGACCAGTCAAGAACACCATAAGAGCATGAATTCTTACCTTGAATTCGAAATCTTTCTTGTTCTTCCTTCAAAACCAAGAACTTGCTGCTCTTTCTTTCTCTAAAATCTGAAAATCAGAGGTGTATGTGACATATGGGCGGCCATACCACCTTTTACACCCACTTTTCAAACATTTTGTCCTTTTGGACACTTTTTACCCCTAGATTTGGGTTTTATTTCTTTTCCTTCTTTTCTTTCACTTTATTCTTCTCTTCCTTTGACTTTATAATAATCCGGGTGTTACAAGTCCACCCCCTTATATAGGTTTCGTCCTCGAAACCTGTTATTCCTCAAAGAATTGTGGGTAATGTTGTCTCATCTCTTCTTCAGTCTCCCACGTAGACTCAGATCCTTTCCCATGCTTCCACTGCACACGAACAAGGGGAACCACTTTATTCCTCAACCTCTGTTCCTTTCGATCAATGATTGCCACCGGTTGCTACACATAATTGAGCCGTTCGTCTACTTCGATATCCTCCAATGGAACAATCATGTCTTCATCAGCTAAGAACTTTCTTAGATGAGATACATGGAATGTCGGGTGAATTCCACTTAACTCATCGGGTAACTCTAATCTATAGGCTACCTCTCCTACTCGAGAAATGATTCGGAAGGGCCTATGTATCTAGGGCTCAACTTGCCCCGCTTTTGGAAACGAATAATACCCTTCCAAGGTGAGACCTTCAACATAACCCGGTCACTCACCTGGAACTCAATCGGTCTACGTCGTATATCGGCATACGACTTCTGTCTATCTTTGGATGCCTTCATGAAGGTTTTGATCCTCTCCAGCTTCTCAGTCGTAGCCTCGATTACCTTGACGCTCCCAATTCCTTTTGACCAATGTCACCCCAACAAACGGGTATTCTACATCTCCTACTGTATAGCATCTCATATGGTGGCATACCAATGCTGGCATGACAGCTGTTGTTGTAAGAGAATTCAGCTAACGGTAAGTGGTCGTCCCAACTTCCTCCAAAATCAATCAAACACGCTCGAAGCATCTCTTCCAACGTCTGAATGGTCCTCCCTGACTGACCGTCAGTTTTGGCATGATAAGCCATACTAATATGTAACCTCATCCCCATGGCATCGTGGAATTTCTTCTAGAATTTAGATGTATACCGGGTGACACGATCAGACACAATGGACATCGGGACACCATGATGAGTTACAATCTCCTTGATGAACAGGTCAACCAACCTCTCGGATGAATATGTCTCGCGGATCGGTAGGAAGTGAGCACTCTTCGTCAGACGGTCCACAATCACACATATGGCATCGTACCCTTTCGAAGTACGTGGTAGCTTCGTAATGAAATCCATGGTGATGTGCTCCCACTTCCATTCCAGTATATCCAAAGGTTGGATCTTCCTATACGGCTTTTGATGTTCCGCCTTCACTTGAAAACAAGTAAGGCACTTGGTCACATACTCCACCACGTCACGCTTCATGCCCGGCCACCAAAAATCTTTCTTCATATCTTGATACATCTTTATAGCACCAGGATGGATGGAGTATCGAGTCTTGTGAGCTTCATCCAAAATCCTCACACGTAGATCCCCGAAACAAGGAACCCACACTCATCCAAATCGAGTTTTAACACCAAGTGTGTTTTCGCCCAATTCCTCAACCTGACCTCTCATTCTTTCAGAGTTTAGATGATCTTCTTTTAATGCCTAATCCTGAAACTCCTTGAACTTCTTCATTACATCAGAGGTCATGATTAGTTGGTATGCTTTCACTCGAATCGGCTCAGGCCTCTCCTTCCGGCTAAGAGCATCAGCCACCACGTTGGCCTTGCCCGGATGGCAATGGATCTCACAATCGTAATCCTTTATGAGCTCCAACCATCTTCTCTGCCTCATGTTCAGATCCTTCTGCTCAAAGAAGTACTTCAAGCTCTTGTGGTCAGTGAAAATGGTGCACTTCATACCGTAAAGATAGTGCCTTCAAATCTTTAGTGCAAAGACCACGACTGCTAGCTCCAAGTCATGAGTAGGGTAATTGACCTCATGAACCTTCAACTGCCGGGACGCATAGGCTATAACCTTCCCTCTCTATATTAACAGGCACCCCAAACCCGAGTAGGAAGCATTAGAATAAACCATCATATCTTCGTTCCCATCGGGTAATGACAGAACAGGAGCTTGAGTCAACCTCACCTTCAATTCTTCAAACGCCTTCTCTTGAGCTTGACCCCATACGAACTTCACATCATTTCGGGTCAACTTGGTTAGTGGAGAAGCTATCTTGGAAAAGTCTTGAATGAATCTTCTATAGTAGCCCGCCAAATCCAAGAAACTACGAATCTCGGACGGCGTCTTTGGTGACTTCCATTGCATAACCGCCTCCACTTTCGCCGGGTCCACCATAATCCCGTCGGGATTCACCACATGACCCAAGAACTGAACTTCGAGCAACCAGAATGCACACTTGGAGAATTTTGCATACAACTTCTCCCTCCTTAACGTCTCCAAAACCTCCCGAATGTGACCGGCATGCTCAAACTCACTTTTCGAATAAATCAGGATATCATCAATGAACACAATTACTGATTTATCCAACATCAGCCGACACACACAGTTCATCAGATCCATAAAAGCAGCTAACGCATTGGTCACACCAAAGGACATGACAAGAAACTCGTAGTGACCATAGCACGTGCGAAAAGCTGTTTGAGGGATATCCGATTCCTTCACTTTAAGCTGATGATAGCCCGATCGAAGGTCGATCCTTGAAAACCAACTAGCACCTTGAAGCTGATCAAACAAATAATCTATTCTTGGTAAGCGGTATCGGTTCTTCACTATCAACTTATTCAACTCACGATAGTCAATACACATCCTCATACTACCGTCTTTCTTCTTCACGAACAAGACCGGAGCACCCAAAGGAGAGATACTCGGTCTGATAAACCCCTTATCAAGTAGCTCTTGCAACTGCTCCATCAACTCCTTCATCTCTGTCGGGGCCAACCGATACGGTGCCTTGGCAACAGGTTTTGCACCCGGTATCAAGTCAATCTAGAACTCGATCTCTTGGCTAGGTGGCACTCCTGGTAAGTCTTCTGGGAATACGTCTGGAAGTCACACACAACGGGTACATTGAATAGTTGTGGTGTTGACGTATCCACAACTTTTACATAGGCCAAGTAGGCGCTACATCCACGCCGCATACACTTTCCCGCCACCGCCATCGAAATCACTTTCGGAATTGTCGTGACTCGATCACCATAAACCATTACCAAACTCCCGTCAGGCGCTGATAGCTGAATCATCTTCTTGCGACACATGATGTTCGCCTTGAAATCCACTAACCAATCCATCCCAAGAACCAAATCAAAACCACCCAAGGTCATCACGAATGGTCTAACAGGAAACCTATGACCTTCTAGCTCCATATAACAGCCCTCTTGCATCTCAGAAATCCTGGTGGACTTACCTATAGAAGTTTCTACATCAAAGGGCACATCAATACGTCTACTACTAATAGGAAACTTAGCACAGAAAGCAGCAGAAATGAAACTCTTACCGGCACCCGAATCGAATAACACAGAAGCTAATGTTTGGTTCACCAGAAACGTACCGGACACGACATCAGGGTCCGTTCTAGCTTCCTCCTGTGTCATTGTGAATGCTTTGGCGTTCGCCCTTGGTCCTTCACCTCCATTTTTCTTCACACCCAAAATCCTCAACTCTTGGTTTCTTACACTCCCTGCTCATGTGACCACTCCCCCCGCAGTTGAAACACTTCACACCTCCACAGTCTCTAGCCATATGACCAGGCTTCCCACACTTGAAACAAATGTTCGACCCCCATCTACACTCGCCACCATGCTCCTTCCCACACTTTCTGTCACTTTTTCAACCCCGCACTTGCTGTGACCACATGGCAGTCATCCACTCGAGCCTTCTTGTTACTCGTCGAGGCACCACCCCGACCAAACCTCTTCCCATTCCAGCTTCTATCACCTCCACCCTTCTAACTACCTCCAGTCACCACCACCACAATCCTCTCATCATACAATCTCCCTGCCAGATCCACCGCTGACCTAAACGTGCTTGGTCGGGCGGCGATCATGTGCCTGCGAATGTCCGTCGGCAAACCCTGAATATATCTCTTGATCTTCCGTGATAGAGGTGTCACCTGATCTGGCACCAGACGTGCCATTTCATTGAACTTTTTGGTGTACTCTTGGTGTTTCATCGTTCCCACCTCCAGTTGTAGAAACTCCCTCTCGACCTTATCCATTTCCCCATGAGGACAAAACTCCTCGATCACCAACTTCTTCAGTTCGGACCATCTCATTCTTTCAATGGCCCTGCTGCCTTCAGCTTGGATAATATTGTCCCACCAGCATAGAGCTGAGTCCACAAAGGAGTGGGTAGCAAACTTAACTTTCTGGTCCTCTCGACACTCGTTGATATCAAGTACAACCTCCATTCCCTTACCCACCGGTGAGCAGCAGCAGCAGTGCCATTTCCATCAAACATAGGGGGCTTGCATCTCATGAATACCCCGTAGTTACAGCCTCGTACTGCCTCCGGCACAGGCTCTGCTTCTTCCTCTTCTTCCTCATCATCAGACGGAACCGTCTTAGTTTCGGGCTATCTTCTTTCGCCCATAGGTTCACTCCTTTCCCTTCTCTCTCCCTCTCTAACTACCTTTATCACTTCGGTCACCACAGACGGTAGGATCATCTGCATGACTTGATGCACTTCTTCCACCACAGCCTCCTTCACTGAGGCTCTCGGATTAGCACTCCCATCTCCGCCTTCGGATAAGGGGTTTCTGGTTCTTCATGGACCACTTTTTTGGCCCTAGGCCTTCCCCTCGTAACCTATGGTTCAACACCATGTCCACCACCACGCGAAGCTTTAGATGATCTACCACTGGCCATCCTCTAAGTCACACTGAAAGATTTAAACACTAATACGGTCATTCAAGGAAACGGCTTAGTTTATGGCAAGTATAGTAAGTCCCTAATTACAGTGGCCAGTTGTGATTAGCCACTTTCTTTACTCTTCATACCCCAAGCATTACCTGTCCTGACTACATTAGTTTTTTAATTCTACAAACAACACATAACCACATACCCTGCGCACATAACACCAGTTATTTTTACGAAAATACCTGATGGCACGTAGCTACTCAGATTGGTATCCCATTCCCTTCCGTCCCATTCTCAGTTTAAGTTAAGGTTTATTTTGAAAATTTACCCATTTCACTTAAACTTTGGCTTTGATACCAACTTGTAAGGCCCCGTTCCTGGGACGCTTACAACTGGTAATTTCATCGCACATAAAACATATACTTTGCATTTAATCATCAACATTGCAGCGGAAACATAAAACAAATGGCCTTTCATTTCATCATAAAAACTTTTGAAAAAGAATGCATCATTTTTCGGTTACAAAAATAAATTATTGTATTACATCACGAAAGCTTTAAATAAATGGATTCCATCCAAAAGAGCTGAGCAACCGCCTAGTGCCGTCCTCAGCAATGCTTACCTATCAACTGGAAAATCCATAAAAGTCAGCATTGGCTGAGTGAGTTCTAGTTTTATAACAAAACATACTTTACTTTCATAAAACCATTCTTTCATTAAAGTCATATTATACTTTACATTCGTTCGTGATCATACATCGTACGTACATACATATAATATCAGTATTATCTTCATTATTCTTTCGTTCATACTTTCATTCATTCATCATTACTTCTAGTGACATGTACATTGCCTCGAACATTGTGCACGAAGTGGGTAACTGGGCCTGAGGTCTCTCATAGACCCCGAACATTGTGCACGAAGCTGACTCCGGTACCTAGGGCAAGTAACATTCACCATTCATTTTTTCTCTTTCATTCTGGATCAATGCCATATGCTATACCCCGAACATTATGAACAAAGTGGGTAACTGGGCCTGAGGTCTCTCATAGACCCCGAACATTGTGCACGAAGCTGACTCCCTGGGGCAAGCGACAAGGATCCTATACGTATGGTCAATCACAAGGATTAGACCCCAGTGTGCATCCTTATGGGGTAGCTAACCCGCACACAGTTGAGCTAACACCGTTCATTGGGTGTGAACGTCCATACATTTGCTTGCAACGCTTTGTTACATTCATTCATTAATGCATGCATTCATTCATCATGTTCCTCTTTCATTATCTTTCACTTTACATTACATAATACTTCATTCATTCGTTCATTCATAACACGTAAAGTCATAGGAATGATAATCATACATCATCACAAGGAACATAAACATATCATTCATACATCATCATTTAGGGCATCATACATACATAACATACATCATGCATGACCATGCAACATCATCATCGTCATCATAAGCATTAAGCACACATCATTACGTGCCTATCATACCATCTATGACCCCCATAAGTCAACATTCATAACTCCCAGAAATCTCCTAGGTCAAAATCTACATTACCTCTTTTCTCAAAAAGTCAGAATTTTTCTAAGTGTACACCCGCATTTCCTATAGTCATCCGCATTTGCTATAGTCCATCCGCATTTGCCTTATCTTTCATCCGCATAGGATTTACTTTATCCACATTTACTTTACTTCATCCGCATTTGTCATCCGCATTAGCCTAACTCCTTCGCATTTCCATACTTAGTCAAATGCTCATTCGCATTGACTCATTTCATCAGTATTGACATACCTTGCTCATCCGCATTTCCATACATAGTCAAATGCTCATCCTCATTTCCTGCACTTAGCCAATGCTCATCCACATTGACTTCATCTGCATTGACCTACACATTGGTTAATGCTCATCCGCATTTACTTCCACACACTTAGGCAGATTTAAAAACTTATCAAGTGGGTCTAAAATATCAGATTCAATTTCCATGCACCATTCATCATGTTCTAAGCTTAATTATTACCCTCTAAGCCTTAGAAATACAATCGTACATCATCAAACATAAACATAGTCACACATCACATCATAACATCATCATACACACATTCAAGCATACGGTTCCAAAACCCAGTTTAATAATACATACATTCATGCATTTCTAGCCCCAAAATCAGTTAAAAACTAGTAAAAGAGGGGTCCTAGAACTCACCTTTCCAGCTTCTGAGTATGGCTTCCTCCAAACTCATTTGCAAATTGAATTCAACCGCTTAGAAACCCACTAAAAACATACCCCAAACACATACAAACACACATAAGCATAAACCCGAGGATAAGACCAGTCAAGAACACCATAAAAGCATGAATTCTTACCTTGAATTCGAACTCTTTCTTGTTCTTCCTTTAAAACCGAGAACTTGCTGCTCTTTCTCTCTCTAAAACCCGAAAATCAGAGGTGTATGTGACATATGGGCAGCCATACCACCTTTTACACCCACTTTTCAAACATTTTGTCCTTTTGGACACTTTTTACCCCTAGACTTGGGTTTTATTTCTTTTCCTTCTTTTCTTTCACTTTATTCTTCTCTTCCTTTGACTTTAAAATAATCCGGGTGTTACACAAAACCTTCATGGCTTGGGTTCCCTATTATAATTAGTTCTTTTTGCTTGCAGGTTCATCCACATAGGTCCAATAGCTTATGGTACATGGACAGTGGATGTTCCCGATGCACGACTGGAGATCGCTCCCTCCTTCATGACTTCAAGCATATACAAGGAACTATGGTGTCATTTGGTGGAGATTCACAAGGTGGAAGAATTACAGGTGAATGATCTGTGACAAATGGGATGCTAAGCTTTGATAAAGTGAAATACTGTGAACAACTGAACTTCAATGTAATACCCGGTTATTTTAAAGTCAAGGAAGAGAAGAATAAAGTGAAAGAAAAGAAGGAAAGGAATAAAACCCAAGTCTAGGGGTAAAAGTGTCCAAAAGGACAAAATGTTTGAAAAGTGGGTGTAAAAGGTTGTATGGCCGCCCATATGTCACATACACCTTTGATTTTCGGGTTTTAGAGAGAGAAAGAGCAGCACGTTCTCGGTTTTGAAGGAAGAACAAGAAAGAGTTCGAATTCAAGGTAAGAATTCATGCTTTTATGGTGTTCTTGACTGGTCTTATCCTCGGGTTTATGCTTATGTGTGTTTGTATGTGTTTGGGGTATGTTTTTAGTGGGTTTCTAGCAGTTGGATTCAATTCGCAAATGAGTTTGGAGGAAGCCATACTCAGAAGCTGCAAAGGTGAGTTCTAGGACCCCTCTTTTACTGGTTTTTAACTAATTTTGGGGCTGGAAATGCATGAATGTATGTTTTATTAACTGGGTTTTGGACCCGTGTGCTTGAATGTGTGTATGCTGATGTTATAACGTGATGTGTGACTATGTTCATGCTTGATGATGTATGATTGTCTTTCTAAGGCTTAGAGGGTAAGAATTAATCTTAGAACATGATGATCCTGCATAGAAACTGAATCTGATATTTTAGACCCACTTGATAAGTTTTTAAATCTGCCTAAGTGTTTGGATGTAAATGCGGATGATCAAGTAAGTCAATGCGGATGAAGTGAGTCAATGTGGATGAGCATTTGACTATGTATGGAAATGCGGATGAACAAGTAAGTCAATGCGGATGAAGTGAGTCAATGCGGATGAGTGTTTGACTATGTATGGAAATGCAGATGAACAAGTAAGTCAATGCGGATGAAGTGAGTCAATGCAAATGAGCATTTGAGTATGGAAATGCAGATGAGCAAAGTAAGTCAATGCGGATGAAGTGAGTCAATGCAGATGAGCATTTGATTGAGAATGGAAATGCGGATGAGCAAATTAAGTCAATGCGGATGAGCATTTGACTAAGTATGGAAATGCGGAGGAGTTAGGCTAATGCAGATGACAAATGCGGATGAACTATAGCAAATGCGGATGAACTGTAGGAAATGCGGATGAACACTTAGAAAAATTCTGACTTTTTGGGAAAAATGAGTAATGTAGGCTTTGACCTAGGAGGTTCCCATGGGTTATGTAAGTTGACTTTTGGGGTCGTAGATGGTATGATGGGCATGTAATGATGTGTGCTTGATGCTTATGATGATGAAGATGATGTTGCATGGTTATGCATGATGTATGTTATGTATGTATGATGCCCAGTATGATGATGTATTAATGATATGTTTATGTTCCTTATGATGATGTATGATTATCTTTCCTATGAATTTAGGTGTTATGATAATGAATGAACGAAGTATTATGTAACGTAAAGTGAAAGATAATGAAAGAGGAACATGATGCTGAATGCATGCATTAATGAATGAATAAATGAATGTAAGAAAGCCTTGCAAGCAAATGTATGGAGGTTCACACCCAATGAAGGGTGTTAGCTCAACTGTGTGCGGGTTAGCTACCCTATAAGGATGCACACTAGGGTCTAATCTTTGTGACTGACCATACGAATAGGATCCTTGTCGCTTGCCCTAGGTACTGGAGTCAACTTCGTGCACAATGTTCGAGGTCTATGAGAGACTTCAGGCCCAGTTACCCGCTTCCTGCACAATGTTCGGGATATAGCATATGGCATTGATCCAGAATGAAAGAGAAAAGATAATGGTGAATGTACTTACCCTAGGTACTGGAGTCAGCTTCGTGCACAATGTTTGGCTATGAAAGACCTCAGGCCCAGTTACCCGCTTCGTGCACAATGTTCGAGGTCTATGAGAGACCTCAGGCCCAGTTACCCGCTTCATGCACAATGTTTGGGGTATAGAATATGGCATTGATCCAGAATGAAAGAGAAAAGATAATGGTGAATGTACTTACCCTGGGTACGGGAGTCAGCTTCATGCATAATGTTCGGGGTCTATGAAAGACCTCAGGCCCAGTTACCTGCTTCGTGCATAATGTTCGAGGTAATGTACATGTCACCATGTTGGACCAAAAGAACCAATGTGCCAGATCAGAAAAACCTTTAAGTCCCACAAGACATCACAACAACTGCTGAAGACTTGATCAGCTGTTTGACAAAGTCTGAAGATCAACCGCTGAAGACTAAAGTACTGAAGACTTCAACAGCTGAAGACCAAAGTCTGAAGATCAATAGCTGAAGACTAAAGTACTAAAGATCAACAGCTGAAGTACAAGGACTGAAGACATCAGCTGAAGACATCAGCTGATGACAACAACTGAAGTTCAAGAAGTCCAAGTACTGAAGCCTTCAGAGTTTGTCACAACAGCTGAAGAAGCATTCTTCAGTTGTTGTGATGGTTTCCTTTCAGTAGTTTTATTTTCTATTTCAGTACTTGTAAAATGACTGAAGAGCATGTTCTTCAGTCGTTGTTGTTTCATTAGTTTCTTTTCAGTAGTTGTAGTGATAGTTAACACGGTATTTTTGTAAGAAGATGTCAGCTGTTTGACATCTTCAGTAGTTGTGTTAACTTTCAGTAGTTTGAATAATTCTGTTAGATGTCACTATCAAGTGACATCAGCAGACGTCACATCTCCTATATAAGAGATGTTGACCTAATTGTACGTGTGACATTTTGCCACCACGAAAGCATATGAATGAAATATTCTATTTGCAAAATTCTCTCTCTATAACCGTTTACTCTTACATTGAATATCAATTGTGTTCTTGTGAATTATCTAATTCATTGTTCCAATTCCGCTGCAATACTCTCTAATCAATCAAACTTAGATCACTGATCCTAACAAATGGTATCAGAGCTAGTTAATCATTGATCGATCTAACAATTGATTATTGAAACTGCTATTCGATATCTATGTTGATTGAATTAGCATATTTGCAAGAATTGGTTATAGATAATTGAATCTCTGCTGCTTTTGTTATTTGCTTTGAGTTTTCTCTTGGTTCAATTTGGTTTGTTGTGTTTTGTTCTAAATCTATTAAAATTTAATTGAATTTGGTTGAATTTGAGAATGACTACTCCTTCTAATGACCCTCACAATACCAGTTCCTCAACCAAGCCTCCGATGCTGGTTAGGACTGAGTATAACATATGGCAACGAAGAATGCTTCATCACCTGTCTGTTAACAGTTTAGGTTTTTGGACACCTGTGGTACATGGTCCACACAAGCCTATGGTGAACAATCCGAAAACCAATCAAATGGTTCCGAAGAAGAAGGAACAATACTCAGATGAGGATCGGAAATTGTTTGAGATTGATGCTAAAGCGCATGGTATTCTGGCCATGGCTCTGTGTAATGAAATCTATTCAGGGCTTATGCATCATGAAACTGCTCATGATCTCTGGAATGCATTGAAGGAACAATTCGGTGGAACTGATGAGGTATTAGCAAACAACAGAGAAATCCTTGCGCAACAATATGAGACATTCTCTCATAGGAAGGGTGAGACACTGACTCAACAGTTTGAGCGTTTTTCCTGTTTGATCTCCGAGCTGAAAATGGTCAAACATGAATACATCAATAGCCAGATGAACAACAGATTCCTCAGATCACTGCGTGAGAGATGGGACACATACACCATTGTCCTACGCTCCAGTGCAAATCTGGATAGCCTATCTCTCACCCAACTCCATGGGAAACTGCTTACATTTGAAAGAGAGATAGAGCAGAAATAGAAACTGGCATCATCAGGAAAGCTCACTGATGACTTTGTACCAGGGAACACTGCCTTGGTTGGTCATGGGTCAGAATATGCTGCATCTGAAAGTAATTATGATGAGCATATAGATTTCTCTTCAAACAGTCGTGATCATGCATTTGTTGGTGTTGATAGTCAGTCAAGCTGTGATAGTGACAATTTGTGCTTCATCATGGATGATCTAAGGGTATTGCTGATGATGACTTAGAAGAGATGGATATTCTAAGCCAAATGGCCCTGGTTAATATCAGATCTCAAAAATTCTACAAGAGAACTGGTAGGAAATTCCCTGGACTCTCTGGCAAAACCAAAGTTGGTTTTGACAAGAGTAAGTTGAGGTGTCACAAATGCCACAGGCTTGGGCACTTTGCAAGAGAGTGTAGATCATCTAGATCTAACTCCTCTGCACCCTTTGTGACCTTTCCAAGTAATATTCAACAAAATAGAGGGGCAATATCCTGCTAGTTCTGGTCATCATTCACAACCTATATCTCCTGCATATTTTGTCCCTCAGGGTCCAATGTCATATCCATATCCCTGCTATTACATGCCTCAGCCAAATCCAGTTCAAGCTCCTATTGCACAACAACCACAAGCATTACCTGAGCCTCTACCATCTCAATCATCTCAATCACAACCTCATCATAGCTTCTTCACCCCTGGCATTGTTGACTGGAGCAGTTTACCAGATGATCTCTCTGGTAATGAGCATTTATTTGCTGGTGATGGTCAACATGGTGGTGAACATCCTTTTGGAATCTAGCTCTCATGGCCCTGGAATCTACTGAGAGTTCATGCTCCAATGCATCTTCTTCACAGGTAACCCAGGTATCCTCTGAGGCTAAGGCCAAGCTTTGTTCTGAATCTTGCATAGATGCATTTATCTCTATTAGAGAGGCAAATGTAGCTTTAATAAATCAAAATTTTGAACTTGAGCAAAACCTTTCCAAAAGAAAAGCTGAATATGAGTCTGTTATTAAGGATAAAGATGATGAGATTTATAAGCTTAAATACCAATTAAATGATGAAAAGGCTAAGCTAGAGGTCATTCTTGAGGACCATAGAGAACTCAAAGAAAAACTTGCAGTTACCCAAGTTGAGTGTGACCGCTGGTGTCATCATGCAAGGGATTTGAAATACTGCTCAGCAAGCAATCTGCTTCGAATGTGAAGTTTGGAATTGGTTACAATTACATTACACCACCAACAGATTTTACTCCAAAACCAATAGTAAAATCTGAAGGTGAAAGCAATTTCCAAACCATATCATCATGTGCATCATCTTCAAGTGATCTCCCAAAATCACAAGATGAAATCAATGTTGATACCTCAGCAAATAAATTAGCTAATGGGTTAACTACTGATAAGCACATGAAGCTGAGTACTTCAGATGTTGTCCCTCAAAGTACCTCAAGTACTGAAGGGCAAGTTACAACAACTGAAAAGCATTTCAAATCAGCTGAAATAAAAGGATTAACAACTGCTGATCAAGAACAGCTGAAGAACAAGTCTTCAGTTGTTACAGATCCTTCAGTACTAAACAAAAGTACTGAAAGGAGGAAAGTACTAAAGAACACACCTTCAGTAGTTTCCACATCAGCAGTTGATCAATCCAAGATGAAGAATAAGCCATGTGAAATATGTGGTAAATTCAATCATCTTTCTGATGAATGTTGGTACAAAAAGGGTTCCAAATTCAACAGAGATAAGCTCATTAAAATCCAGATGGATGAAATGAAAACTGAGTTTGAGACCAAGTTTGTACCATAATCATCCCAATGTGATAAACCCAAGACTTCAACTAAATCCAAGAAGAAGGATAGGGTTCATCACAAAACAACTGATAGTGCTCCTAATGATAAACATCAGACTAAGTTTGTGAATTTTAAGGAGGAAATGGTGGGTCACAGGAACTCATCAAACACAAGTACTGATATGTCACAAGAGCTGAAAGCTTTGACTACAAATCAGACACAACTTGTTATGATGGTTCAACATTTGTTGGGGAGAGTTAACCAACTAGATGCACCTGTGATCAAACCACTAAAAAGGCATTCCAAGCCCAAATCCAAGGAATCCATTTCAGTACAATCTCCTTCTTCATCAGCTGTTAATCATAAGAAACAAGTTATGGTTACATCTGTTGATGAAAACAGACCCAAAACAAAAAAGGTTTGGGTCTCTAAACCTAACTAGTTACTTTTGATGAATGCAGAGTTCTTCAGCATGCCAAAGGAGCATCTGGTATGCGGATAGTGGAGGATCTATGCATATGACTGGGAGCAGTTCTCTTCTTAATGACTACTCTCAAGGAAAGAAGGGATTTGTTTCATTTGGTAATGATGCCAAGGGTTACATCATCGGGAAAGGATATGTGTCTAATGGACAAATCAGGTTTAATGATATTAATCATGTGGAGAATCTCAAGTATAATCTGCTGAGTGTCACTCAGATGTGTGATAAAGGGCATGTTGCACTTTTCACAAGCCAGAACTGCAGGATTCTGTCTTCCCAAGTTCTGAGGCTGATTGACAAGGTATTGGATGAACATACTCTCCTGAAGGCCAACAGGATTGGAAGAGTGTATGCCTTGGACTTGTCAAAGAAGATTGATTTGAAGGGTCATCCTTGCCTGTTCTCCAAAGCCTCTTCTCTGGAATCTAAACTGTGGCATAGAAGGCTGGGTCATGTTAATCTCAAAAACATGAATCAGCTGATCCATAATAGTTTAGTGAGAGGTCTACCAATAAAGGAGTTCCACTGTGATGAAACCTGCACTGCTTGTTTGAAAGGAAAACAACACAAAGTCTCATTCCCTCCTATTGAAGAACCTAAGTCCACTGCCTGCTTGTAGTTACTGCACATGGATCTATTTGGTCCTGTGAGAGTGATGAGCATGGCAAAAAGAAATACTGTCTGGTAATTGTGGATAATTACTCCAGATTTGTATGGACTTTTTTCTTGCATTCAAAGGATGAGGTTGCTCAGACGATTATAAACTTTGTGTTGTATGTTGAGAAGCAGTATTCCCTATCAGTCAAGTGTATAAGGAGTGATAATGGAACTGAATTCAGAACCATACACTTGATGATTTTTATCTATCAAAAGGAATCAAGAGGCAGTTTAGCATTCCAAGGACTCCAGAACAAAATGGAGTAGTGGAGAGAAAGAACTGGACCTTAATTGAAGCTGCAAGGTCTATGTTGGCTGACTCTGGTTTGCCATTGACCTTTTGGGCTGAAGCTGTCAATACAGCTTGCTATGTGCAAAATAGAGTGTTAGTAAATCAGAGGTTGATGAAGACTCCATATGAAGTTCTACATCATTTGGCTCCTTTGATTTCATTTTTCAGAGCCTTTGGGTGTCCTTGTTTCATTCTCACACAAAGGATCAACTCCACAAATTTGATCCTAAGGTGGATGCAGGGTATTTTGTTGGTTATTCATCTACTTGCAAGGCATACAGAGTCTTCAACTGTAGAACAAAGATAGTTGAAGAGACTCTGCATATGAAGTTTAATGAATCTCCAAAGGACAAGGTTCCACAAAACCCTGTGAATTATTTGATTTGGACATACTGTAATATGTTCCTTATCAACCTCCAGCTGTTACAGATCATATGGATAAATCATCTTCTGCAGCATGTCTTCCACCTGGTGGTACTGAAGATGATGATGACATCAGTACTCACCTTTTCAAGTTTAGTGATCAACTGCCTGAGTCCACTAAACTTGATGTTCCTGTAGCTTCAGTAGCTCCATCCATAACAAATGCTGATGAGATTTCTGATTCCTCTACATCATTTGACTTGCCATCTAATACTTGGTTTCAAGAATCTGGATCAACATCTGCTGCTGCTGAGCCTGCTACAAACACTTGCACTGATCTCATAGTGTACCAAGAGCTGAAGAATCACCCCATGTCTCAAATCATTGGTGATATCAATGCTGGTGTCTCAACCAGAAGTCAATTGTCTAACTTCTGCTTCTATGCTCTCTTCATCAGTCAGCTAGAGCCAAAGAACTATCATGTTGCTTTGAGAGACAATGGATGGGTTAAGCCATGCAGCTTGAACTACTTCAGTTCAAAAAGCAACAAGTGTGGGAACTGGTTCCTCTACCCCCAGGTAAGTGTGCAATAGGCACTAAATGGGTGTTTAGGAATAAAACTGATGAAAATGGGCTTATTGTCAAGAACAGGCTAGACTGGTTGTACAAGGGTTTTCACAAGAAGAAGGTATTGATTATGATGAAACCTTTGCCCCTGTAGCCAGACTAGAGGCAATTAGATTGTTCTCAGCCTATGCTGCATTCCACAATCTTAAAGTTTTTCAAATGGATGTCAAAAGTGCATTTTTATATGGTAAAATAAAAGAAGAGGTTTATGTGTGTCAACCACCAGGTTTTGAGGATAATAAACATCCAGATTGGGTTTACAAGCTTGATAAGGCTCTTTATGGGTTGAAACAAGCTCCTAGAGCCTGGTATGAAACATTATCAAATTTTCTTCTTCAAAATAATTTCACTAGAGGCTCCATAGATAAAACTTTGTTCATTAAGAAGGTGGATCAACATAAGCTACTTGTTCAAATTTATGTTGATGATATTATTTTTGCATCCTCTGATCCCCAGTTGTGTGATAATTTTACATGTTTATGAAACAAAAGTTTGAAATGAGTGCAATGGGAGAATTACAGTTCTTTCTAGGCTTGCAAATCAAACAAAAGGCTGATGGAACCTTTATTCATCAGTCAAAATATACAAAAGATCTTTTGAATAAGTTTGATTTACAAAATTGTAAGCCCTATTCTACTCCCATGAGCAACACCACACAACTGGATGCCGATCAGAAAGATAAAGCTGTTGATGAAACACTTTACAGATGTATGATTGGGTCCTTGATGTACTTAACTGCTTCTAGACCAGATATCATGTTTGCAACTTGTGTTTGTGCTAGATTTCAGGCTGCTCCTAAAGAGTCTCATTTGATTGCAGTCTAGAGGATCTTTAGATATCTGCAAGGTACACAATCTCTAGGTTTATGGTATTCCACTGGACACTCTTGCAAATTAGTTTCCTTTTCTGATAGTGACTATGCAGGGTGTAAGTTAACCAGAAAGTCAACTTCTGGTGAAAGTCAACTTCTGGTGGATGTCAATTCCTAGGCAACTGTTTGATTTCTTGGCAGAGTAAGAAACAAACATATGTTGCTACATCCACTGCTGAAGCATAGTACATTGCTGCGGCAAGTTGTACATCTCAGGTACTCTAGCTTCAGAACCAACTTTTGGATTATGGCATTACAGAGACTAAGACTCCATTATTAATGGACAGTGCTTCAGCTCTTTGCATTGTCAAGAATCCTATCCAGCACTCTAGGACCAAACATATAGAGATCAGACACCATTTTATTAGGGACTGTTTTGAAAAAGGTCTGATTGATCCAAAGTTTGTGCCTAGTGCTGATGAGCTGGCAGACATTTTTACTAAGCCTTTGAATAGTTCAACTTTCCAAAACCTTGTGTTAAGGCTTGGTATGCTGCAGCTAGAATAAGTGACAACTACTAATGATCTCATAAACAAGTACTGATGATTATTAGTAAACATGTCACAAATAAGTACTGATTCTGTTACAAACTACTGATGTAGTTATAACTACTGATGTTAGTAAAAACAAATAAGTACTGATGTCCTATGAAACAACTGAAAACATCCAAAAAGACTGATGAGTAAGTGTTGAGGACAGTATGAAACAGCTGAAAAGCTAAGAATTGACGAAAACTATTGATGAGAATTTTCTCTTCAGTTGTTTCTAAAACTGTTGTTTCACCTTAAATAGCTGATGACAAAACCATGTCTTCAGTAGTTTCACAACTACTGATGACTAACACCAAGTCCTCAGCTGTTTACAACAACTGATGACAAAACCATGTCTTCAGTAGTTTTACAACTACTGATGACTAACACCAAGTTATCAGTTGTTTACAACATCTGAAGTCAAAACCAAGGTTTTCAGTAGTTTTACAACTACTGATGACTAACACCAAGTCTTCAGTTGTTTTCAAACGTCTGATAGTTAAAACCAAGTCTTCACTTGTTTTCATAACAACTGATGATAACACCAATACTTTCAGTCGTTTTCTTTTCAGCCTTTTCTAAACCTATAAATACCTGTACTTGTAGCCAAACATTTCATTAGCCATTTTCAAATCTCTCTCTCAACAATGGCGACCATGAAACTCAAACCTCGACACAACTGTCTTGCCTACCTTAGAAAATCGGCCTTCTGGAACAAGTTTGACACTGCCATCGATCTTATGGTGGATTCCCCGTACCGAACAACCTTTCTTCTGAATCCTACCATATATCCAGACTCCTTATCCCAGTTCTGGACCAACGTTTCTGTAATCACTGGTGAGAATGATAACCAAATCATTCTACAGTCGTTGGTAAACCAGAAATAGGTGCTCATCACTACAAACATCATTCGCAATACCCTAAATTTGCATGATGGCACCTATCCTAAAGAATACCCGAAAGGCACCACTGATATGTCTTTCATTAATAATGGGTATGAAGGCGACATAAGTGCTACAACCATACTGAAGAAGCACTTCCATGATGCAGAACGACTTATTTTTCACATGGTGAATGTCTGCCTAGCTTCAAAGACATCTTCTTGGGATCAGATGTCTTCCCGATGGCAACAGGTATTGTATTCTATCCTTGAGCAACAAAATCTAAATTTTTCTGAGATAGTTTTTATGGAACTAAAGGATCTGGCTCAGAACCTGTGGCAAATAGATGGCTACTTTATCCCAGGTTTCTGATGGCCATTATTTTAAATCAGCTAAAATCTGACGGACTTGTTGGTCTTGGAGTCCCTGCTCTAGCTGTCTTAGCTGAGGTATACTCCCGACATAACACAAACCCTACTCTCAAAGGGGCTGCCCGAATGCTAAAACCCAAGCAGAGGGAACCCACAGCCTCCACTTCTAGATCCAAAGTCCCCACCAATCCCAAAACACTAAAACCCAAAAAGGCTACTCAGGGAGATGAGTCCCCTGAGGATGTCCCTGTACCACCAACACAGGATATACATACTGGTTCTAACCCCCCAGTTATGTCAAAGACTCAACCACCTAAAGCCACACATGTATCCTCTCAACAGGATCCTGTTGTAACCCATATTGGGGATCCTACATTGCTGGAACCTATCTCAATTGAGAGGGTTACCATTGAAGACCACCTTTCACCCCAGGTGCAATCTGCTTCGGATCACTCTCCACATGCAACCGCCCCTCAAAGCCCAACACTTATTGTTGCAAAAGTGCTGAGTCAGTTGCACTCCTCACCTCCTCCCCAGAAACCAATTACAATTGGGAATACCTCAACCATTGAGGGGGAGGACCAAAGTGCTTCTGATAACCCACAGCACAGGGGTTACAATGTTCAATCTCCAAGTGTAGAAAAGGAGATTCGAACTTCTGGTAAGGCTGCCACTTCTACTGATTCAGCAAATGATCAGGATGAAGTTGGTACCATCCGTAAGACCTCACCAGAGGCAACTGCCAATGAAGGACATAGTCCTGAGGCAGGAAGTCCCCAATACCAAGAACAAGGGGCACATGCTACTACGGATCTACACTCAGAGCATGTATATCCTGATTCAATCAGGAGGTCAGGTGATTCAGCACAGACTGATGATGACCTGGGCTTTTTCTATGATGTTCTAGCCCATAATACCATTCTAGAGAATGAGGTGAGTAGACTCAAAGAGCTGCTTGCCAAAATGTCTCAGGATCAAAGACCATCTACCCCACAAACCCCATAGATGGCACCTTCAATTGAAGGTTTCCCAAACACTGAGCCTACACACATAACTGAGCCACCAGCCTACGCTTTTGGCACCACCTCTCAGGGACAAAACCCCTCTGAGCAGATGGTTGCTATCTTTCAAAAATCCTTACCTCTCATCACTCCCATCATCACTGACATAGTGCATAAAGCCATTGATGAGTGGATTCCCTCAAATCTACAAACCCTCATTGATGATGTTGTTCATAAATCTCTTTCTGCCTTCCAAACCCCTGATTCCAATGCAACCAAAAGGGGAGACTGCAAAGTCTAAGGAAGTGAAAGACAAGAAAAGAAAGAGAGTTGATGCTGAGAAAGAGCCTGAAAAAGAGAAAGAGCTTGAGAAAGAGAAGGAGGTTAAGAAAGAACTGATCTCAGAACAGTTGATCACCTATAAAAGAAAGAAAAGTGCCGAGTCAAGAGCTGATGAAGAAAAATCATTAGAAGACCTTGTTAAAGATGCTGATAAAGCTCATAGCAGATCAATGGATAAAATTATAGATCAGCTATTTAGACATGGTCATGACATAACCACATTAGACTCTAAGATCAGAAGGCGGGAAATAGAAGAGATACAATCAAGATGGGCTGGTTATAGTGTGTTGGAAAGGGAAAGATTGGAAATCATGATCAGGTTCATAGCTAAGTATCTTGGAAGATCATTGATTGAAATCAAGTCATGGTCTAGGGACAGCATCTTGGCAATAACCACCAAGATCTGTTCGTCTGAAGTATATACCAAAGGCTGGTCATTGAAGCCTTGAATGAAGCTGGTGCTGGGAGCAGGTCTGAACTGGTAAAACAATCTAAAGCCTCACTTACATCCAAAATGCTAGAACAGCCTGTCAAAATTCCCACACCAAAACCACCACAACCACAACCCACTAAACCAATTCCCTTACCCACAAAACCAATAGCCGATGATGTACCCCAGAAGAGGAAGAGAAGGGTACTGAGGCTAGAAGAGGAAGAAGAAGATAATGATGAAGATGAAGATAGGCTGCCAATCTCAGCTGTTATACAGTTGCCTAAGGCCATAAGTCACCCTCCAACAATTACTCCTGAATCTCAAAGACAAATTGTGAAAGTGAAGTTAGAAGAAAAGAGCTTCACAAACAACATGATGAGGAATTGTTGAGAAGAGTCGACAAAGCATATGCTGCCACATCTTCAATCATCAATATGAAGAAACATGCTCAGAGATTATACACTCTCAGACACACCTTTCATATCAAAAAGAGAGAGTGAGGATTTGGCCTGATCCCAGGGTGTCTCATAGGATTCAAAAGAAAAATATTCCACAGAGATACATTGGCCAAGTAAAGAAGATATAGATGAAGTGATCTCACTGTCCTTTGTAGTATCACCTTGGGAGATCCTAGATGACTTCAAGAAAGCCTATAAAGCTAAACTGACCCCACAAAAGATGCTGGTGAATAAGTGGTGAAAAAGGGGTTAGTGTATAGGAGGCTTGAGGAAGTTAGAAAGAATGAGCTCCAGTTGTTCTTAGAGGGTATTCACCCAGATGAATTCGCATATAGAATCATAACAACTGTGGAGCTAAAAAATGGGAAGCAGTCAAATACCTCTCTGAGTACTATGGGCCAGAATCACTCTTTGAAGGAGAAACAGAAGAGCTTACCATGGAGGAACAAATAACCTTCATTGAGGCCTATACAGGGAGTCTTACAGACTCAAATTTGGAAGTAGATCTCATGGATGGGGTAACAGCTCTGTGTCCAGTTCCCCAAGACAGAGTTCCCATCCATCCTTTGCCAACAAATCATTGAGACCTCTTCCCAGGCCTGTGCTTACAAGGTTCACTTCTGAGCTAATCTAGAAGACAAAAAGACCAATCTTTCTGCCATAATAAGTGGGACATCTTCAATAAGCTTAAAGGTTTTGGCTGCATTGGTTCAGGGGGAGTTTGTTGGACCAAAAGAACCAATGCCAGATCAGAAAAACCTTTAAGTCCCACAAGACATCACAACAACTGCTGAAGACTTGATCAGCTGTTTGACAAAGTCTGAAGATCAACAGCTGAAGACTAAAGTACTGAAGACTTCAACAGTTGAAGACCAAAGTCTGAAGATCAACAGCTGAAGACTAAAGTATTGAAGATCAACAGCTGAAGTACAAGGACTGAAGACATCAGCTGATGACAACAACTGAAGTTCAAGAAGTCCAAGTACTGAAGCCTTCAGTTGTTGTGATGGTTTCCTTTCAGTAGTTTTATTTTCTATTTCAGTACTTGTAAAATGACTAAAGAGCATGTTCTTCAGTCGTTGTTGTTTCAGTAGTTTCTTTTCAGTAGTTGTAGTGATAGTTAACACGGTATTTTTGTAAGAAGATGTCAGCTGTTTGACATCTTCAGTAGTTGTGTTAACTTTCAGTAGTTTGAATAATTCTGTTAGATGTCACTATCAAGTGATATCAGTAGACGTCACATCTCCTATATAAGAGATGTTGACCTAATTGTACGTGTGACATTTTGCCACCACGAAAGCATATGAATGAAATATTCTATTTGCAGAATTCTCTCTCTCTATAACCGTTTACTCTTACATTGAATATCAATTGTGTTCTTGTGAATTGTCTAATTCATTGTTCGAATTCCGCTGCAATACTCTCTAATCAATCAAACTTAGATCACTGATCCCAACACACCAGTTGTAATGATGAATGAATGAATGAAAGAATGACGAAAATAATAATGATATTAGCTGTATGTACGTACGATGTATGATCACGAACGAATGTAAAGTATGTTTTGCTATAAAACTAGAACTCACTCAGCAACGCTGGCTTTTATGCATTTTCCAGTTGGCAGGTAAGGTTGCTGAGGATGGCACGAGGCGGCTGCTCAGCTCTTTTCGATGACATCCATTTATTTAAAGATTTTGTGATGTAATACAACAATGGAATTTTGTAACCGACAAACGATGCATTATTTTGCAAAAGTTTTTATGATGAAATGAAATGCCATTTGTTTTATGTTTCCGCTGCAATGTTTTGATGATTAAATGCAAAGTATATGTTTTTTGTGCGATGAATTACCAGCTGTAAGCGTCCCGGGAACGGGGCCTTACAAGTTGGTATCAGAGCTAAAGTTTAAGTGAAATGGATAAATTTTCAAAATAAACCTTAATTTAAACTGAGAATGGGACGGAAGGGAATGGGATGCCAATCTGAGTAGCTATGTGCCATCAGGTATTTTCATAAAGATAACTGGTTTTATGTGCGCATGGTATGTGGTTATGTGTTGTATGTAGATTAAAATGCTGATGTAGTCAGGACAGTTAATGCTTGGGGTATGAAGAGTAAAGTAAGTGGCTAATCACAACTGGCCACTGTAATTAGGGACTTACTATACTTTCCATAAATTGAGCCGTTTCCTTGAATGACCGTATTAGTGTTTAAATCTTTCAGTGTGAGTTAGAGGATGGCTGGTGGTAGATCATTTAAAGCTTGGCGTGGTGGCGGACGTGGTGCTGAACCATGGATTACGAGAGGAAGGCCTAGGGCTGAAAAGGTGGTTCATGAAGAACCAGAAACCCTCATCTAGAGGGCAGACATGAAAGTGCTAATCTGAGAGCCTTAGTGAAGGAGGCGGTTGTGGAGGAAGTACATCAAGTCATGCAAACGATCCTACCGTCTGTGGTGACCGAAGTGATAAACGCAGTTAGAGAAGGGGAGAGAAGGGAAAGGAGTAGACCTATGGGCGATGGAAGATAGCCTGAGACTGAGACGGTTCCGTCTGATGACGAAGAAGAAGAGGAAGAAGCAGAGCCTATGCAGGAGACGGTATGAGGCTGTAACTATGGGGTGTTTATGAGATGCAAGCCCCCTACTTTTGATGGTAACGGCACTACTGCTGCTGCCCATCGGTGGGTGAGGGAAATGGAGGCTGTACTTGATATCAGCGAGTGCTGAGAAGACCAGAAAGTTAAGTTCGCTACCCACCCTTTTGTGGACTCGGCTCTATGCTGGTGGGAAAATATAGTCCAAGCCGAGGGTAGTCGGACGATCGGGAGAATGAGATGGTCAGAGTTGAAGAAGTTGGTGATCGAGGAGTTTTGTCCTCATCGGGAAATGGATAAGGTCGAGAGGGAATTTCTGCAACTGGAGGGATGAACGATGACACACCAAGAGTACACCACAAAGTTCAATGAAATGGCATGTCTGGTGCCGGATCAGGTGACACCTCTATCTCGGAAGATCAAGAAGTATATTCAGGGTTTTCCGACAGACATTCGCAGGCTCATGATCGCCGCCCAACCAAGCACGTTTAGGTCAGCGGTGGATCTAGCAGGGAGATTGTATGATGAGAGGACTGTGGTGGTGGTGACTGAAAGTAATCAGAAAGGTGGAGGTGATAGAACCTGGAATGGGAAGAGGTTTGGTCGGGGTGGTGCCTCGACGAGTAACAAGAAGGCTCAAGTGGATGACCGACGTGTGGTCACATCAAGTGCAGCGTTGAAAAAGTGTGGCAAGTGTGGGAAGGAGCACGGTGGCGAGTGTAGATGGGGGTCGAATGTTTGTTTCAAGTGTGGGAAGCCTGGTCATATGGCTAGAGACTGTGAAGGTGTGAAGTGTTTCAACTGCGGGGAAGTGGTCATATGAGCAGGGAGTGTAAGAAGTCAAGAGTTGAGGATTCTGGGTTGAAGAAAACTGGAGGTGAAGGGTCAAGGCCGAGCGCCAGGGCATTCACGATGACACAGGAGGTGGCTAGAACGGACCCTGATGTTGTGTCCGGTATGTTTCTGGTGAACCAAACTTTAGCTTTTGTGTTATTTGATTCGGGTGCCAGTAAAAGTTTTATATCTGTTGCTTTCTGTGCTAAGCTGCCTATTAGTAGTAGACGAGTTGATGCACCCTTTGATGTCAAAACTGCCATAGGTAAGTCTACCAGGATTTCTGAGATGTTAGAGGGCTGTTATGTGGAGCTAGAAGGTCATTGTTTCCTGTTAGACCGTTCGTGATGACCTTGGGTGGTTTTGATTCGGTTCTTGGGATGGATTGGTTGGCGGATTTCTAGGCAAACATTGTGTGTCACAAGAATATTGTTCAGCTATCCGCGCCTGACGGGAGTTCGGTAACGTTTACGGTGATCGAGTCACGACATTTCCGAAAGTGATTTCGATGGTGGTGGCAGGAAAGCATATGAGGCGTGGATGTAGCGCCTACTTAGCCTATGTAAAGGTTGTGGATACGCCAACACCACAACTATCCAATGTACCCGTTGTGTGTGACTTTCCAGACATATTCCCGGAAGACTTACCAGGAGTGCCACCTAACCGAGAGATCGAGTTCCGGATTGACTTGATACCGGTTGCCCAACCTGTTGCCAAGGAACCATATCGATTGGCCCCGATAGAGATGAAAGAGTTGATGGAGTAGTTGCAAGAGCTGCTTGACAAGGGGTTTATCAGACCGAGTATCTCTCCTTGGGGTGCTCCGGTCCTATTTGTGAAGAAGAAAGACGGTAGTATGAGGATGTGTATTGACTACCGTGAGCTGAACAAGTTGACAGTGAACAACCGATACCCCTTACCGAGAATAGATGATTTGTTTGATCAGCTTCAGGGTGCCAGTTGGTTTTCAAAGATAGATCTTCAATCTGGTTACCATCAGTTGAAGGTGAAGGAGCAAGATATCCCTAAAACAGCTTTCCGTACGCGCTATGGTCACTACGAGTTTCTTGTCATGTCCTTTGGTTTGACCAACGCGCCAGCTGCCTTTATGGATCTGATGAATCAGGTGTGTCGGCCGATGCTGGATAAATCAGTGATTGTGTTCATTGACGATATCCTGATTTATTCGAAGAGCGAGATTGAGCATGTCGGTCACATTCGGGAGGTTCCGGAGATGTTGAGAAAGGAGAAGCTATACGCCAAATTCTCCAAGTGCACATTTTGGTTACGTGAGGTTCAATTCTTGGGTCATGTGGTGAATCCCGACGGGATTATGGTGGACCCGTCAAAGGTGGAGGCGGTTATGCAATGGAAGTCACCGAAGACGCCATCCGAGATTCATATCTTCTTGGGTTTGGCGGGCTACTATAGAAGAATCATTCAAGACTTCTCTAAGATTGCCTCTCCACTAACCAAGTTGACCCGAAAAGATATGAAGTTCGCATGGGGTCAAGCTCAAGAGAAGGCATTCGAAGAATTGAAGGCGAGATTGACTCATGCTCCTGTTCTATCATTAGCTGATGGAAGAGAAGATCTGGTGGTTTATTCAGATGCTTCCTACAGAGGATTGGGGTGCGTGTTAATGCAGAGAAAGAAGGTTATAGTCTATGCGTCCTGATAGTTAAAGGTTCATGAGGTCAATTATCCTACTCATGACTTGGAGCTAGCAGCCGTGGTCTTCGCACTAAAGATTTGGAGGCACTATCTTTACGGTACGAAGTGCACTATCTTCACTGACCACAAGAGCTTGAAGTACTTCTTTGAGCAAAAGGATCTGAATATGAGACAGAGGAGGTGGTTGGAGCTTATAAAGGATTATGATTGTGAGATCCATTACCATTCGGGAAAGGCCAATGTGGTGGTGGATGCCCTTAGCCAAAAAGAGAGGCCCGAGCCGATTCCGGTGAAAGCGTATAGCTGATCATGACCTCTGATGTGATGAGGCAAGTCAAAGAGTTTAAAGATGAAGCACTGAAAGAAGATCATCTTAACTCCAGAATAATGAGAGGTCTGGTTGGGGAATTGGGTGAAAACACACTTGGTGTTAAAACTCGATTTGGTTGTGTGTGGATTCCTCGTTCTAGGGATCTACGGGTGAAGATAATGGATGAAGCTAACAAGACTCGATACTCCATTCATCCAGGTGCCACAAAAATGTATGAAGATATGGAGAAAGATTATTGGTGGCCGGGTATGAAGTGCGATGTGGTGGAGTATGTGAGTAAGTGCCTTACTTGCTTACAAGTGAAGGCTGAGCATCAAAGCCGTATGGGAAGATCCAACGTTTGGATATACTGGAACGGAAGTGGGAGCACATCACCATGGATTTCATTACGAAGCTGCCCCGTACTCCGAAAGGGTACGATGCCATATGGGTGATTGTGGACCGACTGACGAAGAGTGCTCACTTCCTACCGATTCGCGAGATATATTCATCTGAGAGGTTGGCTGATCTGTTCATCAAGGAGATTGTAACTCGTCATGGTGTGCCGGTGTCCATTGTGTCTGATCGTGACACCCGGTTTACATCTAAGTTCTGGAAGAAATTCCACGACGCTATGGGGACAAGGTTACATATCAGTACGGCTTATCATCCACAAACTGATGGTCAGTCAGAGAGGACCATTCAGACATTGGAAGACATGCTTCGGGCATGTGTGATCGATTTTGGAGGAAGTTGGGATGACCACTTACCATTAGCCGAATTCTCATACAACAACAGCTATCGTGCCAGCATTGGTATGCCACCATATGAGATGCTATATGGTAGGAGATGCAGAACACCCGTTTGTTGGGGTGAAATTGGTCAGAAAGAGTTGGGAAGCGTTGAGGTAATCGAGGCTACGACCGAGAAGCTTGAGAAGATCAAAGCCTTCATGAAGGCAGCCAAAGATAGACAGAAGTCGTATGCCGATAAACGACACAAACTGATTGAGTTCCAGGTGGATGACCGAGTGTATTATTCATTTCCAAAAGCGGGGCAAGTTGAGCACAAGATACATATGCCCTTTCCGAATCATTGCTCGGGTAGGAGAGGTGGCCTATAGATTAGAGTTGCCTGATGAGTTAAGTGGAATTCATCTGACGACCATGTATCTCATCTAAGAAAGTGCTTAGCAGAGGAAGGCATGATTGTTCCACTGGAGGATATCGAGGTAGACGAACGGCTCAATTATGTGGAGCAACTAGTGGCAATCATTGATCGAAAGGAAAAGAGCCTGAGGAATAAAGTGGTTCCCCTTGTGCGTGTACAATGGAAGCACAGGAAGGGATCTGAGTCTACGTAGGAGACTGAAGAAGAGATGAGGCAGCATTACCCAAAATTCTTTGAGGAATAACAGGTTTCGGGGATGAAACCTATATAAGGGGTGGACTTGTAACACTCAGTTATTTTAAAGTCAAGGAAGAGAAGTATAAACTGAAAGAAAAGAAGGAAAGGAAATAAAACGCAAGTCTAGGGGTAAAAAGAGTCCAAAAGGACAAAATGTTTGAAAAGTGGGTGTAAAAGGTGGTATGGCCGCCCATATGTCACATACAACTTTGATTTTCGGGTTTTAGAGAGAGAAAGAGCAGCAAGTTCTCGGTTTTGAAGGAAGAACAAGAAAGAGTTCGAATTCAAGGTAAGAATTCATGCTTTTATGGTGTTCTTGACTGGTCTTATCCTCGGGTTTATGCTTATGTGTGTTTGTATGAGATTGGGGTATGTTTTTAGTGGGTTTCTAGTAGTTGGATTCAATTTTCAAACGAGTTTAGAGGAAGCCATACTCAGAAGCTGCAAAGGTGAGTTCTAGGACCCCTCTTTTACTGGGTTTTAACTAATTTTGGGCTGGAAATGCATGAATGTATGTTTTATTAATTGGGTTTCCAACCCGTGTGCTTGAATGTGTGTATGTTGATGTTACAACGTGATGTGTGACTACGTTCATGCTTGATGATGTATGATTGTGTTTCTAAGGCTTAGAGGGTAAGAATTAATCTTAGAACATGATGAATGGTGCATGGAAACTGAATCTGATATTTTAGACCCACTTGATAAGTTTTTAAATCTGCCTAAGTGTTTGGATGTAAATGCAAATGAACAAGTAAGTCAATGTGGATGAAGTGAGTCAATGCGGATGAGCATTTGACTATGTATGGAAATGCGGATGAACAAGTAAGTCAATGCGGATGAAGTGAGTCAATGCGGATGAGCATTTGACTATGTATGGAAATGCGGATGAACAAGTAAGTCAATGCAGATGAAGTGAGTCAATGCGAATGAGCATTTGAGTATGGAAATGTGGATGAGCAAAGTAAGTCAATGCGGATGAAGTGAGTCAATGCGGATGAAGTGAGTCAATGCGGATGAGCATTTGATTGAATACGGAAATACGGATGAGCAAAGTAAGTCAAAGCGGATGAGCATTTGACTAAGTATGGAAATGCGGATGAGTTAGGCTAATGCGGATGACAAATGCGGATGAACTATAGCAAATGCGGATGACCTGTAGGAAATGCGGATGAACACTTAGAAAAATTCTGACTTTTTGGGAAAAAGGAGTAATGTAGGCTTTGACCTAGGAGGTTCCCGGGGGTTATGTAAGTTGACTTTTGGGGTCATAGATGGTATGATGGGCATGTAATGATGTGTGCTTGATGCTTATGATAATGAAGATGATGTTGCATGGTTATGCATTATGTATGTTACGTATGTATGATGACGAGTATGATGATGTATTAATGATATGTTTATGTTCCTTATGATGATGTATGATTATCTTTCCTATGACTTTACGTGTTATGATAATGAATGAACGAAGTATTATGTTACGTAAAGTGAAAGATAGTGAAAGAGGAACATGATGATGAGTGCATGCATTAATGAATGAATAAATGAATGTAAGAAAGCCATGCGAGCAAATGTATGGAGGTTCACACCCAATGAAGGGTGTTAGCTCAACTGTGTACGGGTTAGGTACCCCAGAAGGATGCACACTGGGGTCTAATCTTTGTGATTGACCATTCGAATGGGATCCTTGCCGCTTGCCCTAGGTACTGGAGTCAGCTTCGTGCACAATGTTCCAGGTCTATGAGAGACTCCAGGCCCAGTTACCCGGTTCATGCATAATGTTCGCGGTATAGCATATGGCATTGATCCATAATGAAAGAGAAAAGATAATGGTGAATGTACTTACCGTAGGTACTGGAGTCAGCTTCGTGCACAATGTTTGGGGTCTATGAAAGACCTCAGGCCCAGTTACCCGCTTCATGCACAATGTTTGAGGTCTATGAGAGACCTCAGGCCCAGTTACCCGCTTCGTGCACAATGTTCTAGGTATAGCATATGGCATTGATCCATAATGAAATAGAAAAAATAATGGTGAATGTACTTACCCTAGGTATTGGAGTCAGCTTCGTGCACAATGTTCGGGGTCTATGGAAGACCTCAGGCCCAGTTACCCGCTTCGTGCATAATGTTCAGGGTAATGTACATGTCACCAGTTGTAACGATAAATGAATGAAAGAATGAACGAAAGAATGACGAAGATAATAATGATATTATATGTATGTTCGTACCATGTATGATCACGAATGAATGTAAAGTATGTTT
This sequence comes from Flaveria trinervia, assembly GCA_025506515.1. NCBI lineage: Eukaryota > Viridiplantae > Streptophyta > Magnoliopsida > Asterales > Asteraceae > Flaveria > Flaveria trinervia. The sequence continues at coordinate 22,614,268 of CM046449.1, read as the reverse complement.
TGCTATAAAACTAGAACTCACTCAGCAACGCTGACTTTTATTCATTTTCCAGTTGGCAGGTAAGGTTGCTGAGGATGGCACGAGGCGGCTGCTCAGCTCTTTTGGATGGCATCCATTTATTTAAAGCTTTTGTGATGTAATACAACAATGTAATTTTGTAACCGACGAACAATGCATTATTTTGCAAAAGCTTTTATGATGAAATGAAATGCCATTTGTTTTATGTTTCCGCTGCAATGTTTTGATGATTAAATGCAAAGTATATGTTTTATGTGCGATGAATTATCAGCTGTAAGCATCCCGGGAACCGGGCCTTACATTCAATCTGCTAAGCATGTCTCAGATCTATGACAAGAAATATTCAACTCACTTTACCGACACTCATTGCTATATTCTAAAACCTGGATTTCAGATCTCAGAAGAATGGGTTGTCCTAAAGACCCCGAGGAAGAATAATATTTATGTTTTAAACCTGAATTCTACAACACCTACGCACAGACGTTTGTGGCACACAAACTTTAAAAACATGAAGAGACTGATCAAAGGAAACCATGTCATTGGTCTTCCTCAAAAAGAATTTCATTCTATTGATCACTGTTCAGCGTGCCTCAAGGGAAAACAACACAAATCTTCTCATAAATCCAAGCTGGTGAACACATACAATACTCCATTGAAGCTACTTCACATGGATCTATTTGGACCAACTCATGTTATGAGCATTGGAAAGAAATAGTATTGTTTGGTGATCATTGATGACATTTCATGATTTACATGGGTTTTCTTCTTACTTCATAAAAATGAGGCATCCCAAATAATACAATACTTTATCACAAAAGTTGAAAATCAATTTGATCTTAAGGTGAAAACAATTAGAAGTGATAATGGAACTGGATTTAAAAATGAAGACATGAGTTCTTTTTGTGCAACCAAAGGCATTGCTCATCAATTCAGTGCAGCTAGAACTCCATAACAAAATGGCGTAGATGAAAGGAGGAATAGAACACTAATTGAAGCAGCAAGAACAATGTTAGCCGATGCTAAACTGCCTATTACCTTTTGGGCAGAGGCAGTTAACACATCGTGCTTTGTGCACAATCGAACTTTGATTGTAAAAGAAAGTAACATGACTCCATATGAACTGCTTTTTCATAGAAAACCATTTATTGGATTTTACAAGTCATTTGGTAGTCCTGTCTCAATATTAAACACACGAGACTATTTGGGAAAATTTTCATCCAAGTCTGATGAAGGATTCTTTGTAGGTTATTCTTCAGTTTCAAAGGCTTACAGAGTGTTTAATCCTAGATTAAACCTTATTGATGAATCAACTAATGTTTAATTCAAGGAACATTCATTTCCCAAATCTACAAATGGTCCCGACTGGTTGTTTGATATTGACTCTTTTACAAAATCATTTGATCAATTTCATTTGTCTGATGTAGGAAACAAACATTCGGCTAAACCTTATTTAGGAGTTGAACAAAATGATAACTTTCCAATGATACCTCCATCATCCACTCCACATCTGAATGAAGATGTTTCACTACAAGCTGATCCCATCAGGCAATCATCACAAAATCAAAGTTTATCAATTGAAACTAGTCCAAGCTTAATAACTTCACCATCAGAAGATCCATCAACTGAAGGAAGAACTCAAGATCAAGCTACACCTCCAATTGAAACAAAAAATGTCAAATGATGAAAGCAATCAATGTACTGCAGATGTTGACGCAGTCATAGAGACTCAATCAGACTATCTTCATAACTCCCTAACAATACAAGATGAAGGTGCCTCTGACCATAATGAACTGAATGTCTCCAATCTTGATGCAACCATTGCTGGTGACTCCATTCCAATATTGGTTAACTTAATGAGAGGATGTCAAGAAGCAAGTCCAATATTGCAAACATCTATTTGTTCTCATGCTTTTTATGTCAAACAGTACACAAGAACATCAAGGAGGCTCTTCAAGACAATAGCTGGATTGAAGCAATGCAGGAAGAATTGCTCCAATTCAAGAAGCAAGAAGTATGACAACTAGTAGATCTTCTCGAAGGACAATACCCTATCGGTACCAGGCTCTACAGGAACAAGACTGATGATAGAGGGATCGTCCTCAGAAACAAAGCAAGATTAGTGGCATAGGGATACACTCTAGAAGAAGGAATCAATTATGACGAAGTGTTTGCATCTGTTGCCAGATTAGAAGAAATCAAAATCTTTCTAGCATATTTTGCGTTCGTGAAATTTACTATTTATCAAATGGATGTGAAGTGTGCCTTCTTGTATGGAAAGATTGCTAAGGAGGTCTATGTTAGTCAACCACCTGGCTTTGAAGATCCAGATTTCCCTCATAGAGTTTACAAGCATGACAAAGCTTTGTATGGTCTTCACCAAGGTCCAAGGAAGTGGTATGAGACTCTATCATCTTTTCTTCCTAAAAATGGATATGAAAGAGGAAAGATTGATCAGACTCTCTTTAGAAGGAGAAGAGGAAAAGACATGCTGGTTGTCTAGATTTATGTGGATGATATTATATTTGGCTCAACAAACAAGCAACTCTGCAAAGATTTTGAAGACCTAATGCATTCAAAATTCCAAATGAGTGCAAAGGGATAACTCACTTTCTGCTTAAGAGTGCAAGTCCAACAGAAGGCAGATGGAATCTTCATCAACCAATCCAAATATGTGGATACAATGCTGAGGAAGTTTCATTTTGCTGATTGTCAGTCTATTAGAACACTAGTTGACACCAAAGTGAAGATTAGTCTTGATCTAGAAGGCAAATCTATTAATCAGACTCAATATCAATCCATGATAGGCTCACTTATGTATCTTACTATTAGCAGACCTAATATTATGTTGGTGTTTGTGTGTGTGCCATGTATCAAGCTGATTTATAGGAATCACATGTGAATGCAGTCAAGAGGATATTCAGATATACGAAGGGCAAACTAGCTCTTAGGTTATGGTATCTAAAGGAAGTAGATTTTAATCTCTATGCATTCACAGATAATGATTATGGAGGATGCAACTTCAACAGAAAGTCCATGCTGAGCAAAGACGTGATGAAACATGCACATAGTGTAGATGTACTGATCCAAAAGATTCCCAATGAGGAACATATCCAAATTAGATAAATCTACAAAATCAATACATTCCAAGTGAATGAACAAAAGAATCCCATCATGGATCACCTTCCAAAGTGAAATGAAAAGAATCCTAATGTAGATCATCATGAAAAAGGATCAAAGTAAAAGAATCCCAATGAGGATTAGGAAAATGAGTTCTCATAGCTTAAGTAACCTGGTAAGGAAAGTTGTGAAAAAGTTCTACCATGCATTGTATAAGGATGGTTGATCATTCCATGCGTTTGTGTGTGAGGTACATATTGAATAATTAAATCAACCAAAAACATGATAAATATCACTTGCATCAAAATATCAACCTGGTATGAGTTTAAGAGGACAAACATACCTTCAATCATCAAGTTCATAAACATGTCCATTTTATCATAAAGGATGCGCATGTGTAATGTAAGATTGATATGATCCCAACAAAAGATATACTTCTCCTCATTATTAATAATCAAAGTTATACTCATAAGTTTTTTTTAAATCTTCAAAGTTTCTATCTAGATGTGGATATAAACTTTAGGGGGGTAATTTAAAATGTTTGATTAAATCTATATAGATTCTTAATATCTTAAATTACTTTCTTAAAAATTAAAAACAAACCAAATAAAAATTCACGTGTGGTGCAGAAGTTATACCATGATATCTCAACCTATGGAGATTCTTGGAAGCATGAAAAGTCCAAGATTAGTCAAACACTTGGAAACTTGTATCACTTCTTACATACAAGTAAATCCAAGCAAGAATTGACAAAGTGAACAGTCAACAACTTCATAAGACATAAATTCAATCAAATACAACCTTCATAACAAGAAAAATCAAAAGCAGAAAACATTAAGTTTTGGTTAAGTTCAATATTTAATGCGGGTAAGTGCATTGGTAAATACAGGTGAAGGTAACCCATGCATGTAACCAATGTGGGCAACTGTTTATTTCTAAGTGCAACTAATGTAGACAAAGAATATACTCTGCCACATTGGTGTGTTACAAGTATACATAATTTTTTTTAAAGTGTTAAAACCTATGCGGAACAGAGGTGTTCAACCGCATTTGTTAATGCAGATGAAATCTACACTTTCGCATTTGTTTTAGTCATCCGCATTTGGTGATTTCCTCATCAACCGCATTTGTGGATGTGTATCTTCAAATTTCATGTAATTTCAAACAAAATAAACAAGTTCTTATCTCCTGTCACAATGAATGATGATCATGTAAATGTGAACTACAAACTTCCGCATTTGTTACAGTGTTTAAATGAGGATGTCTAAAATCATAAGTTCAACTCTATCGCATTTACTACAGTGACAAATGCCGATGAACTTCGTTCTTCCGCATTTGACACAGTGCACAAATACGGATAGAAGAAAACTTCCGCATTTGATATAGTGTCCAAATGCAGATGTCTACATTACACAAATGTTGATGAACTTATGTTCTTCCACATTTACAAAAGTAAACAATATGGATAGCCAAAATACTTAAAATTTCCACTTCCGTATTTGCTATCGTGATTTAAAAATCTGACCGCATTTTTTATGCCTCCATACGACCCCGCAGAATCATCACAACCTCAATCACCACCCAAACATTAAAGAACATAGGTTGTATAATCCTTAGAGGGAGTATTGTTGCACCCTGAAAGGATCATACATGCCAATTCAATTGGTGATTTGATGGTTGTTCTGTTGAGATTCCCACAAGCCCAAGAATTAATGCGGATGAAGATTCTGTAGTAGAAGATCCAGTATTGGGTTACCATATTTGTTAATGTGGAAGGCAAAGAAAAAATGCTGACAAGTGTTTGTTCTTCCGCGTTAACTAATGCGGGTAGTTTAGAAGAATGCAGACAAGATTTTGTTCATCCACATTTGCCAATGCGGATAATCAGACAAATGCACACAAGTGTTTGTTCTTCCACATTAACAAATGCGGATAGCTTAGAAGGATGCGGACAAGATTCTGTTCATCCACATTTGCCAATGCGGATGACCAGACAAATACACATAAGTATTTGTTTATCCGCATTAACCAATGCAGATGACAAGACAAATACGCATAAGTATTTATTCATCCGCATTAACCAATGTGGATGACCAGACAAATGCGCATAAGTATTGTTCATCCATATTAACCAATGCGGATGACCAGACAAATGTGCATAAGTATTGTTCATCCGCATTAACCAATGCGGATGACCAGACAAATATGCAGAAGTATTTGTTCACCCGCATTAACCAATACGGATGACGAACATAGTAATGCAGAAGATCAAGTAAAGAAATGTTGATCAAGTCAATTCATCCGCATTTGCCAATGTGGATGAACAAGAAGAAATGCGAATGAAGACTTAGACTAGTTCTGATGTATAGGTCAGGGGTAGTTTAGTCATTTTGTAAAAAGGCATCTTGTCTGCCTATAAATAGAATAGAAAATCTCGTACATGTGGTGACAGAAAATAGACAATCAGAATATTTTTGTATTCCCTTGATGCATTATTACTTTTCTTGCTAAACCCTAGCAGACATTGTAATCAATCACCTTTTTTAATATATTCAAAGCATTTTTGAGTATTTCTTCTACATTAAATGTTTCTTGATTGTATGATTCTTCCATTCAATCATTAACCCAATCATTATATTTGATCCTAAGTGAGAATCTCAATCTCACTACCTAGTCACAGACTCTTATAGTATTTTCTCATGTGAAAGAGATCATGCAGAGGTAGATTGAACATGTCCTGCCATGTGTAGACATTTTCAACACCTTGATCTCTAATGACATGCTATGTTTCTAGATTTGTAGAGTACGTGTAGGATAAGACGGGTCTTCCTGATGCTAGAGAAGCTATTTGAATTGGAGTTGGTGAAGCTTCCTCTTGTTGCACATCCTTAGGATGTTCTGACTCATCCTGAGGTATGGAGATGGATGCTTCTTTCTTCTTATTCTTTGGCTTTGGGTTGGAAGCAATCATTTTTCTACTCTTTGAATCTTTTAACTGAGAAGATTGACCTACAAGACCTGGTTGATCTTCTTTATTCCTCTCAGTTGGGTCTTCCTCTCTCACAGGTTCAGATTGAGAGGGGATAGAACCCTACTGTGGATCAGAAGTGGAAGCTTACTGAGGCTCAATAGGAGATTCAAGTTGTGTTGTCTCAAATGGTTCAACCTTAATCTCCACTTCCTGAGGGAGCTGACTTGGTGGGGAGTGTAAGTTAACAAGTTCACCTCTTTGAATCTTTTGCTTGATCACCTGAATGTGCTCATTCATAATGGATAGAGACATAGGACCAAGTCTCCTTCTGGAGAATCCATATAGCTTCAAGAAGCTCATTATTCTCTATCTGTAAGCATACTTCCTCATGTTCTTTTGAATGATGGCCCTTGATTTTGCAACATCTTCCCTTAATTTTCTCTTTGTTAACTTATGTTCTTTGAGTACTTCAAGCTCAAGTTGTTTGAGATACTCAAACTCTATGTACTCAAAGGAAAAGGGAAGAAGTGTAGATGTCTGGTATAGGCCTGTGGCACTCAAGTTGTTGATCATATTGATCTTATCAGTCTCTTTGTCTACTTGAGGTTCTTATGGAGCCACAACCTTAGGACTTTCTTGAACAGGGGAGAGAGTAGGAACATGCTTATATAGTCTTTTTGTCTCTTCTTCTATTTAATTTGGAGAAGTAAATTTGCATCCTTTGCTTCCTTCCTCTCTCTTGGCATTTCCATGTCAACCAGTTCATTGAGCTCTTCTAAGAGGAGGAAGATGTTCTCATCAATGTCATAGTTCCTGGTTTGTAGGTAAGTAATCCTAACTGCCCTCAACTTATCATCTTGAGTGTTTGGTTTGGGGGCATCCCTGATTATAGCTTTTATGAATCCTGTAGACCTAGAGGAACTTTCTCCCTTTAGCTTCCTCTTCCTCTCTCTCCTCCTCAATCTCATCAAAAGTCATATTCCTTTTCCCTTTGTCATTCACAGACCTTTGTGACTCAAGGTGGAGAAAGTTTTGGCCTTCATTGCTTGTTGTAGCCTCCAAGCTCTGGCCAGAGAGAGGTAGTGATACACCTTTACCAGCAGGTGTTTCACTGAGGGAATGAATTGTTGAAGTAGTTATAGGTGTGACAGGGCTCTCAGGCTCCACCACTGGCCTTCAGTCAAGGTTTTCCCTTTAAAGCTAATCTTAGGGTCTGTCTCAACATCTAGTTGATTAATAGTATTACCTAATTGCCTTTGTCTCCTTCTAAGAATGTACTCTTTAGTAATTCTGTCTTGAATCCTTTATGCCAGCCTGTCAACTTGTCTAGATTGGCTTGGATTAACAAGTGGCATGTTGATCAGGTCAAGACCTTCATAGTAGTTCAAGGTCTAAAAATGAAAATTTCTTGTTGCCCTTGAACTTTTTGAAGAATAAGGGCTCTTCTGTTTACATCATACATCCATCCTATTATGTAAGTGGAAGTTCCTTGAGGTGGAGATGATACTGCCCTTGGTATACCTTCCTTAAAAAGACTCTGAATGTAGGAGTCTATTAAGTCCATATCAATATGAACTTGAGGAAGTTGCTGACTATGGACAATTGTAAGTGAGGATGGTGAGCCCTCAATGTCCATGCTCTATAAAGAACTCCCAAGTTCTGTGTCTGTGATGACTTTCTCCCCTTTTTTGGTAGCATCACCCACTTGCATAGGTGAGCTAGAGGTTAGGTCAACCACTTTCACAGATTCTTGTGTTCCTAGTTGAGCTCTTCTTAAAGGTCTCCCAGCTAGTTGTTCCTTAAGATAAGATATCTCAAATTCTTGATTATTAACCCTTTTTGCAAGGTAGTCACCTGAGATTCAAGATGACTAACTTGGAGACTAGATAGGTGCATGTTTGTGAAAGTTTTTGCACCTTTAGCCTCAGATTCCCCTCATCTTCATCAGAAGAATCATGGGTGGTTGACCAAAGTCTTGTCTCTCATCACTAGCATGAAGTTCTTGGCTGTTGGTTTTCCTCTACTCACTGACAACTTGAGTGGAAGTGTCAATGGGCCGAGTTGCCATGGTTGAGGTCTTAATGATGTAATCACTTGCTGAAGTGAGAGCCTCTTCCATATGGATATCCTAAACCGGTTCAGAAGTATCCACCTCAGTGATGGGTGACTGATGTGGGCTAGACATAGGTGACTCCGGAGCACTCATCTCTCTTTGAGTAATGGGGTAGAAGAGAAACTCATGGTACTCTAGAGGCTGGGGATGGTAGTTTAAGTCTAGAGGCTGGGGATGGTAGTTGCCCCCTAAAGGTTGTTCATTAGAGTGTTGAGACTCAAAGTGAAGGCTTAAGGCAGTTGGGCTTGTGAGCTCATCAGGCTAAGCATAAGGAACCTCAACATTGATCTTTGAAGTAAAGGGCATGGTTTGATCCTCAGGAAAAGTGGGAGCTCTAGTATCCACTTCTTCCTGTATGGGTAAGTATATGGGGGTCTGAACAAACTCAATAGCTTGAGTAGGGGTACACTTAGATTTTCTTTTGTAGGTGAGGATGATTTGTGGTTGTTTTGGTGGTTTAGATATAAAAGGTGTGGGTTCAACACTAGCTTGTGTTGCTAGGTTGTCACCTTGAGCAATGAGCTTTAATATTTTTGGGACAAGGGCTATTTCAACCCCTGAGAAGCCAACAGTTGGCTTCTTCAAAATTTTAAAGATGTCGGGCTTCATCTATCCGAATTTGAGAATATTGCTTGTTCCCTTAGCTGTGAGCCCAGTTCACAGTTGAGAATGTATTGAAGATATCTAGGAAACATGTAATACTTTAAGGAGTCCAAGTTAGCAAGCATATTTGTATAAACAAATTAAGGGTACCTGAACTTGACCCCCTGAACCATCTCATGCACTATGAAGGAGAGATCTTTAGGAATCTGGTCCCAACCCCCATGATTGTTCGATAAGCTATGGATGACCACATGAAGTAAGTACTTCCACCGGGATGAGACCTTCCCTTTCTTAAAGATATTTATAGAGAAATCCCCTTCATAGCCTATATGCTGGAAGGACTGGTTAACAACTTCTTTTGGAAGGACAAGTCACCGTCCTCATCATCCAGTTGTAGATGAGCATTTATGATGGCTGGAGTGATAAAGATTGTCCTCCCCTACATTGTAACAGACAGTTCCTTCTCCCCATCTAGAACAACCTTTTGACAGGTTTTCCAAAAATCAAGCAAATAATCCTCATAAAGAACAGGATCAATGGTAAGGGAGGTGAAGTAGTAAGACAGAGCCAAGAATTGGCAAACCTCTTAGAAGTGTGGATATTTCTTGGAGTTTAACAAAGCAACCTGGTTGTGTTGCCTGTGTAACTGCATCGAGAAATCTGGGTTATTTCTTCGGTAAAGGTTAACCAATTTAGAAAGCTTAAAGGTGAAGGAAAGATGACGAAGGCGTTTCAGAGAGAAATTTGGGAATTTAGATTTGGAGGAAAGATGAAGATGATAGAAAGAGGGGGAACCATTGGATTTAGACGTGAAAAGGATTTAAGACAAAGTTAATGAAAGAGGATAAACTTTGAAATCTGGATGTCGGTCCCAATGTTGGATCTTGTATGCCCAAGACACATACAAGATTGATGTGGTTAGCACGTTATGATCCAAGTCGGGTCATACCCAATAACAAGCTATACAAACACCAATAAATATTTATTTGTTGATGAGATCATATAAATATTGACACCAATCTAGAAAATGGGTTTTCTAAAACATTGGTTTTGTAATAGAACAACATTATATGGATAATTTGTTCATGAGAAATTATTTGTTTCATTATTTAAGTGAGTTAAATAATAACAAATAAAAAGGTGTTTTATGTTATAAAATTAAAAGAGGTTTAATTTTATAACCTTATGGGTTGAGAGTGTAAATTTTATAAAAATTAATTTGGGAGGAACCCATTTTGAATGGGTTTCGGCCGCCACTTTGTGGGGTTGTGTGGAATCTTTTGGTCTTGAGTTCTACAAGACATTACTCTTCCTTGCACTCTTCCATCTATCTCTCTCTCACACAAACACAAGCAAGTTCTTTTCCTCTCTTCCTTTGCTGAAAATTCGTCTCTTGCAAGCTGAAAATTTGGGTTTTGACTTGGCTACATTCGGATTTGCAAGAAGAAAGGTTTGAGTTTTTGGTGTTCTTTTACCTAACAAGTTAGGTGTTTGCTAAGGCTTGTGGGTATACAAGCTTGAGGAATTCTATTTTGGAGGCTATACATTCATGAAACATCATCTTCTTCTTCTCATCCATACCACATCTTTTTGTTCTTGAAAGGTAGTTTCAATAACACCCTATGGTTGCCTTTTTCGTTTGATAGCATTTCATTTCACATATATATGATCCTTGTTTATGGGTTTTGTTTTGGGTTAAAAATGGTTCAAATTTTCAGATTATAAAACACTTTTAACCACTAATATCTGCTGTGTTTTTCAAGTTTAAATGGTTAAACTTGCTTTGATAAACATATTACAAAACCCAACAATGGCATCTAGAGCCGGTTATGTGGAATACTTGCTTCAAATTCTTGAAAATTAGTTTTCATTGACTTTTTCAACTATTAGGGGCTGTTTTGTTATGGATGATTGAATCTCTTATGTTTCAAGGTTTTATCATACATGCTTTAGTATAAACCTGAAAGATTAACATCAAATGGTTGATTGTATTGTTTGGACAAAACCCTAAAGTTTTGGTTCATCTTGGCCAGAACTTTAACTTTAAAAAAAGGGTTCATAGTTGTTCTTGAATGTTGGATATGATACATATTTTGGTGCATAACATATCCTTGACCTTATGTTTTTGTTTTTGGTTGATTGTGATTTTGTCATGTTGGTTTTGTTTCTTGAAAGGGTTGTAATATTTGTGTTTGTATTTTGGGTTGTAATTTATTTATTCATTGGTTATGTAATAAATAGATTATGTGCATTTCTTTTATTAGAAAAATTGTATTTGGATATGATTTTGTAAAAGAAGTTGCACAAGATGAAGACCCAAAGAAGGACACAAAATACATGGAAACTTGAAGCATTTGGATGTGGATTCAAGTGGGAGTTCATGGACACATTTAGATGTGCCATTGTTAACCCTCAGGAAAGACCTTATGACAACACTTGTGATAGCAAACAAGTGTAGTCAACTTAGTGGCTATGGTTATGCACTTATGTTTGTATGATTATGCTTGTTTGTTTTGTTTGTTGGTTTGTTGTTTGATATTTGGATATGCATAACAAACTCATTAACAAACTTAACAAGCTGAAAATTGATGGTTCTTTATCATTAAGTGATTAACAAAAGGTTATTGAAAGGATAATGATTTTAATAAAAGGGATTTTATTAAAAATTGAACCATAGGGTACCTTGTATTTGAAAGCATGCAAATATAAGGTACATAGAGTTTTCTAAACTAGTATTATGAAAACTTAAAAATTCTTTTATAAACAACTTAAACACCATCCTGTTGCACAAAACTTGAGTCACTTGGAAACTTTAATGGGATAAAGGTCACTTAACCATTTTAAGGGAACTTGCGATTTGAAGTGGTGATACCATATTTGTGAGATAAAGGTCACCTAACCACTTATGTTGGAAAACTCACATGTGTATGTCAGTAGGGTAACTTGATTTGCAAACCTGTTTAATGGATCACCTACAATGTGTTTTACAAAGATGTTGATGGGATAAACATGCCGACCACACATATGATGTTTAAGTCGATCCCATACCTTAGAAGTTGCAAAGGGTTGCAATTGTCAAAACGTTGACTACCTTGTTAATTTAAATATTGGGATAAAGGTCACCTAACAACTATTTAAATGTAACGTTGGATTCTAGAATTTTACAATTATGTAAGACACTTAAAAGGGTTTTAATTATTAAAATATGAATAATATCGAAAATAATAAAATTGAACTTTGTCTAATTTTGTAGATGGCCATCAACAATAATGAAAATAATGACATCTCGTTCGCTCACTCACTATCACTAAGAACCATTCTCCAAAAGGAGTGTCTAAATCATAATAACTTTATAGATTGGTTTCAAAACTTGAGAATTGTTCTCAAGCAAGCAAAATGCTCGTATATTTTAGACGCTCCGATTCCCGATCAACCTAATGAGGAGGATGAGGAGGCCTATAATAATCGGGTGAAATACACTAAGGACTTGGTCCAAGTGTCTTGCCTCATGTTGGCAAGTATGACTCTGGAACTCCAAAAGGAGTATGAACATCATGGAGCATACGACATGATTACCCAGTTGAAGGAAATGTTCCAACAACAGGCAAGGGTAGAGCGCTTCAAAATGGTTCGAGCACTCCATGCATGTCATATGGATGACACCCAATCTATTTCGCCTTATGTACTTAAGATGAAAAGCCACATTGACCGCCTGAAAGGCTGAATTGTCCCGTGTCGAAAGAGTTGGCTACGGATTTGATCCTCAACTCTTTGTCAAAAAGGTTTGACAACTTTGTCATGAACTATAACATGAACGAGTGGGATAAGAACATAAGTGAGCTTCACCCCGCACCTAAGGCAAATGTTGCTAAGGGTATAGGGCACATTAGGGGAAAGGGAAATGGAGTGGTAAGAGCGCCACCACCAAAACTAGCAGAGAAGAAGCAAAAGGTTACTTCGAATGACCCATGCTTTAAGTGTGGGCAGATTGGACATTGGGCAAGTAATTGTCCGGTCCATCTCAAAGAGTTGCAAGCTAAGAGGGATGCCGGGCAAACCTCAGGTACACATTTCATGATTCATATTGATCTAAATTTAATATCCTCTAACACATGGGTATTGGATACCTGATGTGGAACTCACATTTGCAACTTATTGTAGGGGTTCAAAAGAAGTAAGGACTTCAAGAAAGGGGATGTTAGCCTCTACATGAGGAATGGGGCTAATGTTCAAGTTGAAGACCGAGGGGACTACAACTTGAAGCTTCCAAATGGTTTGGAAGAAATTTTGAACAATGTTTTGTATGCTCCTATTTTGACTAGGAACATTATTTCTGTTTCCCAATTAAGACAATATAGTTATGTTATGACATTTATTGAAAATGAAATTCATGTTTCTTTTAATGACATCTTTTATCTTAAAGCTATTCCTATTAATGATATTTATGAATTGGTTCGTGAAAACACATTATATGATAGCTCATTGTACCAATCCACCACCAAGAAACTCAAATTGGATTTGAGTGATACCTATCTTTGGCATTGCCGTCTTGATCATATAAACAAGAAACGCATACAAACACTTCAAAAGAAAGGTCTTTTAAAAGCAAGTGAATATGATTCATTTGATGTATGTGAATATTGTTTACAAGGTAAAATGACTAAGGCACCCTTTAGTGGCAAAACCGAAAGGGCAAAAGATTTATTAGGAATCATACATTCGGATGTATGTGGTCCTTTTAAACCAATGACTTGGTACAATGAAAGATACTTCATTACCTTTACCGACGACTATAGTTGATATGGTTATGTGTACTTGTTAAGACACAAAGATAAAGCTTTTGTAATGTTCAAAATCTTCCAGAATGAAGCAGAAAATCAACTCAACAAGAAAATAAAAACTCTCCACACCGATAGAGGAGGTGAATACCTAAGTGATGCTTTCAGAGATCATCTTAGAAGTTGTGGTATTGTCTCACAACTATCTCCACCTAGAACACCACAACACAATGGTGTGTCCGAGAGGAGAAATCAAACTCTATTGGATATGGTTCGATCTATGATGGCTGAAAGCTCATTGGCTCTATCATTTTGGGGTTTTGTTTTGCTCTCTGTGGCCCGTATCTTGAATATGGCCCCAACCAAGAAAGTGGAAATAACACCTTTTGAATATAGCAAGGAAGGGTTCCATCACTATCATATTTAAAGGTATGGGGTTATGAGGCTTATGTTAAGACTCCCACCTCAAACAAGTTAGAAAGTCGTTCCACAAAGTGTATCTTCATTAGATATCCTAAAGATTCTATGAGATATTACTTCTATGATCCATTGGAACAAAATGAGTTTGTTGCCAAGAAGGCTGAGTTCTTAGATGCTAAGTTCCTTACGGAAGGAACTAGCAGTAGAACAGTGGATCTTGAGGAGGATTAAGAACCAAAGACCGATACACGTTTGGTTGACACTAGCACTCAACATGAGGATGTTGAGGATGATCAAATGGTTGATCAATACACACAAAATGTTCGCAAATCTGGTAGAATTAGTAATCCACCTGAAATATATGGATACTTCGTAGATGGATGCTATGTGGTAGATTCCGCTGAACCAACCACTTATCGTGATGCAATGTCCAATTTGGATTGTGATAAATGGCTTGAAGCCATGAACGTTGAGATGCAATCCATGTATGACAACCAAGTTTGGGACTTGGTTGTACCACCTCTTAACTCCAAGTTAGTTGGAAGTAAATGGGTTTTCAAGAAGAAAACTGATATGCATGGAAACTTGGATACTTATAAAGCTATACTTGTAGCAAAAGGTTTCACTCAAACTCAAGGGGTTGATTATGATGAGACCCTCTCACCGGTTGCAATGCTAAAGTCTATTAGGATATTATTTGCCATAGCTGATCATTATGATTATGAGATTTGGCAAATGGATGTCAAAACCGCTTTTCTAAATGGATATCCTGAGTAAGATGTCTATATGGTTCAGCCTGAAGGTTTTGTCGGTCCAAAATATCCTAACAAAGTATACAAGTTAAAGAAATCAATCTATAGATTGAAGCAAGCATCAAGAAGTTGGAATCACCATTTTGATGAAGAGATAATCAAATTGGGTTTATCAAAAATGCTGATCAAGCAAGTGTATATAAGAAAGCTAGTGGGAGCATCGTCACTTTCCTAGTATTGTATGTCGATGACATTCTACTATTTGGAAATGACATTCCAACCTTGGAAGGTGTAAAAGCTTGGCTTGGAAGCTGTTTTTCCATTAAGGATCTTGGTGAAGCTGCCTATATTTTGGGAATAAAGATTTATAGAGATAAATCAAGGCGGTTGATAGGTTTGAATCAAATTTCATACATTGATAAGATCTTGAAAAGGTTCAAGATGGAAAACTCTAAGAAAGGTACCATACCTATTCAAAGAGGAATGATATTGAGTAAGACTTAATGTCCAAGCTCAAAGGACGAGCAAGACAAAATGAAGGGAATCTCGTATGCATCCGCCATAAGATCCATCATGTATGCAATGATATGCACTAGGCCGGACGTGTCATGCGCTTTGAGCATGACAAGCCGATACCAGCAAAATCCAAACTGATCGGGATGACTCGTAGTAAAAGGCTACATGGATGAAAGTTTCCAAACTGATCGGGATGACTCACGATCACAATCGGGGTACATTTTCATCTTGAATGGAGGAGAAATTTCTTGGAAGAGCTCTAAGCAAGATGTGGTGGCATTGTCAACTATAGAGTCAGAATACATCGTCGCTTCTTTAGCAGCTCAAGAAGCTGAATGGTTAAAGAAATTCATTTCCGATCTAGGGTAGCCCCTTCCATTCAGGAACCCCTAGAAATTCTTTGTGATGACGTGGGTGTGATTGCTCAAATCAAGGAACCCCATGCACATCAAAAGACTAGGCACATCGAATGAAGATTCAACTACATAAGGGATGGAGTTGAAAAGGGAAAGATATGTATTCGCAAAGTTCACACGGATCAAAACATTGCGGATCCACTCACGAAGCTTATTGAAAAGGAAAAACATGAAAGTCATACTCGTGCCATGAGACTTCAATATTCTAGTGACTGGATTTGATCTTTAATTTTTGTATTAAGATATTGTAACCCTTTATTACTTGAATGAATTATTTGGTTATGATGATTCAACTAATATTCCTATTTTGCATGTTTAAAATCCATGAGTAAATCACTTACTCAAACATCCTTAGTCATTCATACTTGTGGGAAGAAGTATGAAGGTAAGACTATTATAAACATGGATTGGTAGACATTCATATGGATGAATATAGAGCAAAGGGTTGCTGCCAAAGTTCATAGATATTTGTGGGATACAAATATTGGACTGGCCTACATCTGAAATATTACTACATGGAATCTTCCTGATTGATCATAAGTAATTTTGAGTAAAGGCGAACATCATTTGGTATCCTTTGACCTGAGATACATATTGGGTCTTGATATTTACCGAATATTATACTTTGACTTAGTTCTTCCTTATTCTAAAACATGACAGTACATAAGTCTGAGTTCAGGTATAATACAAGGTAATTGTGAGAGACAAATGTAGTCAAGATGGGATTTGTCCCTCTTATTCATTAAGAATAAGATGTCTACGGCCTGATAAAGTTAAATTAATGGAGAATAATCATTCTGTGTTTCTGGATTTAACATGACATCTGTGACAAGAGGATAGATGATTGATTCACCTAAAGTATTTCAAGTTAGGTACTTGAAGAGGATGATGTTATTGAATGGCATTTAGTCATACATATTAAGGGTAGTAAACCGTTGTTAGGCGGTATTTACTGCTTGCATCTATCTTCTATGAATCTTGTGCAAGTGGGAGATTGTTAGATATTGTATGCCCAAGACACATACAAGATTGATGTGGTTAGTATGTTATGATCCAAGTCGGGTCATACCCAATAACAAGCTATACAAACACCAATAAATATTTATTTGTTAATGAGATCATACAAATAAATATTGACACCAATCTAGAAAATGGGTTTCCTAAAACGTTGCTTTTGTAATAGAACAACATTATATGGATAATTTGTTCATAAGAAATTATTTGTTTCATTATTTAAGTGAGTTAAATAATAACAAATAAAAAGGTGTGTTAATGTTATAAAATTAAAAAAGGTTTTAATTTTATAAACTTATGGGTTGAGAGTGTAAATTTTATAAAAATTAATTTGGGGGGAACCCATTTTGAATTGGTATCGGCCGCCTCTTTGTGTTAATGTTATAAAAGAGGTTTTAATTTTATAAACTTATGGGTTGCCTTTTTTGTTTTGATAGCATTTCATTTCCCATATATATATGATCCTTGTTTATGGGTTTTGTTTTGGGTTAAAAATGTTTCAAATTTTCAGATTATAAAACACCTTTTAACCACTAATATTTGCTGCGTTTTTCAAGTTTAAATGGTTAAACTTGCTTTGATAAACATGTTACAAAACCCAACACTCACCTCTAAAAAGTAGTTTGCTTTTTTCTCAAAAGTAGTTTTCTTGTAAGTCGAAAAAACTTTTGAAGCTAAATTGTCTTCGGAAATTTTAATAAAAAGCTTCCAAAGCCGTAAGGCCTTTGGAAGAATTGCCTAAGAGTTTTGAAAAATTTTGCTTCGGAAGAGAATTAAGAATTGGATGTTTTGTTCAAGAGAACAAAGCTTCCGAGAGTAATTGCTTCAGAGGAAATTGTCCTTGAAAACATATAAGTGCCTAAGAGAGGTTTTAAGCTTCGGAAGATATTTTTGAAATTTCTTCCGAAGAAAAATTACTTAGGCAGTTATTTGTTTTGATGGCATAAGTTTCTTCCGAAGATAAAATCATATCTTCCGAGGATCAAGATTTTTCAAAAATCTATGGAAAGTCTTCAAAAGATTTTTATCCAGAGAATACAAGAGCTTATGAAGGTGATAAACTAGACAACTTAGGACACATAGATTTTAAGAAATAATATGAATTAGTTTTAAGAAAAAGCTACCTAAAGTTAATCATCCCAATAGCTGATATAAGATACTTAAATATCTATTCATCAAAGGCTTCTGTAAACAGATCAGCATATTGTTCATTTGCGTTAGCCATAACTAGTTTAAGTAATCCCTTTTCAAAATTATCCCTAATTAAATGATACCTGATATTGATGTGTTTTGTCCTTGTGTGCTGCACAGGATTCTCTGTGATAGAGATAACACTATTGTTGTCTATGTGAATGGGAGTCTCCTTGAAGTGTAATCCATAGTCAAGCATCTGATTCTGAATCCGAAGCACTTCAAAACAGCAGCTTGCAGCAGTAATGTATTTAGCTTCAACAGTTGATGCAGAGACACATGATTGTTTCTTGCATTGCCATAAGACAACCCTTCCACCAAGAAACTGACATCCCCCAGATGTAGACTTTGCAGTCATGTTGCAACCACCATAATCACTATTTGTATATGCATACAAATTGAAGTTAGAATTCTTGAGATACCAAAAAACAAGTGTTGAGGCACCTTTAAGGTATCTTAGGATTCTATTGATAGTGATAAGGTGTGTCATCTTGGGGTTGGCTTGATATCTTGCACAAATACATATGGTAAACATGATATCAGGCATGCTAGCTATAAGATACATAAGAGACCTAGTCATAGCTCTGTAAAGGTGTTCATCCACTCACTCCCCCTTAAGATCCGGCCCAAGGGAGTGGTTTCTTGCTATGGGTGTCTTAGCAATCTTACAATCAGTAATGTTGAATCTTTTGAGTATGTCCTAAACATACTTTGACTAACTAATGAAGATGGCATCTTCAACTTGCTTCACTTGAATTCCCAGAAAGAAATTAAGTTCCCCCATGGCACTCATTTCAAATCTATCCTTCATCAGCATCTCGAAGTCTTTGTAGAGACTTGGATTAGTTAACCAAAGATGATATCATCTACATACATTTGAACTAGCATTAAGTCATTTCCTTGTCCTTTGATAAAGAGAGTTCCATCTATAGTACCCCTTCTGTATCCATGTTTGCAGAGATACTAAGATAGAGTCTCATACCACTTTCTTGGTGCTTGGTGCAACCCATAAAGAGCCTTATCAAGCTTGCAGGATCTACAAAACCAAGTGGTTGTTTGACACGCACCTCTTCATCAATCACCCCATACAAGAGAGCACACTTGACATCAAGTTGATGGACCTTCAAGTTCTTGGATGCAGCAAATGCCAAGAATATCCTAAAAACTTCCAGTCTTGCTACAGGAGCAAAGACATCAGTGTAGTTAGTTTCTTCTTCTTCTTGTGTGTATCCTATTCCTAAACACCCATTTGGTTCCCATAGTAGTCTTCCCATGAGGAAGTGGACATAGGTTTCGAACCTTTTGTCTTTTGAATTGAAGCAGCTCCTCTTGCATAGCTTCAACCCAACTTCCATCCTTCAGAGCCTCATCAATTTTCTTTGGCTCTATCTAGGACAAAAAACAATAGTGAAGACAAATGTTTGCTTCATGGGTTTGTCCTCTTGTTCTTACCCCTCTGTCAACATCTCCATTGATCTTTGTGGTGGGATGAGACTTGTAGATCCTTAGCTGAGGGATCACAGCAAGTTGCTGAGAGAGATCTAAATTAGAAAAATTTAGATCTGGAATTAATGTTTCTCCCGCCACACCAGCACACTTATAAGAGAGACTTGATCCAATAAGTGTGTGACATTATTGATGTTTTCATCTATTGAATGATTATCAACATCATGAAATTCTTGATCACTGTCATCACCACCATTGTCCTCTGCATTTGAAGTTTCTTTATCTGGTTCTTGAGCCTTTGAACTAGAATTTGAAGGCATCTCAGATGTATCAGCTGAATCTTTCATTGTTGTGCTAATAGAAACCTCATTTGTAGAAGTAGTTACAACTGAAGCTAAAGATATGTAACTTGAAGGTCTTCTTAGCTTGAATCTTGGATTAGGATCACCTGGAAATAAGATATATGTAGATCCTGAAACATTCTCACAAGATTTGTTAAAACAACTGGTAACTAAATCAAAATCAAATAGCCAATCAGGACCAGAACTAGTGACACTAGGTGTGTGTTCATTGAAAATCACATTGGCTGACTCCTTAACAATTCTAGTTCTGAGATTGTATATTATATAAGCCTTAGCTTGAGAAAAGTATCCAATGAAGTTTCCATCATCTGATTTCTCAGCAAATTTGGCAATTAGATCTTTGGTATTCAAGATAGTGCAAGGACATTCAAATGACTTGAGAAAACCGATGAAAGATTTTCTCTTGTTCCAAAGTTCATAAGGAGTCTTGCCATGAGTCTTAACCACTAAACCTTTGTATTGCACATAGCAGGCAATGTTGACTACCTCTGCCCAGAAGGTGACGGGCAGCTTAGAGTCAGACGACATGGTTCTTGTTGCTTCAATCAGTGTCATGTTTCTCCTCTCAGCAACACCATTTGGCTGAGGAGTCCTGGGAGCACTGTATTATCTTGTAAACCTTTTCATCACAAAATGTATCAAGGGTTTGGTTCTTAAATTCAGTTCCTTTATCACATCTTATGGTTTTGACCTTGTGATCACATTGATTCTCAATCTTTAAGATGAAATTCTGTAGAATCTCAGGAGTCTCATCTTTAGTTCTAAGGAAGAAGACCCAAATGATGCTTGTAAAGTCATCTGTGATCACCAAACAATAAGAGGTCCTTCCTAGACTCATTACAGTGGTGGGGCCAAAGCGATCTATATGTAACAAGTGTAGGGGTGTAGTGATGGAGTTTCTTTCCTTAGGCTTGTGAGACACCTTGTGTTGCTTCCCTTTCAGGCATGCAACACAATGATCATCACTTGTAAACTCTTTCTTTGGCATTCCAGTTGCCAATCATTCATAATTAGTTTATTCATGTTTTTAAAGTTTATAGGGCACATTCTTTTATTCCAGAGGAAAGACTCGTCACTATTTGCTTTAGATTGAAAGCATGAAACTTCTCCTGAGGGAGATGTTTCTTGCAAATCTATCTTGTACATGTTCCCTCTCCTGGGTGCTCTGAGCAAGATATGCTCATGAGGAATGACCACCCCAGGCTTGAGAACAATGCACTCATGCTTTGTAAAGAACATGTTATGACTCTGATCATAAAATTGGGATACACTTAGAAGATTGTACCCAAGCTCCTTGATAAAGTTTACCTTATCAATGCTGAGCTTACCATTTATGACCTTGTCCCTTCCAAAAATGTAACCTCCTTCATCTCCTCCAAAAGCAACTGGCCCTCCATCAATTCTTTCAAAGTTTTGCAGTAGTGACCTATTGCCTGTCATGTTCCTATAACATCCACTATCAATGATCTAGACATTCTTGTTTGTCTTGAGCTATTCTTACACACAGAAAATGATTAGTTACATTTGGAAACCCAAGCCTTATTGGTCTTGGGCTCATCCAAAGAAGTAGAAGGTAGTGAAATAGTAATAGATCCTATAGTTGTGCTTTGAGAATCTTTTGTTGTTGTTGATGGAGAAGCATTAGTCATTTGGTCTTTCTTTGTCTTCCACACCACCTTTGGAAGTTTAGACTTGACCTTCAACACTTTGGAAAACTTTTCAGACTTTGGAAGTTTTGATGAATGGACCTTCAGAAGATCCTGTTAACACTACAGCAGACTTCAATGCTTTAGAAGTATTCCTTTCTTCTGAGACCAAATTTTCTTCCGAAGGCAATTTTCCACTTGCCTTCTTCTTCACTTTAGAGCTTTCGAAGAAATAGAATTTCCTTCCAAAGCAGAATTCTTCTTGGAGCTCTTGGAAATCTCTTTCTTGGTCACATGAAGAGTACCTCTTGGATTGTATGGACAATCCTTAGCAAGATAAGAAGTACTCTCACACACAACACATTCCATCTTCTTCTTCCTAAGAGCCTTCTTCTAAGAACAAGGCTGACTTTGATAACTTCCCTTCTCCACCTTCATGTTTGCAGATGTTGAGACAGTCCTTTTGGGCTGAGAACTATTCTTGGAGTTGGATGGTTCAGGCTGTGTAGCAATGGTACACAACAGATCATCCTTTTTTGATGCTGAGATGATTTGAACATAAACTAGAACACTTGGTAGAAGAGTTGAGGTTGATGTCTTCAGTCTTAACCACTTCAAACCCTGCATAGATAAAGACTTGTTTCTTCTTAGAGTCAAAATTGGCCTTGATCTCTTGAGCCCTCTTAGCTTTTCTTTTTCTTTTTCTGATCAAGTTCTTCCTCATAGACTTGGTCATCACATGCTTCTTGCTCTCCCCAGAAGGATAGTGATCCTTCTTAGAATCCTCCTCTTCACTCTTCTCAGAGAAATTCTTCACTATCACTTCTTCATCCTCTCGCTCAAGGGGTCTATAAGAGGAAGCTCATCTTCATAAGTTCCACACCTAGGTGATCTTATAGACAAGATTGTGTGTGGAGGAGCTATCTCACTAGATCCCAGTCCATGCTTATTCTAATAACAAACTTTGGCATGAAAGGATGTGGATATCATGTTCTTGAAGCTCCCTTCTTCAAGAACACATTTTTCTACCCTGGCTTTGCTGATCAGAAGCTCAGCCTGGCATTCATTCAACTTAGTTATGAGATCCTTGATCTGAGTCCTATAATTTGTATGCTCATGTTTTAGAACTGAAATGGTTTTCTCCAATTCGTCTATCTTTAACTTATAATCATTTTCAGCCTTTTTGAAATTAGATTTTAAAATGTTCAAGGAGTCAAGATCAGATCTCATCTACAAGTTATAGGACCTGTATCTGTTGACTTTACCAAACATTTAGGAGTACAGAGATGTTCCAATACCTTGGCTTCATCATGGTTAGCCATCAATGCTTGGTTTAGAGATGCATCTTCCACCTGAAAGCTGTAGTCAAAGCCTTCGTCTTCAATAGCAACTGCAGCTTGCTACTTTGGCTTCTTATTTTGGGTGGCTTTGTAAGTGTAGTTTGGCATGGATTGTGCTTGGCCACCGTTTGTTCTTGGTGCCTTGAACTCCCTAGCAAAGTGCCTATAAGGTTACAATTGTAACACTTAACTTTGCTCTTATCCAGACCAAACTTTTCACTGGCTATACTGCTAGGAAACTTCCTTCCTGTCCGCTTGTAGAACTTCTTGGCTCTGTGAGTGAGAGAGCCATCTGTTGGACTATCTCCATATACTCTAGACCATCTGGATGGATATAGTCTAGGTATTCAAGGGTGAAGAGAGAGCTACCATAACTTTCATCAGAAAACATAATGGCTTGAGAAGAGCTTTTTGTGAGTTGTGGTTCTATGCTATTCCTTTCAGTCACATGAAGGGCTGAACTCATTTGATTGTTGGAGTTACGAGATAAACCTTGCATGTTCATCTCCATCTGGTATCCACTAAGAATGCCATACAACCCTATTAAAGTGAGAGTCTTAAGGTTCTCAATTATCTTGAAATAACACAATAATATGTCCATTGCCTAGGAAGAGAGGACATGAACTTCCTTACAATATCCCTGTTTTCAAGAGTTACTCCAACATCCACTTGAGTATCCACAATCTCAACATACCTGAAGTATTGTTGAGTCATGGTCTCACCTATTTTGAAGGTGAAATTTTCAAACTGATGCTTCAGGATATCCTTCTTGTTTTCCTTGGCTTCAGTGGAACCCTCACACATTAGTTTCAATGCATCCCACAGCTACTTAGCTATATTGCATTTCTTGAAACCTTTGTATATAGAGTTTGGAAGAGAAGTCTGAAGGGCTGTCATGGCCTTTTAATAAATTTCTACTCTATTTCTATCTTTATTTGAGTAGTCAGCCACAACTTTAGGGATCATACCACCTCTAGTGGCAGCTGAAGAGGTGCTTGGTATGTAAGGTCAGAAACAACATACTCCCACATTGTTGAATCTAGAGACTTGATAAAGCATTCCATTCTTTGGCACCAGTGTCAAAGTAATCAAGAGTGATTAGTGGGGACTTTGTCATGGTTACAGTTTCCATATCAGCTTTAGAGATAGCTGCCATTTGAGATGTTAAGTATTTTGTGTGTGTGTGAGGGATCTTAAGATGGTGAGATCTTACTATCAAGAGCTTGGAATGCTTTGATACCAATTACAGGACCATTTAAGGGTACTTACTCACAACACAACAACACAAAGAGGAGAGTGTGCAACAACACTTAACATATCAAAATGGGGAACTAGAAACCAGTTTTAGCAAGAACTAAGAAACACAAGTATTCAAGGTACAGAACAAGAACAATATAAGTAGTTGGTTTTCAAGGATGATGTATATCTCTCTAGTTCATTAAAAGTGTTTACAAAGCAATGGTTTAAGACACAAAGGACCAGAGATACTTATACTACAACCTACAGCCGGCCATACTTTGAAGGCCAGTTGGATACATCATCTGGACAACAACAAAATCAATGTATAGTCAAAAGGTAGATTGCCTTTTGGCTAGTGACTATGACATGCCATATCTCACATCCTAATATATACAAAAAGGATAAAGTACATAAAGTAGAAATTTACAGACTCAAGACCTCGATGTACAATTACCAAAAGCATGAACCTTTCACCAACTTATGTAAAGTTGGTGTCTAATAAGAGCTGTAGTGGAAAGGGGTCTAGCTTTATGGAAAAGGTACATCAGATAAAGCATGTGTTCAAAAGTCTTCAGAAGAAATCTATCTTCAAGTGAAGGCTTCAGAAGACTTTGTCTTTGAAGCTTTGGAAGACTTTGTCAGAAGACAAGTATACTGAAATGGAATGCTTAGGAAGTTTCACACTCTGCCTTAGAAAATATTCTAAGTGTGAAATCTTCTGAAGCCAAGACCAATATCTTTCGAAGCCAAAGATGAAGTCTTTTGAAGCTTCAAAGACAAAGTCTTCCAAAGCTTCAAAAGACTTCATCTTTGGCTTCGAAAGATATTGGTCTTGGCTTCAGAAGATTTCACACTTAGAATATTTTCTAAGGCAGAGTGTGAAACTTCCTAAGCATTCCATTTCAGTATACTTGTGCATGCATGCAGGAGAGACTTTGGGTGTTTGTGTTGCATTAGCCTTATATCAAACCTTACATAGATAGTCAAGAAAGGAGATGACGATAATGATGTGTTTGAATTGTTGAAGGATGATTGGTTTGTGAAGGAGAAGGAGATTGAAGAGCTAACTCTCGTTTTCTATAATATACAAGGGTTGAGTAAGAAAGAGATTTATAAGAAAATCATCAGTTGGAAGTATAACCCCAGCCTCAAGATGTTTATGATCAAGAGGAGATGGGGAGGAATTACATACAAGCATAAGAGGAAGGCATTCAAGACCTTGTGAAAATGGGATTTAAGAAGGTTGGCGGTGTTGCCTTTACTGGATGCTAATCTTAGTTAAAGAGCTATGTTGCTGGAGAAGGAAATAAAGAACGGATTGAAAGATAACTTTGAGTCGTTTGGTTTCATAAAGGCTAAACATAGAAGGTCAAAGAAAGACAAAGACTAGGAGACAGGTAAAGTGACGATTGTGCTAAGGGTGAAACCCCCAAGAACTGTGAACAGGGTAAGATTGTCAGATCCCCTCCCCTAACGACTATAAATCTTTGATAAATGATTTTATGACAACAACACTGGGAAGGCAATGATCAGGTGAAGAATGGGATTAAGTATAGGTTGTTTGATCCAATGGAGTTATTCACCTTTTGTGATGAGGACCTATTGGTACTTTGTGAGAATCACATTAAAGAAGGGGTAGGAGAGGAGATGAGAAAAGAAGCTAGTTTATTTATGAATGTAGCTAACAAGGTGCAGGGAGTGAGAGCTGAAGTGAAGGAGTTGGTTGAGAAGTTAAGAGTACAGGATGATATGAATATGGATGCGCATGATCTCACAAAGAAATTTCTGAAGCTAGTGCACGTGACAAAGAAGTTGATGAAGCAAGAACTAACTAGGGAGAATCAGTGGCTGAAGCTTCCATGGATGTTGTTACAGGAGCTGATAAAGATACATCAAAGGCAGCGGTAGAGACTGGAGCCGACAAGACAAATTAAGACTAATGAGACAGTGAGATCCAACCTACGGGGAGTATTGAAGATCATGTATAGGTTGGACTCATCGTAGTTTAAATGCAATTTATATTTCATTGTAATAGGTTTAAAGTTAGTTTACTTTTGAATGTTTCTTATTTTGTGTATTTTTCTACCTAGCAAAACTATGAGCGAAACTACAGTTTCACTCATAGTTAGTTGTTTAGTTCACCATGCGAAATTGTGAGTCTCTGCTGGGCGAATCTATAGTTTTGGCAGCATAGTTTCGCTGACAACGAAATTGTCAGTGAAACTATGACTTCTATATATAGTTTTGATCTTGCTCATTGTTGAGTATCTTTTCAAAACCCTAATAGAATATTTTTGTTGCAAGAGACTATTGTAAGTTGTTATTTTACTCAATTATATTGAGCTTTGTTTCCTTTGATTGTATTGGATCTTTGTTGATTATATTTGAATACATTGTGGTTGTTATTATTCATCTTCATCTTTGTTGTTTGTCTATTGTTTCTAATATTTAATGATTGAACATATCAATTGTACTGAATTCAATCAAACGGACCAACACAAGTGTCTATTCATCCACATTTGTCAATGTTGATGAGAGAAGAAAAAGAAATTTTGATGAAGATCAACATATTCGCATTTGTTAATGCAGATGAACAAAAGAAATGTTAATGAAGACTTTTGTACTTAGACTAGTTATAGTACACAGGTAGTTTAGTGTTTTTGTAAAGGCATCTTGTCATCCTGTAAATAGAATAGAAAATTCCCACTTGGGGTTGACTTGACAATTAGAATATTTTTGATAGTCTTTTGTTTGAGAGGTGTCTAGTTACTGTTTCATGTTGACAACCCTAGAATTCATTGTAACTTTACACCACCATTAATACAAAAGAATTTCTGAGTATTTTCATGCATTCAATGATCTTTGTTTATATGATTCCAGAATATATTCACTGACTCAATCATCATATTCAATCCTAGCTGATTCACACCGAGTCAATTGGTATCAGAGCTTCAGATCTTGGTTCATTTTTAGAACTGCTCATACCTGAACTGAAACTCGATTAATCTAGTGATTGAGTTGCTATTACAGAGTTCATCTACCTCTAACTAGTATTCTTGCTAAAATCGTTTTAAAACATCAACTTTCACTATTCATCTATACTGAACCAAGAACATATCTTTGAACAGCTTATTCTACCCGAAAATCAGAACAAAAATATTATAACATTCAAATATTAAAGCTGACATAATAGTCACAAATGGTTCTCAAAACCAAAACAAACTAATAATGTTCATCGGATCTGTTAGAATCTTCGAAAAATAGACTGTTTTGACCATTTGAACTTAAAATTCATCTAAAAATTATTCCACAATCTAAAACAAGTTTATTACAATGCTTGGTCATGCTCCTAAACCTCCTATGCTTAAACACAAATATGAGTTTAAGCAATGGAAAATAAGGTTTGTGAATTACATTACAGGTGTAGATCCGTATTATTGGATTTCCATATGCAAAGGACCTCACATCCCTGTGACACTCTCGGCTGACCAAGCTGCTTTATACAAAACATCAAGAATACCTATTGAAGATCTAATTTTTGAAGATGAAGATTACAAGACGATAAATATTAATCTTAAAGCATACTCCACTCTCACATAAGCGTTGAAAATGGATGTACTCAAAAGACTAGTAAAATATGGAACAACAAAGGCTGTGTGGGATGCACTACAAATTATGTGTGAAAGCAGTAGTTGTAAGGCCCCGTTCCCGAGACGCTTACAGCTGGGTTCTCATCGCACATAATACATATAATTACATTTGTATTTAATAAATCGCAGCGGAAAACTAAAACAAACTTTCATTTCCATGTAAATGCTTTTGCAAACTAATACACATTCATTACAAAAATGTTTGTTCGCATTACAATGCAAAAACATTAATCAAAAGAATGCCATCCCAAAAGGCTGAGTAGTCGCCCGTGCCATCCTCAGCAATCATTACCTGCCAACTGGAAACACATCAAAGTCAGCATTGCTGAGTGAGTTCTAGTTTTATAAATAAACATACTTTACTTTCATATAAAACCGTTCATACTTTTACATGATCACACATCATACGTACACATAGATAATATCATTATTATCTTCCTCATTCGTTCATTCCTTCTTTCATTACCTTACTTGCGCATCGGACATCATCCCAAACCAATACCATGTGCTACACCCCGGTTAGTCGTAGCTACCGACCGAAGTTAACAATGACAGCTAAACGTATGCCACGGTACTAGGAGTAACCATCCGTCTTAGCTACTGGGCTGAAGTCAACGAATGACAGCTAAACGTATGCCACAGTACTAGGGGTGAGCGGTAGAGGTCCTACATTTGGGGTCAATCACCAAGAGGGACCCCGTATCCGATGTGTGCAAGACGTTCATTCGTTCATCATGTTCCTCTTCCTTTATCTTTCACTTTACGTTACATACTACTTCGTTCATTCATCATAACAAGTAAAGCCACAGGAAAGATACTATACATCACATTAAGGAACATAAACATGCATCAACATCAAATCATACAGGGCAACATCATACATACGTAACGTACAACATCCTCACCCTCATCATGCCCAACATGCCTCTAAGACCTGGATCGTCATCTTAAAGACTCTTATGGGAACCTTTACATCTACACTTATATCTGCACTTTCCCCCGAAAGTCAGAAGTTACTCTACACCTTCCTCGGGTTCAACAGCCCTATTCGGGCGTATGGACACCCCTCAGTCGCATGGCCTCCATGCGACTGAACATCATGCGATTGAACTAATACAGATGAACACCTATGCGAATGAACATCCAGTCGTGCGAATGGACCCTCAGTCGCATGACCCCCATGCGACTGGCCCTCCAGTCGTGCGAATGAACCCAATCATGCGAATGGACCCCAATCGCACCCTAATCGGTCGTATGGCATCCATTCGGCCTCCAGTCGGTCGCCTAGCCCTAACTGATGCAGAATGCAGTTCAACCCGACTGCAGCGAGGGTTTTCGGCCCCCAAACTCATCTAACCCATTTTAAGCCTAAATCGACCATCCTAAACCTTAGGGATGCATACCATAACATCATTCAAGCACAACCAAGCAAGAAATCAAGTCACAATCGCGTCATACATACATACACATACACAAAGGGTCAACTTACCACATACGAAAAACTCGATTTCAGATGTTTTCCAGCCCCAAATCGTTTGAAAACAAGTAAAAGAGGGGTCCTAGAACTCACCTAAACGAGCACAATGACAAGAGCTTCGATTCGGCTTGCTTCACGACGATTTTGGCGACCCGAATCGACACGAACCAACACTTTTTCCTCTTTTCTCCTCTTTCTCTCTATTTTCCTCTTGTAAACTAAATGTGAGTGTGGGGAGTGGGCAGCCCTCTCCCTACATATATCACCACATTTCCCCAACTTTTCTTCGTTGGCGAGTTTGGTCCCTCAACTTTTGGACTTTATTTTCTTTTCTTTCTTCACCGGCTTCAAAATAATAAATATCCGGGTGTTACAAGTCCACCCCCTTAAATAGATTTTGTCCCCGAAACTGTTATTCGTCGAACAAACGTGGATAATGCTGTCTCATTTCTTCTTCAGTCTCCCACGTTGACTCGAATCCCTTCCTGTGCTTCCACTGTACACGCACAAGAGGAACCACTTTATTCCTTAGCCTCTTTTCTTTACGATCGATGATTGCCACGGTTGCTCCACATAATTGAGCCTTTCATCTATTTCAATGTCTTCCAATGGAACAATCATGTCTTCATCAGCTATACACTTTCTCAGATGAGATACATGGAATGTCGAGTGAATCCCACTTAACTCATCTGGCAACTCCAATCTATAGGCCACCTCCCCTACTCGAGCAATGATTCGGAAAGGGCCTATATATCTTGGGCTCAACTTGCCCCGCTTTCTGAATCTGATAATACCCTTCCAAGGTGAGACCTTCAGCATAACCCGGTCACCCACCTGGAACTCAATTGGCCTACGTCGCTTATCGGCATACGACTTCTGTCTATCCTTGGCTGCCTTCATGAAGGCTTTAATCTTTTCAAGCTTCTCTGTCGTAGCCTCGATTACCTCGACGCTCCCCAATTCCTTCTGACCAATATCACCCCAGCAAACGGGTGTTCTGCATCTCCTACCGTATAGCATCTCATATGGTGGCATACCAATACTGGCATGATAGCTGTTGTTGTATGAGAATTCGGCTAACGGTAAGTGGTCATCCCAACTTCCACCAAAATCGATCACACACGCCCGAGCATGTCTTCCAGTGTCTGAATGGTCCTTTTTGACTGACCATCAGTCTGGGGATGATAAGCCGTGCTAATATGTAACCTCGTCCCCATAGCGTCGTGGAATTTCTTCCAAATTTAGATGTAAACCGAGTGTCACGATCAGACACAATAGACACCGGCACACCATGACGAGTTACAATTTCCTTGATGAACAGATCAGCCAACCTCTCCGATGAATACGTCTCGCGGATCGGTAGAAAATGAGCGCTCTTCGTCAGACGATCAACTATCACCCATATGGCATCGTACCCTTTCGGGGTACGCGGCAGTATGGGAAGATACAACCTTTGGATATACCAGAATGGAATGGGAGCACATCACCATGGACTTCATTACGAAGCTGCTTTTGATGCTCTGCCTTCACCTGTAAGCAAGTAAGGCACTTACTCACATACTCCACCACGTCGCGCTTCATACCGGCCACCAATAATCTTTCTTCATGTCATGGTACATTTTCGTGGCACCAGGATGAATGGAGTATCGAGTCTTGTGGGCTTCATC
This sequence comes from Flaveria trinervia, assembly GCA_025506515.1. Taxonomy (NCBI): domain Eukaryota; kingdom Viridiplantae; phylum Streptophyta; class Magnoliopsida; order Asterales; family Asteraceae; genus Flaveria; species Flaveria trinervia. Next base: position 22,583,532 of record CM046449.1, on the reverse strand, counting down.
CATTATCTTCACCCGTAGATCCCCAAAACGAGGAATCCACACACGACCGAATCGGTTCTAACACCGAGTGGTTTTCACCCAATTCCCCAACCAGACCTCTCATTCTTTCCGAGTTAAGATGATCTTCTTTCAATGCCTCATCTTGAAACTCCTTGATTTGCTTCATCACATCAGAGGTCATGATTAGTTGATAAGCTTTCACCCGAATCGGTTCGGGCCTCTCTTTTCGGCTAAGGGCATCCGCCACACATTAGCTTTGCCCGGATGGTAATGGATCTCGCAATCATAATCTTTATAAGTTCCAACCATCTCTTCTGCCTCATGTTCAGATCCTTTTGCTCGAAGAAGTACTTCAAGCTCTTATGATCGGTAAATATGGTGCACTTCGTCCGTAGAGATAGTGCCTCCAAATCTTTAGTACAAAGACCACGGCTGCTAGCTCCAAGTCATGAGTAGGATAATTGACCTCATGAACCTTTAACTGTCAAGATGCATAGGCTATAACCTTCCCTCTCTGCATTAACACACACCCCAACCCTGAGTAGGAAGCATCAGAATAAACCACCAAATCTTCGCTCCCATCGGGTAATGACAGAACAGGAGCTTGAGTCAGTCTTGCTTTCAGCTCTTCGAACGCCTTCTCTTGAGCTTGACCCCATACAAATTTCACATCCTTTCGGGTCAACTTAGTTAGTGGAGAAGCAATCTTAGAGAAGTCTTGATGAATCTTCTATAGTAGCCCGCCAAGCCCAAGAAACTACGGATCTCGGATGGCGTCTTTGGTGACTTCCATTGCATAACCGCCTCCACCTTCGCCGGGTCAACCATAATCCGTCAGGGTTCACCACATGACCCAAAAACTGAACTTCGCGCAACAAAATGCGCACTTGGAGAATTTAGCATACAATTTCTCCCTTCTCAACGTCTCTAGAACCTCTCGAATGTGACGGCATGCTCAATCTCGCTCTTTGAATAAATCAGGATATCATCAATAAAAACAATCACTGATTTATCCAACATAGGCCGACACACACGGTTCATCAGATCCATAAAAGCAGCTGGCGCGTTGGTCAAACCAAAGGACATGACAAGAAACTCGTAATGGCCATAGCGCGTACGGAAAGCTGTTTTAGGGATACCCTGCTCCTTCACCTTCAACTGATGATAACCAGATTGAAGATCTATCCTCGAGAACCAACTAGCACCCTGAAGCTGATCGAACAAATCATCTATCCTCGGTAAGGGGTAGCGGTTCTTCACTGTCAACTTGTTCAGTTCGCGGTAGTCAATGCACATCCTCATACTACCATCCTTCTTCTTTACAAATAGGATCGGAGCACCCCAAGGAGAGATACTTGGTCTAATGAACCCCTTATCAAGCAGCTCTCGCAGCTGCTCCATCAACTCTTTCATCTCGGTTGGAGCCAACCGATATGGTGCCTTGGCAACAGGTTGGGCACCCGGTATCAGGTCAATCTGAAATTCAATCTCTCTGTGAGGTGGCACTCCTAATAAGTCTTCTGGGAACACGTCTGGAAAGTCACACACAACTGGTACATCAGCTAGTTGTGGTGTTGGTGTATCCACATCCTTTACATAAGCCAAGTAGGCGCTACATCCACGCCTCATACACTTTCCCGCCACCGCCATTGAGATCACCTTCGGAATCGTAGTAACCCGATCACCATAAACCGTTACCAAACTTCTGTCAGCGCGCTGTCAACTGAACCATCTTCTTGCGACACATAATGTTCGCCTCGAAATCCGCCAACCAATCCATCCCAAGAACCAAATCGAAACCACCCAAGGTCATCACAAACGGTCTAACAGGAAACTTGTGACCCTCAAGTTCCACATCACACTTCTCTATCATCTCAGAAATCCTAGTAGACTTACCTATGGCAGTTTCTACATCAAAGGGCGCATCAACACGTCTACTACTAACAGGCAGCTTAGCACAGAAAGCAGCAGAAATAAAACTCTTACTAGCACCCGAATGAAATAACACAGAAGCTAAAGTCTGGTTCACTAGAAACGTACCGGACACAACGTCAGGGTCCGTCCTAGCCTCCTCCTGTGTCATGGTGAACACCCTGGCGCTCGCCCTCGGTCCATCACTTCCCGTCTTCTTCACCCCTGAACCCTCAGTCCTCGACTTCTTACAATCTCTGCTCATATGACCAGTTTCCCCACAGTTAAAACATTTGCTCGACATGAAATCCTTCGCCATATGCCCTGTCTTCCCACACTTGAAGCACAAGTTTGACCCAAACCTACATTCCCCGCTGTGCTCCCTTCCACACTTGCCACAACTTTTCGACCCCGCACTTGATGTGACCACCCGGCGTTCATCCACCCGTGCCTTTTTGTTACCCATCGGGGCATCACCCCGACCAAACCATTTTCCGTTCCAATTCCGATCACCACCACCTTCTTACTTGCTTCAGTCACCACCACCTCCCGCTCATCATACAGCCTCCCTGCCAAATCAACCGCCGACCTAAACGTGCTTGGTCGGGCGGCGATCATATGCCGGCGAACATCCACTGGTAAACCCTGAATGTACCTCTTGATTTCCGAGACAGAGGCGTCACCTGATCAGGCACAAGCCGTGCCATTTCATTAAGCTTGGTAGTATATGCTCGTGTGTCATGGTTCCAGCCTCCAACTGTAAAACCTCCCTTTCCAACTTATCCATTTCCCTGTGAGGACAGACTCCTCAATCAATCTTCTTCAACTCGGGCCATTTCATTCTCCCGATCGCCCGATACCCTCTGCTTGGACAATGTTATCCCACCAACACAGAGCTGAATCCACAAAAGAGTGGGTAGCATACTTCACCTTTTGATCCTCTCGGCACTCTGATATCGAGAACAGCTTCCATTTCCTCACCCACCGTGTGAGCGCTGCAGCGGTGCCGTTTCAATCAAAAGTAGGGGGTTGCATCTCATAAAAGCCCCATGATTACATCCTCGTGCCGTTTCATGCACAGGCTCTTCCTCTCTCATCATCATCAGATAGAACCGTTTCCGGCTCTGTTGTTCCCGTTCCCAGAGGATCTATACAGCTTTAATAACTTCGGTCACCACAGACGGTAAGATCGTCTGCATGACCTGATGTACTTCTTCTACAAAAGCCTCTTTTACTAAGGCTCTCAGATTGGCGCTTTCGTCGCCACCCTCGGATGAGGGGTCTCTGGTTCTTCATGAACCACCCTCTCAAATCTGGGTCTCCCTCTCTTAGGTCGCGGTTCAGCACCGTGACCTCCACCCCTAGAAGCTTTCGAAGATCTACCTCCGGCCATCACACACACACTGAAAGATTCAAACACCAACACGGTCATTCAAAGAAAATAACTCAGTTTATGTCAAGTATAGTAAGTCCCTAATTACAGTGGCCAGTTGTGATTAGCCACTTACTTTACTCTCATACCCCAAGTATTACCTGTCCTGACTACATCAGTATTAAAACCTATAACACATAACACATACCATGCGCACATAAAACCGGTTAACTTTACGAAAATACCTGATGGCACGCAGCTACTCAGTTTGGCATCCCATTCCCTTCCGTCCCATCTCAGTTTAAGATCAGGTTATTTTGAAAATTTACCCATTTCACTTAAACTTGGCTCTGATACCAACTTGTAAGGCCCCGTTCCCGAGACGCTTACAGCTGGGTTCTCATCGCACATAATACATATAATTACATTTGTATTTAATAAATCGCAGCGGAAAACTAAAACACAACTTTCATTTCCATGTAATGCTTTTGCAAACTAATACAACATTCATTACAAAAATTGTTTGTTCGCATTACAATGCAAAAACATTAATCAAAAGAATGCCATCCCAAAAGGGCTGAGTAGTCGCCCGTGCCATCCTCAGCAATCATTACCTGCCAACTGGAAACACATCAAAGTCAGCGTTGCTGAGTGAGTTCTAGTTTTATAAATAAACATACTTTACTTTCATATAAAACCGTTCATACTTTTACATGATCACACATCATACGTACACATAGATATATCATTATATCTTCCTCATTCGTTCATTCCTTCTTTCATTACCTTACTTGCGCATCGGACATCATCCCAAACCAATACCATGTGCTACACCCCGGTTAGTCGTAGCTACCGGGCCGAAGTAACAAATGACAGCTAAACGTATGCCACGGTACTAGGAGTAACCATCCGTCTTAGCTACTGGGCCGAAGTCAACGAATGACAGCTAAACGTATGCCACAGTACTAGGGGTGAGCGGTAGAGGTCCTACATTTGGGGTCAATCACCAAAAGGGACCCCGTATCCGATGTGTGCCAAGACGTTCATCGTTCATCATGTTCCTCTTCCTTTATCTTTCACTTTACGTTACATACTACTTCGTCATTCGTCATCATAACAAGTAAAGCCAGGAAAGCCACAGGAAAATACTATACATCACATTAAGGAACATAAACATGCATCAACATCAAATCATACATGGCAACATCATACATACGTAACGTACAACATCCTCACCCTCATCATGCCCAACATGCCTCTAAGACCTCGATCGTCATCTTAAAGACTCTTATGGGAACCTTTACATCAACACTTACATCCGCACTTTCCCCCGAAAGTCAGAAGTTACTCTACACCTTCCTCGGGTTCAACAGCCCTATTCGGGCATATGGACACCCCTCAGTCGCATGGCCTCCATGCGACTGAACATCATATGCGATTGAACTAATACAGATGAACACCTATGCGAATGAACATCCAGTCGTGCGAATGGACCTCAGTCGCAGACCCCCATGCGACTGGCCCTCCAGTCGTGCGAATGAACCCCAATTGTGCGAATGGACCCCAATCGCACCCTAATCGGTCGTATGGCCTCCATTCGGCCTCCAGTCGGTCGCCTAGCCCTAACTGATGCAGAATGCAGTTCAACCCGACTGCAGCCGAGGGTTTTCGGCCCCCAAACTCATCTAAAACCCATTTTAAGCCTAAATCGACCATCCTAAACCTAGGGATGCATACCATAACATCATTCAAGCACAACCAAGCAAGAAATCAAGTCACAATCGCGTCATACATATACATACACATACACAAACGGGTCAACTTACACACATACGAAAAACTCGATTTCAGATGTTTTCCAGCCCCAAATCGTTTGAAAACAAGTAAAAGAGGGGTCCTAGAACTCACCTAAACAAGCACAATGACAAGAGCTTCGATTCGGCTTGCTTCACGACGATTTGGCGACCCGAATCGACACGAACCAACACTTTCCTCTTTTTTCTCTTCTTCTCTCTATTCTCCTCTTTGTAAACTAAAATGTGAGTGTGGGGAGAGTGGGCAGCCCTCTCCCTACATATATCACCACATTTCCCAACTTTTCTTCGTTGGCGAGTTTGGTCCCTCGACTTTTGGACTTTATTTTCTTTTCTTTCTTCACCGGCTTCAAAATAATAAATATCCAGGTGTTACAGTAGTGAAGTAGCTGAAATGAACATAAACAGTTGGTCAATCAATATGAAACCTTTCATCACTCCAAAGGGAATCAATCTCAAAACAACTGCATAGGTTTATGTAGTTGGTCAGTGATCTGAGATTATGGGGTTACATATAAGTGAAGGAACTAAACAAGAAGATGTTGCACAGTCTCCCTTAGAGTTGGAAGCAAAATATGACTATGTTGAAAACACACTTGATATGGAGAGCACAACTCTAGATAAAATGATTGCAAAATTGAAGCTCTTGAACTTGATGAAAGGAGCAGAAACCTTGGTGGACCTCAAGTCATTGAAGCATACAAATTTCCAATAGACATTCATTCTATGGAAAATGCATTCATTAATAAAGAAGATGATTTCCTCTCATCCAGAGACCATGAAAAATCAACTGGATTTATTGTTGCTCCATTAACCAACAACCCTTCAACCTTATCTCAATCAACTAGATTTACTACCACTCCTTCAAGTATGCCTGAAGACCAGATCTGAAGAACAAAATGCTACATATAATGCTTTTTGTTGCAAGTTTTGAAGTTTTTTGGAAGGAAGACTCACTTTTCTCATTTGATTCTAGAAGACGTAGAAGAAATGGATCCTGATGATGTTGAAGAGATAGATCTACAGTGGCAGATGGCTATGATAGCCATAAGGACAAAAAGTTTTTCAGAAAAGGAAGAAAGTAAAGTCTCAATAAAAATACCAAACTTGGATATGACAAATCCAAAGTTAAGTGCTTCAATTAGTGGTGTGACTGGCCACTTCTCAAGAGAATGCAACACTCCCAAAAGAAACAACAACAACTTTCATAGGAATTCTTAGGGCCAATCATCATCACAACCAAGCTCAAGCTACCAATCAAATAATCAACATCAATATCATTATCAAAACCAGTATCAACAACTATACCAAAGTCAACCACAACTGACCAATCAAGCCCATGGAAGCAACTAACCTACCTTTAATGCTCTTGTCATCAGACAAAATGGAGTATGTGATTGGACCTTGTATGCTGAGGAAGTGAAGTCTTAATTTCAAAACCATACTCTTATGGCTCATACCAATGATGGCCCAACACCTATGCCATCTAAGGTAAAATCTAATCTTTGTAGTGATAAATGCATTGCTGAGCTGCAAGGATATCTTGAGCACAATCACAAATTAGTTGCTAAATGAAAAAGGAAAATTTCAAATCAAAGATGCTTAAAAGGGAACTAAAAGGTTTTGAAATTAAAATCAAGTCACTTATCTCTAACATTGAAAAACTGCACAGAGAAAAGTATACTCTTGCAGCTGAAAATGAACAGTTAACTAAAAAGTTAGCTCAATCCAAAGCTAAGCAATCAATCACTGAAGTGAAATTTGAAAAGTTTCAAATGTGTTCAGCCAAGCTGAAAGAGATGACTGATTCACAAAAGGATCCCAAGGATATGACTGGGATTGGATATAATTTATGTCCCCCACCATACAATGATAGTTACACTGTCTTGCCCGAGTCAGTCATTCTTACTGAATAGAATGAACCTAAAACTATTGAAACAAAATTTGTAATAACACAATATACAAATCCTCAAAATAAACAAGGTGTTTACATTATATGAATAAGGAGAAAATCAAGTTAGGTCATCCAATCAAAATCAAAGAGTGCTCAGACAAGTCAGTGAAGGTTATTAAAGAAAAAAGCCCAGTCAAAGCCATATTGCCATTTGTGAAATTCATTCCTGTGATTTCAAAAGAAAAAAATAAAATCAATGCTTATGTGAAACCATCTGCTGAAAGCAAATCTAATCGTGAGATCAATCAAATCAAAAAACGTTCCGTTGAAAAACAAAAACAAAATCTCACTGATCTCAAGAACAAAGATCAAATCATATCCTTAATCATCAAAACAAAAGCAAGGGGTTGGTTTCAATATTTTCAATAAAGATCATGTAAATCAGCTAGAACAATAAGTCAGAAAAAGCTTAAGGAAATCACATCAGCCCAAAAGAATGAAAAAAGCAGTGTTGTGAAACAAACTGCTAACAAGGCTGATATTGCTTCCTCCTCCAAATCAAAAAGTGATGCTCATTTGAAAACTAGTAAATCAACCAAAGCATCAAGGTCAATCAAAAAAGACAAACACATGTATTATGACATCTACATGTCAAATCATAGAACATATAATTTTTCAATCAATACTGTTCAATCTGTGACATGAACAACCATTCTACCAAAAATTGTTATTTTAACAAATATTGTTCTGTCTATGATATGACTAATCAGAACACATCTGATTGTTTCTTCAAACAAAAACGCTTGAGAATTCAACAAAACAAGCCTATCTCACCAATATCATCTGTGAAGCCTAAAATAAGAAGTCAAAGAAATGAAAATCACAAAAACAAACAAAATCATTATTTTAATAACTGAAAAATGATGTTTGACAATAAAAATGTGTCCAATTTTTAAAAGAAATAGGGACCAAAGGTTTGAATAGTCTTCTTACTCCTCAGATGCAGTTGATGAGATAAAATTAGCCAACCATCAAAAGTCAATAAGAAAGTCATACTCTAAGTCATAAATTAGAGGAAAATATCAAGAAGTTACTATTATGGATAAGAACGCGAAACCCAATACCATCATGGCTTGGGTTTCACATTCTATATAGTTATTTTCATGCTTGCAGGGCCATCCATACATGTCTACTAAACTATGGTATGTGGACAGTGGATGCTCCCAACACATGACTGGAGATCGTTAACTCCTTCAAGAATTCAAGCATATTCAAGGAACTATTGTGGCATTTGGTGGAGATTCACAAGGTGATAGAATCACTGGTGAAGGATCTGTGACAAATGGGTCGTTGAGCTTTGATAGAGTGAACTACTATGAACAATGAACTTCAATATGCGTAGCGTGTATCAAATCTGTCACAAGAAACATTCCACTCATTTCACTGACCCTCATTGTTATATTTAGAAACCAGGATTACAAATTCCTGAAGAATGGGTTCTTTTGAAGACCCCGAGGAAGAATAATACCTATGTCTTAAATCTCAATTATGCTATACTAATGTAGAAACATGCCTTCTATCAAAAGCATCTTTTGATGAGTTATAGCTTTGGAATAGACATTTGGGACATGCAAATTTAAAAAACATGAACGTATTGGTCAAGGGAAATCATGTAATTGGTTTACCCAAAAAGAATTTCACTTTATTGATCACTGTTCATCATGTCTCAAAGGAAAACAACGTAAGTCTTCCTACAAGCCAAAACTTGTGAACATAAACAATTCTCTATTGAAGTTACTTCATATGGATCGTTTTGGACCAACTCATGTTATGAGCATTGGAAAGAAAGAATATGTTTGGTGATCATAGATGACTTTTCCAGATTTACATGGGTCTTCTTCTTACTTCATAAAAACAAATGTCCTAACTAATAAAATTTTCATCACTAAAATTGAAAATCAAATTGATCATAAAGTAAAATCAATTAGAAGTGATAATGGAACAAAATTTAAAAATGAAGATATGAGTTCTTTTTATGCAACAAAGGCACTACTTATCAATTTAATGTAGCTAGAACTCCTCAACAAAATGGGGTAGTTGAAAGGCAAAATAGAACAGTAATTGAAGGCGCACGAACCATGCTAGTAGATGCTAAACTGCCAATTACCTCTTTGGATAGAAGTAGTTAATACATCGTGGTTTGTACACAATAGAACTTTGATTGTAAAAGAAAGCAACAATACTCCTTATGAACTTCTTTTTCATAGAAAACCATTCATTGGATTTTTGGTCATTTGGTAGTCCTGTATCAATATTAAACACCCGAGACCATTTGGGAAAGTTTTCTCCAAAATCTAATGAAGGATTATTTGTAGGTTATTCTTCTATCTTAAAGGCTTATAGAGTGTTTAGTTATCGATTAAACATCACTGATGAATCAACTAGTGTTCAATTCAATGAGCATTCTTTTCCCAAATCAATAAATGGTCCTGACTGGTTGTTTGATATTGAATCACTTACAATGTCATGTGATCAATTTCACTTGTCTGATGCAGGAAGCCTACAATCAGCTGAATCTTCTTAATTAGTAGAAAGAATAAATGATTTTCGAATTTTTCCTCCTACTTCTACTATGCAGCTGAATGAAGATATCGCACTACAAGTTGATCTTGTGAAACAATCATCTCAAAATGAGAGTGTTTCACCTGAGGCTGTTCCTAGTACATTTCAATCTACTTCAACTGAAGTCAGACATCAAGATCAAGCTACACTACCAGTTGAAATTGAGAGAACTTAAAATGATGAAAGTTTTCAAAGTGCTGCTAATACTGAAGAAGGAACTGGAAAACACTTTGATCACTTTCACAACTCTCCCACAGCATAAGATAAAGGTGCCTCTCACCAACATGATCTGAATGTCTCCAATATTGATGTAACTATTGCTAATGACTCAAATCCAACCACCAGAATACACAAGAATCATTCGGTGGAAAGCATTATTGGTGAACTTAATGAACGGGTGACAAGAAGTAACTTAAGCATTGCACAATCTGTTTGTTCTCTTGCTTTATGTGTCAAACAATACCCAAGAATATCAAAGAGGCTCTTCAAGATAATAGTTGGATTGAAGCAATGTTTGAAGAATTGATACAATTCAAGAAACAAAAAGTATGGCAACTGATAAATCTTCTAGAAGGGTAATACCTTTTCAGTACCAGATGGCTATGCAGGAACAAAACTGATGACAGATGGATTGTTATCAGAAATAAAGCTAGATTGGTAGCTTAGGAGTACACTTAAGAAGAATGAATTGAATATGATGAAGTATTTGCTCCTGTTGCCAGATTAGAAGCAATAATAATCTTTCTAGCATATTCTACATCAATGAAATATACTGTTTATCAGATGGATGTGAAATGTGTTTTTCTGTCTAGAAAGATTGCTGAAGAAGTCTATGTGAGTCAACCACGAGGCTTTGAAGACCCAGATTCTCCATACAGGGTATACAAGCTAGATGAAGCTTTTTATGGTCTTTATCAGCTCTAAGGAAGTGATATGAGACTTTATCATCTTTTCTTCTTGAACAGGGGTACGAAAAAGGAAGATTGATTAGACTCTGTTCCAAAAGAGAAAAGGAAAAGACATGTTGCTAGTACAGATTTATGTGGATGATATCATCTTTGGCTCAAGAAAAAAAGCTACTCTGTAAAGACTTTGAGACCTTATGCATTCAAATTCCAATAAGTTCTATGGGGGAACTCATATGTAAGGATTCTTGAAGTCTGATGCAACCCAAAACTGCCTAAGTGTTTCAGCAACATGCCTAAGTACTGAAGTGAAGAATGCTTCGGAAGAATTACATAAAGCATTAGAAAATACTCTAAGTGTAATATCTTCCGAAGCCAAGACCAATATCTTCCGAGCCTAACATGAAGTCTTCCGAAGCTTGAAGAGACAAAGTCTTCCGAAGCTTCAACCTATGAAGACAGATTTCTTCCGAAGACTTTTAGTACACATGCTTTCTGATGTACTGTTCCATAAAGCACCTTTTCCGCTGCGTCTCTGATAAGTCACCAACTTACAAGAGTTGGTGAAAAGGTCCATGCTTTTGGTAACTGTACATTGAGGTCTTGAGTCTGAAACTTTCCACTTTATGTACTTTATCCTTTTTGTAATGTATAAGGATGTGAGCTATGGCATGTCATAGTCACAAGGTCAAAAGGCAGATATGCCTTTTGATCCTACAATTGATTTTGTTAGTGTCTAGTCAATTGTATCCAGCTGGCTTTCATAGTATAGCCGGCTGTAGGTTGTAGTATAAGTATTCCATTCTTGTATCTTTCAATATGCTTTGTAACACTTGTAAAAGAACTTGAGAAAGCAATATACTGCTCCCATGAAAACTATACTCTCTTGTTCTGTCTCTTGCTTTAC